>CM065712.1:11472954-11475454 GCA_017654935.2 Phymorhynchus buccinoides | reverse complement strand
AAAGCTGTTCTTCAGGCGGTTAGATTTGCACTTAAAAGAGCAGAACCTTTTACCAGAAGGGAGTGATTGAAACAGATGGTTGGCTGGGTGTGTGCTATCAGATGATGGATTTAACTTTGCGTCTTATGCGCACACTATAGATGTTATCTAGAGATGGTAGTTTGTGACCTATGATTTTTGAGGCTGTCTTGACGACTTGATGGAGTTTCCATTTATTTTTAACTGAAGCTGATCCATACCAGACAGATATTGATATAGTCTCTGCTGTGCTTTTTTGCAGGATGATGTAATGTTGACTTCCCAGCATATGCTTAGGCGCGGCGATACTTTATCTTTTCCCCAAAAGGGAGACCTCTGCGCCTTACAATGTCACTGCCAATAAAGTAATAAAATATAATAACAAAATCTGAATTCTGTGTACAATTTTGGAGTGACGTTATTTTATTCACAAGATAAAAAAAAAAAAAAAATGGATATTTCGACGAATGCGCCTTTATCAACACAGACAAACAAGAAAACAGCAAATATAGCAAAAAGTTTGATTTTGTTGATTTTTTGCTCCTTTTGTTGCCTGCTTTTTTGCTCCTTTTGCTATTTTTGCTGTGTAATTGTTTGTCTGTGTTGAGAAAGGCGCATTCGCCGAAATATCCAGTAGTTTTGTGTTGGTCTCTTGTGAATAAAATAACGTCACTTTATTGTACTTGTTGTGTAGTTGTTTGTTTGTTTGTTCCAGTGACGTTGCAGTCTGTTTCTTTTTTATTTTTTTATTACAATTTTGGAGGTTGCGCCTTACAATAAGATGCGCTTTATAGTCGGAAAAAATACGGCAATGTTTATACATCCACTTTCGTTTCTGCGCAGGTGAACTGCCCTAAATATGCTGCTCTAAATATGGTATAATCTGTAACGGCGTCAGAATGAAGATCGTTGGCTCAATCGCAAAACACAAAGAACGAATAATATACATGTGCTATTTGAAGAAACGTAGGCAACTGCTGTGTTAGCCATATTCCCCCCCCCCCCAAAAAAAAAAAATAATAAATAAAAAAAAAAATAACTCAGTCAAATTTCAAACCCAAACAAAAGAAAGATTTAATACAGGCCAAGCACATTTCAGGCAAACCATGCTTTTCACTGTTACTGAAGCGAGATTTTTCAATGAATGGACTACATGAGATACATAGACAAACATAACCAAAAAAAGAAACAGAAAAAAAAAGACACCCCCACCCCCCTTCCCTTTCCCACAAGAAAGTAAATTAAAAAAAACAACAACAAAAAAACATAGTTACTTGTTCGGATTATCCAATCGGATTGCGGAACTGCGTAGAAGTTTGACTCGACCTCCGGGCGCTAACCCCAGGTCGACCATCCTTGACCACCGCCATGGTCGGGCGAGGGGATCTCCGTTCACTACCTTGTGACATCATTGGGGGGGGGGGGGGAGGAGGAGGAGGGGGGTGTCAAAGGTGAAAAGTCAAACTTTATAAAGGTTCTGCAAAAGTACGTATAGCGGGGATTCTACATCATGGCTATCTTACACACCAAATTCTGGTGAAAAAGGGCCCCTGACGCAAAAGAAAGAAAAAAACCACGCAACCCACAAAATCGCTATTAAGTTTTGTTGGTATTAATTAATTCGCATTGCACGATTTTGAATTATTAAAAAAACTCAAATCACTCCAGCCATACACACAAACAAACATACATAAACAAAAGGAGAAATGAAAGAAGATTACAGGTATTTACTTTAGGTTTAGACACAGGGAAAGTGGTAGATCAGACTTTATTTTTTTTTTTTTTTGGTTTTTGTGTCGCCATCTTCTGGGCCTTACAGTGGCGTTGCTCCCACACCGCTCATCTCGAATCCCAATTCGCAGCCACACCCCGCTTGTTCAGATCGCAGAATCCGAGACCAGCATTTCAATGGGAACGAATCTATGTTAAGCCGTCAGGAGATCAGACTTTTTTTTATATATATAACTTTATATAGAAAAACTCTCTACACGTTGGTTTCTCCCACACAAAAGCAAAGTCAGAGGCAAAATTGTGACCTAAGGGAGCGAAGAAGTTTGAAGTGACCAAGGTGCACACAGATTTTACTTCCTTGAAGCAAATGCATCAATTGACACTATCTGGTTAATTCTGGACATATATGGCCGGACACTTGAAGAGTTAAAGCTACACTGGGACCTCCCTATAAGACCTCCCCTTATAAGACCTCCCATTAGGTGTAGAGTGGCAGAAAAGGGAGGGGGGGGGGGGGGGGTGGTAGCGCGTTCTCTTCCGTGTCAAGTAACCCGAGTTCGAACCTGGGTACAGGGGATTTTTTCCTCTCAATTCTGCACTAGTCCTTAACGGTCTGAACGTGGAAGTCTTTGGGCGAGACGATAAACCGAGGTCCCGTATGCCCTGCACTTAGCAATACATTAAACCCAGTGCAACCAAAGTTTGTCATATGGTCAAAAAATCCCCCGCCAATGCCAACGACCCTCGGAGA
>CM065712.1:11459965-11472454 GCA_017654935.2 Phymorhynchus buccinoides | reverse complement strand
TGAACAGAGCACCCGCTATCGTCATGGCCCATATTCAGCGAAGGGCAGACAATCATGGCCGACCCAATTTTTTTTCCCTGACTTGACTTTTAAACAAAAAATGTTTTTACTTAATTTTACTTTTAAACCGAGCACCTGCTATCGATTTAATTTGACTTTTTAACGTGGCTCGACTTTGAACAGAGCACCTGCTGTCGATTTAATTTGACTTTTTAACTTGACTCGACTTTTGAACAGAGCACCCACTGTCGTCGTGGCCGATGTTCAGTGAAGGGCAGACAATCATGGCCGTGCAGTGGTCCCGCAGTCGTCCAGCCGTGTTCTTCGTGCTGGCCCAGAATTCCATGCTGTTCACCTTTGACCTCGTCGAGACGGGGCTCCTCCCGGTCAAGTCGGACCCCGTTTCTTCTGGCAGGTTGGTTTGTGTGGGGGGAGGAGGCGGGAGGTGGGGACGGGGAACATGTGTTTGTGTGTGTGTGTGTGTGTGTGTCTGTCTCTGTGTGTCTCTGTGTGTGTGTGTGTGTTTGCTTACTGTCATCTATCATCTTTCTTCCTCATTGGTCCATTCTCCAACCTTTTTTTCCTAAAAAACAACAAAACAAACCCTTTTAGTTAACTCTTTAACTGTGTTTCTTAGTTAGACACATAACAGCAGCATGATGCATCTGCGCTCATATGATGGGAAACTGTCTGGTCTGAGTGATCGAAGAAGAAGAAAAGTGTGTGTACGTGTGTGTGTGTGTGTGACATGCAAGTGTATGTGTCTTCCTCATTCGCTCAGACAGTTTCCTGTCAATTATGAGCGTAGATGCGTCATGCTGCCGTTATGCGCCTAACTAAGAAACAGTTAGGCCCAGCATGTCCGACTTCGGCTAAAGAAATCTTTGTAATAATTTATAGAAAAAAGGCAGGAGAATGGACCGGTAAGGCAGAAAGATAGCAGATGACAGTAAAGCAAAGGAGTCAAAGATAGTGATGGATTTGAGGAAGTTACAAGCATAGAACTTCCAGAAGATGGGGGAACTATTTGTGCGAAAGACCCCCCTGGTATCCCCACGGGGGTACAAGTGTATGTGTGATGATGATGATGATGATGACCGATGTAAAGCCAAAAACGATGATGATAATAACAACAATAATGATAAAGAGAATGATGATTGATTGATTTATTGCGCAGGGTGACAGCCTTGGCTCTAGGCAGCGACCCTGCGCTGATCGGAGGAAACAAGAACGTGCCCTGCCACCTGGTAAGTTGTCTCCCCAATACGGCATTTGCCGTGGACGGCCGTACTATAGACTAGATGGTGCAATCATTTCAGCCCACAGTATTTTTTGTCATTTCGACCCAAGGCAATACAGTGGTACCCCTCTAATAAGACGCTTACTTCTCCTCACATACCACTGATTTTTTTTTCTCTCCCAAACTCATTCCACTATATATCCTATGCCGCAAATACGACTTTTCCTGAGTTCCGACTTACGACCCGATTTCAGGGGTTGAGATGCGACCGCAATCTTATCTTTTTGCAGTCGGTTTCGTGCAAATCGATCTCTCGATGAAAAGTAGTCAGAAATGTAAACATGGAATTTCCATTGGAAGCGCGCCCCCTAACTTTTGCTTGGAGAGTTACGCCCCGTGTACTCATGCGACTTGTAGAAGGGCCCGCTACTCTCTGTTCTTCTTCAAGTCAGTGATCGATATGGCGACTCGGAAAAGAAAACAATTGACATTGGAAGAGCGCGTCCGTGTTGTGGAAAGAAGTGAGAAAGGGGAGACTGCGATCGCAGTTGCAAACTCGCTCAGTGTCGGCAAAACACAGATCCAAAACATAATCAAGGATAAGGAGTCGATTAAATCACGATGGGAAAGTGGCGAGTGTGGGGGCAGGAAACTAGCGAAAGTAAGGAAAACAGAAACCATGGTCATCGACGAGAAAGTTTGGGACGGGTTTTGTGCTTGGTTCTCTAATAAGACAACCTCTCAGATAAGACTTTTTTTGTTTGTGGCTCAAGCCACAAACCTATAACTCACTTTGTCGGTCTGTCGGTCCAAAATTGTCGCACTTCAAATCGAGGCTACACTTCTGGCCGCTCTTTAAAATGATGTATTTTAAAAGCGTACAAAATAATAAACATATGTAATACAGACACTACAACAGACACGACGAGTATGCGGTGCTTCTTTTGATGAGT
Organism: Phymorhynchus buccinoides; assembly: GCA_017654935.2. NCBI lineage: Eukaryota > Metazoa > Mollusca > Gastropoda > Neogastropoda > Raphitomidae > Phymorhynchus > Phymorhynchus buccinoides. Next base: position 11,470,261 of record CM065712.1, on the reverse strand, counting down.
ATAAGTAGGATACATAGTTTTAAATGTTTTCCAAAAGATATAAAAAGTGACGAAATGGTGCAGAGATAACATTCTGGTTTACAGATTAAAATTATTGAAAATCCAGGGGAGGTAACTCATGATTGGAGTGGTAAAAATAGACCGCGTGCCACAAACTATTGCGATTTCGCGCTTGTTTCACTGCACTTTCAAGGTCTTAGAGGGGTGCCTCTGTACAGTGCAATAAGATATATTGTAGTAGCGTTGTGTGCCAGTTGCCCCCCACCCCACCCCTGAAATTACTTATTTCAGAGTTTGGATTACTGACAGTGAAAATTTGGGGTAAACAGGTCTGCTTATTCCAAAAAATATGGTAACTGAAATTCAAGTTTGCTTGCCTGCGGCAGAAGGTCTGCTCCAGCAAATAATAGAAATACTGTAAACATCATTTTTTTGTAGGTAGACTTTTTCCCCCCCGCTCTCTTTCATCCTATTGTCTGTGTGGCTGACTAAGATGGACATTTCCAAGAGCCTTAGTGTTGTTATTTGTACTATTATTATTATTATTAATAATAGTGTAGAGTGGTAGTGCGTTGGCTTCGTGTCAAGTAAACCTGAGTTCGAACCTGGGTACAGGGGATTTTTCCTCTCACTTTGCACTAGGCCTTGCGGGTCTGAGCGTGGACTCTTTCGGACGAGACGCTAAGCCGAGGTCCCATGCGCTTAGCACACGTTAAACCCAGTGGCAACGAAAAAGTTGTCATTTGGTCAAAATTTACTCCACCCACCCAACCCCCTTTCCTTCCTCATCAGTCACACAAAAATCGCATGCAAAAAAAAATAAAAAAATTGGGTGGCGCGCCTCTGGCTGTGACGCGCTCTCCAGGTGGGAGCAACCCGAATTTCACAGAGACGCCTCTGTGACTATAATGTACCTAACCTAATCTGTCTGTCTGTTTCAGCTGATGGGTCTGGACAATGGCTCTGCGGAACTGCACGCGCTCAGCCCGTCGCTACGGCAACAGCAGCCCCTGGAGACAGACTTCCTAGCTCACTACACCGACCGATTCTGATGTCACGTTTATCGTTTATCGTGTGATGCTGCTGCCCTCCCCCCCCTCCCTTCCCCTCCCCGAGGGGAGGGGAAGGGAGGGGGGGGAGGGCAGCAGCATCACACGATAAACGATAAACGTGACATCAGAATCGGTCGGTGTAGTGAGCTAGGAAGTCTGTCTCCAGGGGCTGCTGTTGCCGTAGCGACGGGCTGAGCGCGTGCAGTTCCGCAGAGCCATTGTCCAGACCCATCAGCTGAAACAGACAGACAGATTAGGTTAGGTACATTATAGTCACAGAGGCGTCTCTGTGAAATTCGGGTTGCTCCCACCTGGAGAGCGTGTCACAGCCAGAGGCGCGCCACCCCATTTATTTATTTTTTTTGCATGCGATTTTTGTGTGACTGATGAGGAAGGAAAGGGGGTTGGGTGGGGTAAATTTTGACCAAATGACAAACTTTTTCGTTGCCACTGGGTTTAACGTGTGCTAAGCGCATGGGACCTCGGCTTAGCGTCTCGTCCGAAAGAGTCCACGCTCAGACCCGCAAGGCCTAGTGCAAAGTGAGAGGAAAAATCCCCTGTACCCAGGTTCGAACTCAGGTTTACTTGACACGAAGCCAACGCACTACCACTCTACACTATTATTAATAATAATAATAATAGTACAAATAACAACACTAAGGCTCTTGGAAATGTCCATCTTAGTCAGCCACACAGACAATAGGATGAAAGAGAGCGGGGGGGAAAAAGTCTACCTACAAAAAAATGATGTTTACAGTATTTCTATTATTTGCTGGAGCAGACCTTCTGCCGCAGGCAAGCAAACTTGAATTTCAGTTACCATATTTTTTGGAATAAGCAGACCTGTTTACCCCAAATTTTCACTGTCAGTAATCCAAACTCTGAAATAAGTAATTTCAGGGGTGGGGTGGGGGGCAACTGGCACACAACGCTACTACAATATATCTTATTGCACTGTACAGAGGCACCCCTCTAAGACCTTGAAAGTGCAGTGAAACAAGCGCGAAATCGCAATAGTTTGTGGCACGCGGTCTATTTTTACCACTCCAATCATGAGTTACCTCCCCTGGATTTTCAATAATTTTAATCTGTAAACCAGAATGTTATCTCTGCACCATTTCGTAACTTTTTATATCTTTTGGAAAACATTTAAAACTATGTATCCTACTTATACTCATCAAAAGAAGCACCGCATACTCGTCGTGTCTGTTGTAGTGTCTGTATTACATATGTTTATTATTTTGTACGCTTTTAAAATACATCATTTTAAAGAGCGGCCAGAAGTGTAGCCTCGATTTGAAGTGCGACAATTTTGGACCGACAGACCGACAAAGTGAGTTATAGGTTTGTGGCTTGAGCCACAAACAAAAAAAGTCTTATCTGAGAGGTTGTCTTATTAGAGAACCAAGCACAAAACCCGTCCCAAACTTTCTCGTCGATGACCATGGTTTCTGTTTTCCTTACTTTCGCTAGTTTCCTGCCCCCACACTCGCCACTTTCCCATCGTGATTTAATCGACTCCTTATCCTTGATTATGTTTTGGATCTGTGTTTTGCCGACACTGAGCGAGTTTGCAATTGCGATCGCAGTCTCCCCTTTCTCACTTCTTTCCACAACACGGACGCGTTCTTCCAATGTCAATTGTTTTCTTTTCCGAGTCGCCATATCGATCACTGACTTGAAGAAGAACAGAGAGTAGCGGGCCCTTCTACAAGTCGCATGAGTACACGGGGCGTAACTCTCCAAGCAAAAGTTAGGGGGCGCGCTTCCAATGGAAATTCCATGTTTACATTTCTGACTACTTTTCATCGAGAGATCGATTTGCACGAAACCGACTGCAGAAAGATAAGATTGCGGTCGCATCTCAACCCCTGAAATCGGGTCGTAAGTCGGAACTCAGGAAAAGTCGTATTTGCGGCATAGGATATATAGTGGAATGTGTTTGGGAGAGAAAAAAAAATCAGTGGTATGTGAGGAGAAGTAAGCGTCTTATTAGAGGGGTACCACTGTATTGCCTTGGGTCGAAATGACAAAAAATACTGTGGGCTGAAATGATTGCACCATCTAGTCTATAGTACGGCCGTCCACGGCAAATGCCGTATTGGGGAGACAACTTACCAGGTGGCAGGGCACGTTCTTGTTTCCTCCGATCAGCGCAGGGTCGCTGCCTAGAGCCAAGGCTGTCACCCTGCGCAATAAATCAATCAATCATCATTCTCTTTATCATTATTGTTGTTATTATCATCATCGTTTTTGGCTTTACATCGGTCATCATCATCATCATCATCACACATACACTTGTACCCCCGTGGGGATACCAGGGGGGTCTTTCGCACAAATAGTTCCCCCATCTGCTGGAAGTTCTATGCTTGTAACTTCCTCAAATCCATCACTATCTTTGACTCCTTTGCTTTACTGTCATCTGCTATCTTTCTGCCTTACCGGTCCATTCTCCTGCCTTTTTTCTATAAATTATTACAAAGATTTCTTTAGCCGAAGTTGGACATGCTGGGCCTAACTGTTTCTTAGTTAGGCGCATAACGGCAGCATGACGCATCTACGCTCATTTGACAGGAAACTGTCTGAGCGAATGAGGAAGACACATACACTTGCATGTCACACACACACACACACGTACACACACTTTTCTTCTTCTTCGATCACTCAGACCAGACAGTTTCCCATCATATGAGCGCAGATGCATCATGCTGCTGTTATGTGTCTAACTAAGAAACACAGTTAAAGAGTTAACTAAAAGGGTTTGTTTTGTTGTTTTTTAGGAAAAAAAGGTTGGAGAATGGACCAATGAGGAAGAAAGATGATAGATGACAGTAAGCAAACACACACACACACACAGAGACACACAGAGACAGACACACACACACACACACACAAACACATGTTCCCCGTCCCCACCTCCCGCCTCCTCCCCCCACACAAACCAACCTGCCAGAAGAAACGGGGTCCGACTTGACCGGGAGGAGCCCCGTCTCGACGAGGTCAAAGGTGAACAGCATGGAATTCTGGGCCAGCACGAAGAACACGGCTGGACGACTGCGGGACCACTGCACGGCCATGATTGTCTGCCCTTCACTGAACATCGGCCACGACGACAGTGGGTGCTCTGTTCAAAAGTCGAGTCAAGTTAAAAAGTCAAATTAAATCGACAGCAGGTGCTCTGTTCAAAGTCGAGCCACGTTAAAAAGTCAAATTAAATCGATAGCAGGTGCTCGGTTTAAAAGTAAAATTAAGTAAAAACATTTTTTGTTTAAAAGTCAAGTCAGGGAAAAAAAATTGGGTCGGCCATGATTGTCTGCCCTTCGCTGAATATGGGCCATGACGATAGCGGGTGCTCTGTTCAAAGTCAGGTCAAGTTAAAAAGTCAAATTAAGTCGATAGTGGGAGCTCTGTTGAAAGCACACACAAAGAGAAACTCTCACACACTTACACACACACACACAAAGACACAACACACAGATAAAGACACACACACACAAAGAACACACAGAAAGACACACACACATACAGACACCACACACAAGACACACACACAGAAGACACACACAAATAAGCACAGAAAGACACACACACACACACACACACACACACACAGAAATGCACACTCACACAATCTTCCACCACTCTCTCCCTTTACCCCTCCTAACTCCCTACAGTGTGCAGTTCTCTCCTCCTCCTCCTCCTACTCCACCCTTACAGCTTATTAAGAGTACGTATGCACTCACTTTGAGATGTGTGGTACAGATGCACTGAGCCATCTTCACACCCAGCCTGTCAACCAGAAAAACGCACATATCAAAATACACACAAACTAACAAACTAACAAACAAACAAAAAACTAAAAAAAACCTAACAACAGCACACACAAAAATACAAACGAGAGAATCAAGTCGGAAAAGTTCCAATCTTCTCTTGCATACCCACTAACAAAACAAAAAACACACACAGACACACTCACACAGAGACGCAGAGACAGGCACACACACACACACAGACAGATAGCGTCACACACACAAACACACAGACAGAGACCAACACACACACACACACATGCACAAAGACACACCACACACACACAGACGGAGGCACACACACACACACAGACGGACACACACACACGGACACACAGACATACACACACAGACAGACTGAGACATACACACACACACACAGACAGACTGAGACATACACACACACACACACACACATGGGCTCCCAGGGACCCCCATTTGGGGGTCTATGAAGTGCTAAGATTCTAAAGGACCCTCTAAAAGAATGTGCAGGGGGTCCCAGGGATGCACTAGAAAAATTATTTTTAGCATTCGCTATGCCACTGGGACCCTCTATCCTTCCTCTAGGACCCTCTATACTGTAAGTGAAGGAGTCCCTGGGACCCCTTGTTTTGCGGGACGATTGGGAGCCCTGCACACACACACACAACACACACACTCGCACACGGCTAGGAGACACAGAACACCACACATGTTTTAGGTACTCACCAGAAAAGTAAGGCTCGCCAAAACGGTGAAAAATCTAGACAGGTGATCTTCTTTGGAGAATCTAAAAGACAGACAGACAGACAACCAAATGACCTTTAACTCTCTGAATGATGGTTTGGTTGATGGCTCATCCCGTATGTGCTGTTTTGCAGCCGAGTGGACATAAAACCTGGCTTTCTTTCAACCGAATGAACATGAAATTGTAAAGCCACAATCCATACAAGCAGGCACATATGTAGGACACATTTTGAAACAGTGCTTCCCCCCCCCCCACCCCCCATGGGGATACTGAGGGGGTCTTGGCTGGCTGGGTCACAGTAGATTAGGGTTGTGTTTTTTATTTGTTTTTGTTCTGTGTGCGACCTTCGGACCTCGACCAAACAGTATCAAAAAATCAAATTGTTGATTGTGGATACTAAATGGAAGAAGAAGAATAGTTTCCCCCACCTTCTTGAAGTTCTGTGCTTGTATCTTCCTCTAATCTGTCACTGTCTTTGACTCTGCCTTTTCCCTTTGCTTACTGTCATCCACTATCTTTCTGCCTTACCGGGGTCCATTCTCCTGCCCTTTTTTCAACAAGAAACGTTTTCAAAAAGATTTCCTCCAAGCCAAAGTCGGACTTGCTGGGGCCTAACTATTTCTTAGTTAGGCGCATAACGTCAGCATGACGCATCTGCACTCATAATTGACAGGAAACTGTCTGAGCGATCGAAGAAGAAGACGAAGAAGAAGACGAAGAAACAGTGCAAGAGAAAACCAAATTTTCAATGGAAGTTTTATTCTTAATTGTCTTCTTGAGATTTTGATTCAACAAGTTTCTCAAGTAAGATGGGTTATTCTCCTGACTTGTATACCCAACAAAATGTGACATCAGTGAAAAAAAAAAAAAGTTAAATTAATATTTAAGAAATTGATATGTTTTCAGACTTTCATTCTGCTACATGAAGGTGAGTAGGAGCTCCACCCCCCAATTTAAAAAAAAAAGAAAGTTAAATTAATATTTAAGAAATTGATGTTTTCAGACTTTCATTCTGCTACATGAAGGTGTGTAGGAGCTCCACCCCCCAATTTAAAAAAAAAAGAAAGTTAAATTAATATTTAAGAAATTGTTTTCAGACTTTCATTCTGCTACATGAAGGTGTGTAGGAGCTCCACCCCCCAATTTAAAAAAAAAAGAAAGTTAAATTAATATTTAAGAAATTGATATGTTTTCAGACTTTCATTCTGCTACATGAAGGTGTGTAGGAGCTCCACCCCCCCCCCCCCCCAATTTAAAAAAAAAAATTGTTTAAAATATATTTTTGAGTTTGATAGGTTCTTATAATATGATGGTGTTAAAATAGAACTGATGTTCACGATTGTTATAACACAAAGGAACAAAAATTACCAATACAGTCAAACCTCTATTATAAGAGCCTCCGTTAAAAGACCTCCTCTCATTTAGGACCGATTTTTTTGGAAACAGATGTTGAACTCTTCCTACAAAAACGACCTCCGTTATAAGACCCCCCCCTCCAATTTAAGACCGATTTCTCCTGAGTTTTTGGAAGTCTTAAAATAGAGGTTTGACTGTATGTAATAAATATGTTTTTTCTCTTTCTTCTTCCTCTTCACACTTTACTATCAATACAAAACATGACACATTATCTCCTCCTCCTCTTCACACTTTACTATCAATACAAAACATGACACATTATCTCCTCCTCCTCTTCACACTTTACTATCAATACAAAACATGACACATTATCTCCTCCTCCTCCTCTTCACACTTTACTATCAATACAAAACATGACACATTATTCCTCCTCCTCTTCACACTTTACTATCAATACAAAACATGACACATTATCTCCTCTTCACACTTTACTATCAATACAAAACATGACACATTATCTCATCCTCTTCACACTTTACTATCAATACAAAACATGACACATTATCTCCTCCTCTTCACACTTTACTATCAATACAAAACATGACACATTATCTCCTCCTCTTCACACTTTACTATCAATACAAAACATGACACATTATCTCCTCCTCCTCTTCACACTTTACTATCAATACAAAACATGACACATTATCTCCTCCTCCTCCTTCACACTTTACTATCAATACAAAACATGACACATTATCTCCTCCTCCTCTTCACACTTTACTATCAATACAAAACATGACACATTATCTCCTCCTCTTCACACTTTACTATCTGACGACAGGATGAAAAAAAGTTTTGCTTAGCTTATTCCTTTATCGTCATTAAAGATCATTTTGACTTGACTTGACTTGACTTGACTATCAATACAAAACATGACACATTATCTCCTCCTCCTCTTCACACTTTACTATCAATACAAAACATGACACATTATCTCCTCTTCTTCACACTTTACTATCAATACAAAACATGACACATTATCTCCTCCTCCTCTTCACACTTTACTATCAATACAAAACATGACACATTATCTCCTCCTCCTCTTCACACTTTACTATCAATACAAAACATGACACATTATCTCCTCCTCCTCCTCTTCACACTTTACTATCAATACAAAACATGACACATTATCTCCTCCTCCTCTTCACACTTTACTATCAATACAAAACATGACACATTATCTCCTCCTCTTCACACTTTACTATCAATACAAAACATGACACATTATCTCCTCCTCCTCTTCACACTTTACTATCAATAAAAAACATGACACATTATCTCTCATCCTCTTCACACTTTACTATCAATGCAAAACATGACACATTATCTACTCCTCCTCTTCACACTTTACTATCAATACAAAACATGACACATTATCTCCTCCTCCTCTTCACACTTTACTATCAATACAAAACATGACACATTATCTCCTCTTCTCACACTTTACTATCAATACAAAAAACATGACACATTATCTCCTCCTCTTCACACTTTACTATCAATACAAAACATGACACATTATCTCCTCCTCCTCTTCACACTTTACTATCAATACAAAACATGACACATTATCTCCTCCTCTTCACACTTTACTATCAATACAAAACATGACACATTATCTCCTCCTCCTCTTCACACTTTACTATCAATACAAAACATGACACATTATCTCCTCCTCCTCTTCACACTTTACTATCAATACAAAACATGACACATTATCTCCTCCTCTTCACACTTTACTATCAATACAAAACATGACACATTATCTCCTCCTCCTCTTCACACTTTACTATCAATACAAAACATGACACATTATCTCCTCCTCTTCACACTTTACTATCAATACAAAACATGACACATTATCTCCTCCTCCTCTTCACACTTTACTATCAATACAAAACATGACACATTATCTCCTCCTCCTCTTCACACTTTACTATCAATACAAAACATGACACATTATCTCCTCCTCCTCTTCACACTTTACTATCAATACAAAACATGACACATTATCTCCTCCTCTTCACACTTTACTATCAATACAAAACATGACACATTATCTCCTCCTCCTCTTCACACTTTACTATCAATACAAAACATGACACATTATCTCCTCCTCCTCTTCACACTTTACTATCAATACAAAACATGACACATTATCTCCTCCTCCTCTTCACACTTTACTATCAATACAAAACATGACACATTATCTCCTCCTCTTCACACTTTACTATCAATACAAAACATGACACATTATCTCCTCCTCCTCTTCACACTTTACTATCAATACAAAACATGACACATTATCTCCTCCTCCTCTTCACACTTTACTATCAATACAAAACATGACACATTATCTCCTCCTCCTCTTCACACTTTACTATCAATACAAAACATGACACATTATCTCCTCCTCCTCTTCACACTTTACTATCAATACAAAACATGACACATTATCTCCTCCTCCTCCTCTTCACACTTTACCAGACATACATTTTACCAGGGCATACACGCATGCTGCAACTTCCCATCCAAACCCAACTTCAACAACTGCCGAAAATTTTGCACTTCGTACCCAGAAAAATGGCGGCATTCATTCAAGGGACATCACTCGAAGTGATACCTTTGATAGCAGCGAGTACGGCTCAAACGCCATGCCTTCTTTTGATTTCTTCTTCTTTTTTTTCCCCCCGCACTCGTTCAGCGGAAATGCAGATTTTTTTTTTTGCTGACCGTAATAGCGTAATCGATGGTCTCAAAATGTAATAATTACGGACAGATCTGTAGGGAAAACAGGTCTGCTTTACTAACAATACAAAAACAATGACTGTATATCTCACCAATTTCAGGTTGGAACACTCTGGGGTAGACGCGAGAACCGAAGCGGACCCCGTGAATGATTTGACCCTGTGTAATATGTCAACAACACAGCACAGTGAGTACGATGATATCGGTTAGGACAGTAACGTAATTAGCATACGCATGCAAATATATATACGCAACTCTGCTACCTTTCACTCTTCTGTCTCTCTCCGAAACAAAAACGCACTCACTTCAAACATGCAGTCTCTCTCCCACTTTGCATGCACACACGCACACGCACACACACACACACACACGCACGCGCACACACACATACACACAAAATGTACACTTCTCTCTCTCCCTCTTTCTCTCTCTCTCACACACACACATACATTCTCCCTCTTTTGATTAGGCTGAGCCTAAATTGTCATCCTTGTAAAATAAAGTTTGTGAAGTCTGGAGTCTCTCTCTCTCTCTCTCT
>CM065712.1:11404965-11457465 GCA_017654935.2 Phymorhynchus buccinoides | reverse complement strand
ACACACACACTCTCTCTCTCACACACTCTCTCACACACACACACTCTCTCTCTCTCACACACACTCTCTCTCTCTCTCTCTCACACACATACATACCAGGTCCGTGGCCACAAAGAAGTGGTTGAGGTCCGAAGGGCTGAGCTGGATGTCCAGAGCCTTCAGGGCGCCGGAGGAGCTGACCTGCCTGTTTAGTGGACACGGGTCAAAACAACAACATTTATGCCCCCCAAAAAACCTAAAAATGTCCCAAAAGAGCGATTACTTCGCAGCCTACCAACCTTGCAAAGAATGAAGCCAACTTTTTTCAACAACATTTTTTTTCAGGCAAGAGTCAGTTTTAGGCTCCTTGGGGCAAAAGTTCAAGATCAAGATTCTTTAATCAGCCAATGCATCGTAATACAAAGGAAATCGTTTTGGTTTTGCACAAGACACAATCAACAATAACGAAAGCATGCACATCGAATGGACAACCAATATAAGCGAGAGAAAAACACACACCCCAAAACAACAAAAAAACAGATTACATTATCGTGTATCAGTCTCTCTCTCTCAGATTCTTTCTTTCTCTCAGATGCACACCTACACATACACCAACACACACACATACACGTGCATGCACATTTACACCAACACATGTCCCACCTCCTCACACATGCACTCACACACACTCACACACAAGACCGCGAGCATGCAGGCACACTGATTAACACAAGTCTGAGCAAAATAGGATACAAAAAATACCCCTAGGGGGGTGAGCCTACTGAGTATTGATGGCTCTGACAGCAGAGGGGTAAAAGCTGTTCTTCAGGCAGTTAGATTTGCACTTAAAAGAGCAGAACCTTTTACCAGAAGGGAGTGATTGAAACAGATGGTTGGCTGGGTGTGTGCTATCAGATGATGGATTTAACTTTGCGTCTTATGCGCACACTATAGATGTTATCTAGAGATGGTAGTTTGTGACCTAAGATTTTTGAGGATGTCTTGACGACTTGATGGAGTTTCCTTTTATTTTTAACTGAAGCTGATCCATACCAGACAGATATTGATATAGTCTCTGCTGTGCTTTTTTGCAGGATGATGTAATGTTGACTTCCCAGCATATGCTTAGGCGCGGCGATACTTTATCTTTTCCCCAAAAGGGAGACCTCTGCGCCTTACAATGTCACTGCCAATAAAGTAATAAAATATAATAACAAAATCTGAATTCTGTGTACAATTTTGGAGTGACGTTATTTTATTCACAAGATCAAAAAAAAAAAAAAATTGGATATTTCGACGAATGCGCCTTTATCAACACAGACAAACAAGAAAACAGCAAATATAGCAAAAAGCATTTACGCATTGAGAGGGGAAGTATTGGTTTTTGATCTTGTTGATTTTTTGCTCCTTTTGTTGCCTGGTTTTTGCTCCTTTTGCTATTTTCTTGTTTGTCTGTGTTGATAAAGGCGCATTCGCCGAAATATCCAGTAGTTTTGTTTTGTCTCTTGTGAATAAAATAACGTCACTTTGCACTTGTCGAGTAGTTTGTTTGTTTGTTGTATGTTCCAGTGACGTTGCAGTCTGTTTATTTTTTTACAATTTTAGAGGTTGCGCCTTACAATAAGATGCGCTTTATAGTCGGAAAAAATACGGCAATGTTTATACATCCACTTGCGTTTCTACGCAGGTGAACTGCTCTAAATATGCTAATCTGTAACGGCGTCAGAATGAAGATCGTTGGCTCAATCGCAAAACACAAAGAACGAATAATATACATGTGCTATTTGAAGAAACGTAGGCAACTGCTGGGTTAGCCATATTCCCCCCCAAAAAAAACCCAACACATTTCAGGCCAAACATGCTTTTCAATGTGACTGAAGAGAGATGTTCAATGAGTGACTACATGAGATACATAGACAAACAAACCAAAAAAAGAAACAGAAAAAAAAAGACACCCCCACCCCCCTTCCCTTTCCCACAAGAAAGTAAATTAAAAAAAACAACAACAAAAAAACATAGTTACTTGTTCGGATTATCCAATCGGATTGCGGAACTGCGTAGAAGTTTGACTCGACCTCCGGGCGCTAACCCCAGGTCGACCTCCGACCCCGCCATGTCGGGCGAGGGGATCTCCGTCACTACCTGTGACATCATTGGGGGGGGGGGGGGGGGGGTGTCAAAGGTGAAAGGTCAAACTTTATAAAGGTTCTGCAAAAGTACGTATAGCGGGGATTCTACATCATGGCTATCTTACACACCAAATTCTGGTGAAAAAGGGCCCCTGACGCAAAAGAAAGAAAAAAACCACGCAACCCACAAAATCGCTAATAATTTTTGTTGGTATTAATTAATTCGCAGTGCAACGATTTTGAATTATTAAAAAAACTCACAAATCACTCCAGCCATACACACAAACAAAACATACATAAACAAAAGAAGAAATGAAAGAAGATTACATGTTTTTGCTTCAGGTTTAGACACAGGGAAGTGGTAGATCAGACTTTATATATATATTTTTTTTTTTTGCTGTCCCATCTTCTGGGCCGTACAGTGGCGTTGCTCCCACACCGCTCATCTCGAATCCCAATTCGCAGCCACACCCCGGCTTGTTCAGATCGCAGAATCCGAGACCAGCATTTCAAGGGGAACGAATCTATGTTAAGCCGTCAGGAGATCAGACTTTTTTTATATATATATATATAGACTTTATATAGAAAAACTCTCTACACCGATTGGTTTCCCCCCAACAAAAGCAAAGTCAGAGGCAAAATTGTGATCTAAGGGAGCGAAGCGAGTTGAGAAGTGACCAAGGTGCACACAGATTTACTTCCCTTGAAGCAAATGCATCAAATTGACAGCTATCTGTTAATTCTGGACATATTTGGCTGGAACGACTTGAATGACTTAAGGCTACAGTGGGACCTCCCTTATAAGACCTCCCATTATAAGACTCCCTCCCTTATAAGACCTCCCATTAGGTGTAGAGTGGCACAGTGGTAGCGCGTTCGCTTCATGTCAAGTAAACCCGAGTTCGAACCTGGGTACAGGGGATTTTTTCCTCTCATTCTGCACTAGGCCTTAACGGTCTGAACGTGGAGTCTTTCGGATGAGACGATAAACCGAGGTCCCGTATGCCCATGCACTTAGCACACGTTAAACCCAGTGGCAATGAAAAAGTTGTCATTTGGTCAAAATTTCCCCCCCCTCCCCCTCATCAGTGACAAAAATTGCATGCAAAAAAAAAAAAAAAAAAAAATTGGGTGGCACGCCTCTGGCTCGACATGCTCTCCAGGTGGGAGCAACCCGAATTTGGGTGAGACGCCTCTGTGACTATAAAGTACCTAATACCCTAATTATAAGACTCCCTCCCACATAAGACCTACTTCTCTGAGACATTGCCCTTCTTTGTAAGTATTGAAATTACTTCCCTTATAAGATCCGTCCCTTGAAATAAGACCTTATTTTGGATGAATTTTGAAGGTCTTCTAAGGGAGGGAGTCTTATAATAGGTCTTATAAGGGAGGTTCCATTGCATTGCTTTGATTTTTTTTCAGATTTAGGAAGATTCTTCTTTTTCGATCGCTCAGTTTCCTGTCAATTATGAGTGCAGATGCGTCATGCTGCCGTTATGCACCTAACTAAGAAATAGTTAGGCCCCAGCAAATCCGACTTCGACTGGAGGAGAAAATGTTTTTTGGTCCAAAAAAGGCAGTAGAACGGTCCGGTAAGGCAGAAAGATAGTAGATAACAGTAAACAAAGGAAAAGGCAGTCAAAGGGAGTGACAGATTAGAGGAAGTCGCAAGCACAGAACTTCCAGAAGGTGGGGGAACCATTTATACAAAAGACCCCCCCCCCCGGTATCCCCACGAGGAGAGACTCGTGGAGGGGGGCGGGGGTCATCCAGCTCCTCGTATGGAGGCACGAGGCATCCATCCCCCGCCCCTCCCTCCCACATAAGACCTACTTCTCTGAGACATTGCCCTTCTTTGTAAGTATTAAAATTACCTCCCTAAAAGACCCCTCCCTTATAAGACCTCATTTTGGATGATTTTTGAAGGTCTTATAAGGGAGGTTCCACTGTATTACTTTGGAAAAGAAAAATGCCGGGCTCACCCATAGATTGACAGTGGACGCCTCCTCGACCGACGCCAGTTGAAACGACAGACTCCCTTCGCTATCTGCACAGGCAACAGCGCCAAGCACGGAAAAAGAACATTAGGAGGAAAACGCATGCAGACCTGTTTACCCTTATAATGAACAACCTGGAATTTGCCACAGAAAACCCCGGAATTTGATTAAAAAAAAACCCACCAGAATTCACATGTAAGTGAGTCGCGAAATTGCCATGCTTCTTCGTGTTGACATGTTCAGTGATGTCGCTTATGCCGCCATGCGAAATTTTGAAGTCCATGTTGCAGTACTTGCAGTGTGCATGCTCGTCTCCCAAACGCGAACTTGTTATTCCTGGCACTTTCAAATGCTTTTGAGAAAACTTCTGCTTCACTTTTGGCCGTTTCACCCTATCACTGTTATCGTTTGTCGAAGATTTCTGGCGCTTGTCGCCTGCGGTTGACTTGCCTGACGACATGTTTGGCGCAAAACTACAATCTCTGCCAACAAGAAATACTATCATTGGTTTAGGGGGGTCCACGGACCAATGAAAAATCGCGTCTCAGAACTCCAAGGTTTCGGTCAACCCTTGCATCTCTTCATACAAACGGAAACAAATAATAGACTTTTTAAAATCCCGGGATTTTCAGCGTTCACCCGGAATTTATTATTTTACCCAGAATGTTTGCAAATTCCCGGCAAAACCTGGAGGGTAAACAGGTCTGTGCATGCTCACATTATATGGTAAAAAAACCAACTGTGCAGAAACTCTCTCTCTCACACACGCAATGCCATGTACGGAAAAAGAACATTAGGAGGAAAACGTGTGCTCACATTATATGGTAAAAAAACAACTGTGGAGAAACTCTCTCTCTCTCACACACACACACACACACACACACACACGTACAAATACATACAGGCAGATATGCACACATATCCATTCACACACACACATACACACACTCACTCACACACTCAGGTATCCACACGAATCCATTCACACACACACACACACACATGCATACTCACACAAACAACACTATCACTCACACACACATTCATACACACACACACACACAGAAACAACAACACTCTCACACAAACACTCTCTCTCTCTCTCTCTCACACACACATACACACACGCACGCACACGCACGCACGCACACACACGCATACACACATACTCACACAAACAACACTCACACACACACACATGCACACACACATACATACATACTCACACACACACTCTCACATACTCACACACACATTCATAAATACTCACACACACAAACAACACTCTCACACAAACACACTCTCTTACCAGCAGCTGAGCTGTCATCTTCTGAATTTGTCCTGTACACACAACCAAGAACATCAAAAAATGCATGGCACTAGAAGAGCTAAAATAAAGTTGTTCCGAGATGCACAAAACGATTAAAAAAAAAATTATTATTTTTATTTTTTATTTTTTATTCAATATTTGTTTTATTCCATCTCTTCTTACATTCCACAATTCCTGCTTTCACTCAATCTTTCATCCAATCAACATATATACATGTAACACAATTTGAGCAAATAAAGTAAAATAAAGATAAATAAATAGTTCATCAATATCAGGGCAGGGCTCGGTTAGAGTTACAAACAGACATAATAGTAATAATATCATAATTGGTTGGTCAAGCGTAATTGAGAGAAGTATATATTTAAAAGCAGTATTATATAATTAATATTATGATTAGTCAATGAAGAGAGGGTGTGGTGTTTTTTTTCATTACAAAACAACAATGACAACACTAACAACAACACGAATAATGTCAATCATGACAATGTTAATTAAAGACCAAACATATGAAAAACTAGAAGCAGGAACACACACACACACACACATACATACACTCCTCACACAGGATCTGAATAACTACAGACTATGCAAAATCTTATCAAAGCTTGCAAATTCAACCTTGCAAATTGTGTGAAGTGATGCAATTTTAAGCAGCATATTGGAAGCAAAACATAGATTCTATAAGAAGAAACACTCAATAGTAATTAACCCCCTCACCGCCAATATCGCACCTCAGCACCACACTGATTTAACACCCATGTTACAAAAAAGCCTCAAACCAGGGTCTGCCATCCAAAGAGCATATTTTCATAATCTTGGGAAGTAAGGAATTTTTTTTTTAGCTAAAGGAGAACTATTACATACTTTGTTTACTTATTTGTGTGTGTGTGTGTGGGGGTGGGGGGTTAGGTGGGAGTGTGTGTGACAAACTTAATTGGTCTATGTGAATAACATGTGCTTTTAGGCATGTATTTTATGTCTGAGTTTATAATATAATGTCTGGTCAGTTTTTAGATTTAAATGCACGCTGAAAAAAGATTTTTCATTTGAAGACAATAGACATTTGAATTTTGTTGAAAGGATGGGAGAGGGGGGGAGACACACAGAGAGACAGATGGGAGAGAGAGAGAGAGAGAGAGAGAGAGAGAGAGAGAGAGAGAGAGAGAGAGAGAGAGAGAGAGAGAGAGAGAGAGAGAGAGAGAGAGAGAGAGAGAGAGAGAGAGAGAATTGAATTGAATGAATTTTATTTATAGAGGGTAATAGAATAAGCAATAACATGCTTTTTTACATCCAGCCCTCTGGAGAGAGAGAGAGAGAGAGAGAGAGAGAGAGAGAGAGAGAGAGAGAGAGAGAGAGAGAGAGAGAGAGAGAGAGAGAGAGACACTGAGAGAGAGAATGAAAGAGGTAGTGAGAGAGAATGAGAGAGACAGAGAGACGGAGAGAAAGAGACAGATAGACAGAGAATGAGAGACAGAGACTGAGACAGACAATGAAAGAGGTAGTGAGAAAAACAGAAAAAAACTCAGAATCAGAGACAGAATGAGAGAGAACGAGAGAAAGACAGGGAGATGGAAAACTTGTCGGGAGAAAAAAGATGGTCCAAGCATCATGTCTG
Source organism: Phymorhynchus buccinoides (assembly GCA_017654935.2). NCBI lineage: Eukaryota > Metazoa > Mollusca > Gastropoda > Neogastropoda > Raphitomidae > Phymorhynchus > Phymorhynchus buccinoides. The sequence goes on along the minus strand of CM065712.1, from coordinate 11,450,412 downwards.
CCTGACCTCGGGGCCCAGTTGTTGACCCTTGACCTTTTGTCTATGACATTGACGACCTTGACCCTTACCTGACCACCACGGGGTGGACGGCTGTGATGGCGGTGACTGGACTCTGGTGGTTTTCCTTGTCCAGAACACCGGCTGTGGACGTACACACACAGAGACAGACACACACAGGGTTACTATTTAATAATAATAACAACGTTCCTTCACTTTCCAGGCCACCTCCACTTGGAAACACGCACAGACAGTGAGACACGCACACACACACACACACAGACAGTGAGACACGCACACACACACACACACAGACATGCACACACACACATGCACACTCACACACACTGAGAAACACAGAGACACATGCACACACACACAAAGACTCACAGATACACAGAGACACACAGAGATTCACACACACACACAGACACACGCACACACACACAGATACATGCACACACACACACACACACTCACACACACACACACACAGACTTGCACAAACACACACAGAGACACACACACACAGGGTTACTATTTAATAATAACTAGTTACACCCTAATTTTGAAATGCAAAGATAATTTATTCAATGTTACATTGATAGAACATATCTTATGCTGTCTGTGAATGTAAGACAGTTCCCCGTACCACATACTAAAGAAGCTATATACTGGAAGCAATGCATAGATTTGAGCACATTTTGCGTGACTTGGTGACACACTTTATTATTCAGGTCAGGGTAATGAGGGCAACTAGGCCTCGTGGCCTCTTAAGTGCCCTTTCAATATAGTTTTTGTAGTATTGAGCACAGCTGTGACGGTTTTTGATGACACAATCAGTCATGTTCGTATCTCAATTCTGTCAATTTAGGGTCTTTGTCCAGGAGGTTTTTAAACTGGTTAAGGTTAAGGTTATTAGCACTGTTGTCATTGTGCGAGAGCGAGAAGGGGAGACAGAGAAGGGTGGAAGTTACGAAACACAGGTTCGGCATTCTTCGTGGTTTTCCGAGGTAGATTCGGCAATTTCCGACACGCTTCAGGCGACGCAGATGACACAAAATTTGAAAGAAATTTAATACATTTTGCCTTCAAAATCAACTTTCAAAAGCAAAATTTTGAACCAGACATAGCGGAATCGCGTCCTAACACGTTCTTCTGGAACTGTATGGCCAGCAACAGTCCGACATTTACTCGGTATCTGAGTTTCTACGTTCTTTTACACTTCGGTATGTGGTTTGTACGTGAGCATGAACATTGGTTTATTGCCATGAAACCTAAACAAAGGCTTATAAGGCACAGGTTAAGTTGTTGTGTAGTGTGTGTGTGTGTGTGTGTGTGTTTGGTTTGTGTGTGTGCGACTGTGTGTGTGTGTGTGTGTGTATGTGTAATAATAATAATGAGGAAAATTTATATAGCGCCCATCCTACTATGTAGGCTACAGGGCGCTTTACACAGAATTGAAATGGAATAAAAACATGAAACAAAAATCCAATAACATCAGCAGACAAAACAATACCGGTCAGACTTCGTTTGGCCGGTAAAATACACATAACAATCAGCAACAACAACTGCTGTGACTACTACTACTACTACTACTGCTACTACTACTACTACTACCGATGTGGGTATAACCGTAAAGTGCATGAGTACCTGTGATGTGTGAGTACCGATGTGTGTATATCGGTAAGGTGCATGAGTACCTGTGATGTGTGAGTACCGATGTGTGTATATCGGTAAGGTGCATGAGTACCTGTGATGTGTGAGTACCGATGTGTGTATATCGGTAAGGTGCATGAGTACCTGTGATGTGTGAGTACCGATGTGTGGATATCGGTAAGGTGCATGAGTACCTGTGATGTGTGAGTACCGATGTGTGTATATCGGTAAGGTGCATGAGTACCTGTGATGTGTGAGTACCGATGTGTGGATATCGGTAAGGTGCATGAGTACCTGTGATGTGTGAGTACCGATGTGTGTATATCAGTAAGGTGCATGAGTACCTGTGATGTGTGAGTACCGATGTGTGTATATCGGTAAGGTGCATGAGTACCTGTGATGTGTGAGTACCGATGTGTGTATATCGGTAAGGTGCATGAGTATCTGTGAGGAGCAGGAAAAATTGCCATGGACAATTCGCCTCGGGGATGTGTGGTGTACAGATGTATCAGTAAGGTGCATGAGTACCTGTGATGCATGAGTACCGATGTATCTGAAAGGTGCATGAGAACCTGTGATGTATGAGTACCAATATATCTGTAGGTGCATGAGTACCTGTAACGCATGAGTATCAATGTATCTGTGAGGTGCATGAGTACGTGTGATGCATGAGTACCAATGTATCTGTAAGGTGCATGAGAAGCTGTGATGTATGGGTACCAATGTATCTGTAAGGTGCATGAGTACTTGTGATGCATGAGTACCGATGTATCTGAAAGGTGCATGAGAACCTGTGATGTATGAGTACCAATATATCTGTAGGTGCATGAGTACCTGTAACGCATGAGTATCAATGTATCTGTGAGGTGCATGAGTACGTGTGATGCATGAGTACCAATGTATCTGTAAGTTGCATGAGAAGCTGTGATGTATGGGTACCAATGTATCTGTAAGGTGCATGAGTACTTGTGATGCATGAGTACCAATGTATCTGTGAGGTGCATGAGTACCTGTGATGTATGAGTACCAATGTATCTGTAAGGTGCATGAGAACCTGTGATGTATGAGTACCAATGTATCTGTAAGGTGCATGAGTAATTGTGATGCATGAGTACCAATAATGAGAACCTGTGATGTATGAGTACCAATGTATCTGTAAGGTGCATGAGTACCTATAATGCGCAAATATGGATGTGTGTATCTGTAAGGTTCATGAGCAACTGTGATGTGTAAGTACCGATGTGTGTATATCCGTAAGGTGCATGAGTACCTGTGAGGTGTGTACGTACCTGTATTGTAAGTGGGGAAGCGGGTGACAGTTTCCTGTCCGTCGATCGTCACACAGCGATGAAGGGCAGACAACTCCCGCAGATCCCACAACATCACGCTGCCGTCACGCTGAAAAAAAATGGAAACGATAATGATGATGATGATAACGATGGTGATTATGATGATCACTTGCAAAGTTGATGATGATGATAATGGTGGTGATGATGACGGTGATTAACATGATGATTACAAATCCCATCCCACATGATGATGATGATCATAATAGTGATAATGAAGGTAACAATGAAGATGACGATGATGACAATGATGATGATAATGATGAAGATGAACATCATGATGATGATGATCATAATAGTGATGATGAAGGTGACAATGAAGATGACGATGATGATGATGAAGATGATGATGGACATCATGATGAAGATGATCATAATGATGATGATGACAATGATGAAGATGACGATGATAATGAACATCATGATGAAGATGATCATAAAAGTGATGAAGGTGACAATGAAGATGACGATGATGAAGATGACAATGATGATGAACATCATGATGAAGATGATCATAAAAGTCATGATAAAGGTGACAATGAAGATGACGATGATGACAATGATGATGAAGACGACAATTTCCTGTCAATCACAATAAGGTCATGCTGATTAAGAAAACAAGGTTGAAGCGCAGTAACAGCTCGCTCAAGTAGAGAGAGAGAGAGAGAGAGAGAGAGAGAGAGAGAGAGAGAGAGAGAGAGACGGGGGGCAAGGTACACATGCCTTCAATAAAAATGACGCCAGTTTTTTTAAATCGCGAAAATAACATCATTGTCTATGACATCTTGGGTTTAATAATAGTCAACTCATTCAAGTCGTTCCAGCCTTATATGTCCGGAATTAATAGATAGCTGTCAATTTGATGCATTTGCTACAAGGGAAGTAAATCTGTATGCACACCATACCTTGGTCACTTGTAAACTCGCTTCGCTCCCTTATACCACATTTTTGTCTCTGACTTTGCCTTTGTAGTGGTTTGTCGTGGGGGAACCAATCGGTGTAGAGTTTTTCTATATAAAGTCTATATATAAAAAAAAGTCTGATCTACCACTTCCCTATGTCTAAACCTGAAGTAAAACCCCGTAATCTTCTTTCACTTCTCCTTTTGTTTATGTATGTTTTGTTCGTGTGTGTGGCTGGAGTGATTTGTGAGTTTTTTGTTTGTGGCTCAAGCCACAAACCTATAACTCACTTTGTCGGTCGGTCTGTCTGTCGGTCCAAAATTGTCGCACATTTTGACAAAATTGTCGCACTTCAAATCGAGGCTACACTTCAAATTGAGGCCGCTCTTTAAAATGATGTATTTTAAAAGCGTACAAAATAATAAACATACGTAATACAGACACTACAACAGACACGACGAGTATGCGGTGCTTCTTTCGATGAGCATAAGTAGGATACATAGTTTTAAATGTTTTCCAAAAGATATAAAAAGTTACGAAATGGTGCAGAGATAACATTCTGGTTTACAGATTAAAATTATTGAAAAGCCAGGGGAGGTGACTCATGATTGGAGTGGTACAAATAGACCGCATGCCACAAACTATTGCGATTTCGCGCTTGTTTTTTAACAATTCAAAATCGTTGCGATGCGAACGTGTTAAAGATAGCATCCCCGGGGGGGGGGGAACAGATAGACAGACAGACAGACAAACATCCCTTTCTCCCCACTGACCATGCCAGCTATGACCAGCGCGGCTCGACTGGGGCTGAAGCAGGCGCAGGTAGGTTGACTCAGGCAGGTGAGAACCCTGGGAGAAAAACAAACAACAACAAAACATCGTAACCAATAATGCTCTTCGCGGCCCCACCGTAATCACAGTTCAATACAATAGGGCATTTGCCATGAGACTACAGTGGAACCTCCTTTATAAGACATAACAACAATTAACATACAGTATTTATACGGCACTGAATCTTGATAGAAATCAAATCAAAGCGCACACGCACACACACACACACGTTAGCATTCATAACGCATTCAAACAGAAACGCAATACAAAGCGAACACACACACGTTAACATTCATAACGCATTCAAACAGAAACGCAATACAAAGCGAACACACACACGTTAGCATTCATAACTCATTCAAACAGACACGCAATACAAAGCGAACACACACACGTTAGCATTCATAACGCATTCAAACAGAAACGCAATACAAAGCAAACACACACACGTTAGCATTCATAACGCATTCAAACAGAAACGCAATACAAAGCGAACACACACACGTTAGCATTCATAACGCATTCAAACAGAAACGCAATACAAAGCGAAAACACACACGCTTGACATAAACGGAATACAGCAGAAACAGACCTAATGGTAAGAGAGAGAAGAGAAAGAGAGTGGAGCTTTAACCCTTTCACCGCCAGCCATATTTCAGCCAAAAGTTGCTATTACATTTACCTGGGTAGAGAACAAAATCCGTCTGCAGTATTGGGGATTCTTCTTCTGTGACAAACATAAAATAAGGTCTATCCTTACTTCCCCAAACTAAGACAATAGGGTCATTGGATAATAGACCCCAATTTGATGCCTTTTAGTGATGACATAGGTGTTAAATCACTGTGGTGCTAAAATGCGACTTTGGCGGTGAAAGGGTTAATGACATAGGTGTTAAATCACTGTGGTGCTAAAATGCGACTTTGGCGGTGAAAGGGTTAATGACATAGGTGTTAAATCACTGTGGTGCTAAAATGCGACTTTGGCGGTGAAAGGGTTAATGACATAGGTGTTAAATCACTGTGGTGCTAAAATGCGACTTTGGCGGTGAAAGGGTTAATGACATAGGTGTTAAATCACTGTGGTGCTAAAATACGACTTTGGCGGTGAAAGGGTTAATGACATAGGTGTTAAATCACTGTGGTGCTAAAATGCGACGTTGGCGGTGAAAGGGTTAATGACATAGGTGTTAAATCACTGTGGTGCTAAAATGCGACGTTGGCGGTGAAAGGGTTAATGACATAGGTGTTAAATCACTGTGGTGCTAAAATGCGACTTTGGCGGTGAAAGGGTTAATGACATAGGTGTTAAATCACTGTGGTGCTAAAATGCGACTTTGGCGGTGAAAGGGTTAATGACATAGGTGTTAAATCACTGTGGTGCTAAAATGCGACGTTGGCGGTGAAAGGGTTAAAGACGGGGGAACAGGTGGGTTTTGAGGTTAGCTTTGAAAACAGAGAGGGTCCCATTATAAAACTCCCTCCTTTGCCCTTCTTTGAAAGTATAAAATTACCTCCCTTATACAACCCCCCCTCCCATTTAAGACCTCATTTTGGATGGTTTTTGAAGGTCTCGTAAGGGAGGCTCCACTTGTACTAAATCGCCCGCGCTTGCTGTAGGCGTACGGCACAAGAATGACGACGACAGCGCCGCATTAAACTCACTTCTGGGGGGAGCTCAGCTCCTTCACGTTCCACACGCAGATTATTCCGTAGCTGCTCATGACATCGTCTCCTGGAGTCTGCAAACAAAAGAGAAAGAAATATGAAAATAAAAAAATAAAATTACGGAAAACAAAACCCGCCATAAACCATGATCTGCGTCTGAGAAGAAATGCATAGCTGCCAATTTCCAGAATTAAGGGGGGGGGGTCTTTCGTAAAAATAGTTCCCCCACCTTCTTGAAGTTCTATGCGTGTAACTTCCTTTAACCCTTTCACCGCCAGCCATATTTCAGCCAAATATTTCCATTAAATTTACCTGGGTAGAGAACAAAATCCATCAGCAGTATTGGGGGATTCTTCTGTGACATCATATAAAACAAGGTCTATCCTTACTTCCGCAAAACTAAGACAACAGGGTCTTTGGATAATAGACCCCAATTTGATGCCTTTTAGTGACATAAGTGTTAAATCACTGTGGTGCTAAAATGCGACTTTGGCGGTGAAAGGGTTAATCTGGCACTCTCTTTGACTCTGCCTTTTTTATTTTGCTTTCTGTCATCTACTATCTTTCTGACTGGGGGGGTCTTTCGTAAAAAAATAGTTCCCCCACCTTCTTGAAGTTCTGTGCTTGTAACTTCCTCTAATCTGCAACTCCAGGCATGGTAGTGGGGGCAAAGTGGTTTTCAAGGAAAATGGCCGGGGGTCCAGGGGGGCCGAAGAAAATTCAATAAAATTCAATAAATGAGTGAAATGTTCACTTTTTCATGCCATTTCAATGCATTTTTAAAATGATTTTGTTTCGAACTGTTTCGCGGATCTTCCGCGATTCACGGAGGTCTACCATTCCTGAACTCTCTTTGACTCTTGCCTTTTTCATTATGCTTTCTGTCATCCACTATCTTTCTGACTTATTGACCTCATTCTCTTGCCTTTTAAAAAAAAAAAAAAATCTTCCAAAATTTGTTTCTCCTTTGAGCTCCTCCTCCTGTATGCAGCGGGGAGACCACTGAAAACTGAAACCCGGACACATACGTACCTTACCCATTATGGCCATATGGCCTGGGAACGCAGAAGAAGGTCCTTCCATTTCAATTTCAGGACATCCTGCAAGAAGGAAAATCCATGCAAATACCATATTGCTATCTTGTTTTCTTTCTTTTTTTGGTGGTAAAAGTCTTTTCTTACCTCCAGGCTAGGAGCGGAGTAGAGGGTGAGGAACGTATTGGGCTGCATGGGGCAAAAAGACACATGCTCCACTTGCCGACCTGCGGTAAAAAGACAACAAAAAAAGGAAAAAACAATGCGACACGTTTCAAAACAACGCACCGTATTTTACGGACAATAATGTGAATCTTACTGTTGTTGTTGTCGTCGTTCCCTGGCTTAAAGACTCCAGGGCCCATCCCAACAGCCGAAGCACTTGAACACTATGGTACAAATACCACCAGCTAGGGATGAGAACATTACGTGTGTGAACGAACGAACAAAATTTTATTTATACATTGTAATGAGCTAAGAATACATACTTTTTTAACACCCAGCCCTGTGACCGTTTTTGATTACCCCGTCACGTGAGCAGCCACACTCTGACTTTGGGGGAGTGCATCTTATTAACTTTTCCGGCAAACGAAAAGAACGCAAACATGTTTCAAATCCCAATTCGCAGCCACACCCTGGCCCGTTCAGTTCGCAGAATCCGAGACCAGTAGTCCAAGGGGAGCGAATCTATGTTAGGCCGTCAGGAGGCAACCAACCGAGGAGACACTGCACTTCTGCTGAGTCACTTCGGTGGAGTTCAGCGAAGCCTGTTCAGGACACCATCTACTAAGCCCCCTACTGACGACACTATTATCTTAGTCGCGGAGCCAGCGTGAGTGAGGTCCTCCTCCGAGGGCGCCACCACGACAGTCCACCGACAGCTCCCCAGAACACACTGATCCCCATGACTCTGACCCGAACGCACCAAGGCATAGACTGGATTGGAAACCGAAACTGAGGTCACCATGAGAGCAGGGCATGCAAAGTCACAGAATTTGAGACAAATAAAGTGCATCTTATTAACTATTCTAGCAAACGAAAAGAACGCAAACATGTTTCAAAACGATGCACCGCATTTTACGGAAAATAAAGCGCATCTTTTTAACTCTTCTACGGAAAAAAAAAAAGCGCATCTTATTAAGTCTTCTACGGAAAATAAAGCGCATCTTATTAACTCTTCTACGGAAAATAAAGCGCATCTTATTAAGTCTTCTACGGAAAATAAAGCGCATCTTATTAACTCTTCTAAGGAAAATAAAGCGCATCTTATTAAGTCTTCTACGGAAAATAAAGCGCATCTTATTAACTCTTCTATGGAAAATAAAGCGCATCTTATTAACTCTTCTACGGAAAATAAAGCGCATCTTATTAACTCTTCTACGGAAAACAAAACGCATCTTATTAAGTCTTCTACGGAAAATAAAGCGCATCTTATTAACTCTTCCTCTTTTCACATCTTTATTGAACACACCTTTATCATTGATATTCTGCAATAATCAATCAAAATAAACACAGACGTGAGGTTTTCAGAGAACCAAAAAGGAGGAAAAAAAGAGGCGGGAGTCTGGGGGGCTGGCATAGGTCCTTCGTGGGGTCCAAGGGTAAAGCCCTTGATGGGGGTCAGGGGGGTAAAGCCCTTCGTGGGGTCCAGGGGCAAAGCCTTTGATGGGAGTCAGGGGGGCAAAGCCCTCTGAAGCTGAAGAAAGTTTTGCATTTGAACCTGTAAAAATCAACCTCCGAGACAGCAAAATTATGAAAAATTGAATCTCCTTGATCCTACAACAAATTTGGACATTATTATTGACTCAGGGCTGGTGATTTTCTGAGACAAGAGACACACACAGAGAGAAACATGACAGACAGAATCAACCGACTGAACACAACATTAGAAAAGATCTATTGAACTTTTCACCGCATTTTCGCTTCAACACAAAACTTAACCCTACCACACACCCCCATCCCAAATTTTCTCAACAGATTTAAACTGATCTCAAAAACGACCCATGGGACCATCAACAAGGAGGAAATCCTCCGATTGGAGGACAAAATCTCATCTCTGTTAAAACGCATCCAATTGGCTAAAATAACTTTGTCAATGCAGAGAACAATACCATAACAACACTGTCACAAAGTTCCGCCAACGCTCACCGGCCAGGAAAGGGGGACAAGCCAGCTGGGAGAATCCCTCGCTGATGCTGAGGTTGGAGGTTCTGTCCCTTGCCGTGCCCCCTCCACCCTCCTCGCCCGTCCTCTCCTCCTCCATCAGCACCATCATCACCTGGGCAAGCACACACAGTCATGATGTGTACGCGGACATGCATGCACACGCACAAACACAAGAGAAACAGAGACAGAGAGAAAGAGAGTGAGAGAAAAGAAAAGAAAAACAAAAAAACCTGAGCACCTCTTTTGGTAAGCTTGGCAACCGTAGTTAAGGCCTCCAGATTGTTCACAGAGAGAGAGAGAGAGAGAGAGAGAGAGAGAGAGAGAGAGAGAGAGAGAGAGAGAGAGAGAGAGAGAGAGAGAGAGAGAGAGAGAGAGAGAGAGAGAGAGAGAGAGAGAGAGAGAGAGAGAGAGAGAGAGAGAGAGAGAGAGAGAGAGAGAGAGAGAGAGAGAGAGAGAGAGAGAGAGAGAGAGAGAGAGAGAGAGAGAGAGAGAGAGAGAGAGAGAGAGAGAGAGAGAGAGAGAGAGAGAGAGAGAGATAGAGAGATGAGAGAGAGAGAGAGAGAGAGAGAGAGAGAGAGAGAGAGAGAGAGAGAGAGAGAGAGAGAGAAGAGAGAGAGAGAGAGAGAGAGAGAGAGGAAGAGAGAGAGAGAGAGAGAGAGAGAGAGAGAGAGAGAGAGAGAACGAACAAACGAAAGTGTTTTAATGAACATGGGCCACAATTCAAAGGGACATGGGGGGTAGGGGAGTTTGGGTTTGGTGGGGTTGGGACCAGCAAGGAAACATAATGCCACAAATACATCAATAAATGCGACAAAACCATTTGGTAATGTAAACATGTACAATGCGCAAGTCTACAGTCGGCACAAATCATCTGATTTAAAAAATATTTGAGAGAGAGAGAGAGAGAGAGAGAGAGAGACGAGAGAGAGTGAAAAGAGAGAGAGACAGAGAATCAGAGAATATAAACACCAAGGCACACCGACCTGAGCAGCCCTCTCGGCAAATTTGGCGACTCTGGCCAAGGCCTCTGGATTGTTGAGGGACGCCTTGTCCTCCCCACCTGCCCCGCTCATCACAGTTATACCGTCACCTGCACAGCAAAAATCAAATCAATCACCCAATTGATCAATCAATCAACCAACCAACAATCAATCAATCACCAAATTGATCAATCAACCAACCAATGGATCAATTAACCAACCAATCGATCAATCAGCAATCAATCACCCAACTGATCAATCACCCAACTGATCAATCAATCACCCAACTGATCAATCAATCAATCACCCAACTGATCAGTCAAACAATCAATCACCCAACTGATCAATCAATTAAACAATCAATCACCCAATTGATCAATCAATCAGTTGGGGGTTTTCTGTAACAAATGCGAATGCAAGAGGGTTAACGAACGCGCAAGAGGGGTTTTAATTAACAGAAGCCGCTCGACAATTCTGAAGGAATGAATCAATCCATCCAATAACAGGCATGGCAAAAATGAAGGAAAAGCATTTTTCTCTAAAAACATTTTTGGGGTTTCAGGAGACTGTTTCATGGTGGTCTCATTGGGCAAAGAGCCCTTTGTGGTGGGCGATCAGGAGCAGACCTGTTTACCCTTATAATGAAAAACCCGGAATTTGCCACAAAAAACCCCGGAATTTGAGAACAAAAAACCGGAATTCACATGATCTGTACACGACTCGCGATAAAGCGGTTTCTTCTTCTTCTCCTTTCCGCGAACATCGGCGTCGATTTTCAATATTGTGATGATTTCTTGGCTCAATTTTGCCAGAAAAGTTTTATTAGTAAATTCAGTCACTAATTCTTAGTCAATTTTATAAAACAAGCTGGAAAAAGCAAAATACCTGGAAATGTCCACGATCGGACAGAGAAAAATCACTCGGCCGCGGATCTAAATTGACTCATTTCAAGCCCTAATTACAATCTCTACCATTAAAAAACTGCCTGGAAAGCTCTTCGAATCGACAGTAAAAGTCTGGCCGCCATTTGCTCAGCTCAGTCCCGAAATAGATCGACCAAAATAAAAACATTATTTCACCCCTTTAACCAATGAAAATGCAGCATTTAATGCATGTGACGTCAAGCACAATCCCTTTTCTGATGACGTAGTGTGTTAGGTACATGTTTCGGTCAACCCTTGCGTCTTTTCCTACGAACGGAAACAAATAATAGATGGTTTTTCGAAATCCGGAATTTTCAGCGTTCACCCGGAATTTACTATTTTACCCGGAATTTTAGGAAATTTCCGGAATAATTCCGGCAAAACCGGAATGGTAAACAGGTCTGAGCACTAGGATCACAAATCTGGAAACGTGTGGCGTGAGCTAGGCCGCGCACGACTGCTAACTTCGGCGGGAAGTTGCTTGTTCAGTCATTCACATCCGGTTCCGCGAAGCGATTGCATAGGTTTTAACGCACGTAATGTTTAGGCACCCAAGCGAAAAATTTGTACCCCAGCTTTTTTATTTTTATTTTTGGTCAATTTTACTTTCGTGGATTTTCCGCGATTCGCGGAGGTCTACCATGCCTGAATATATAAAACTGTTCAAAATTGGGGAAACGGCATCCCCTCAAGCTTCAAAACGCCTCTAACATTTGATTTTTTTTACATTCACTTTTCTTTGATTTCAGAGAATTCTCTGAAGATTACCACACCTGAAAAATCAACCACTAATCATCATATAGTAAAAAGCCAAGTGTCCGTGTGTGTGTGTGTCTTTCTGAAACACAAAACCGTTTATAAACACAAAACCGTTATAACTCCGCCGTTTTTTGACCGAATCGCTTCAAATTTGCTGTGAGCCCTGACGGGCGATGGCAACGGCAACCGGGGCGGCCGTGTCATTTGCGCGGTTTCACAAATGCGCGAAACGCGTATCCGCCGGACTCTCGGCGCCCGTATCTCCGGCATTTCTGGACCGATTGCCTTCAAAATTGCCTTACAAACGCGCGCGCTATACGCCGCTTCACCTTTTTACAAATAACTCCGCCGTTTCTAAACCGAATCGCCTCAAATTTGCTGTCAGGCTTCATATGGCCCGGGCAAAGCCTGGCAGCAAATTGGAAGAGAATCGGGAGAGAGCGTCACTCTCAGAGCAGCGCCAACGGGGCCTTATAACTCCGCCGTTTATTAACCGAATCGCTTCAAATTTGCTGTACTCAGCGTTACCAGTACTTGGCGTTACTGTTACTAGGCGTTACCAGTACGATGCATTGCCAGTACTAGGCGTTGCGCTAGTATGAATTATTCTCTCTCACCTCCCACGCTGCCCGTTTCTTCCGCCGGGTGTTGGGTCCACTTGTCCCGATCCTCTGACTCCTCCGTCTGAATGTCTCTGTCCACGGCGTCTTCGTTGGTCTGGGAGTAGGCCTGGCAGAGAGAAAAATAAATATGAACAGGGGTGCCAACCCCCTGTTGCAGTTTCCAGGGACAAACATAGCGATATCATGCATTATGAAATATATTTCGTGATCTAGCAACATTTCTGCGACTCAGGATATTTTGCGTAGGCTTTTTGTTGCTTTTCGGCGCCAACATCTTCTATATACAAGATCTTTTGGTGTTCAGAAACCTAACACAACAACAACAGTCAACTCATTATATGAATGCTATTTGTAAATGTATGAAGAAGGAATAAAATGTTTAATACCAAGAGATGGCACAGGAAGGAAAAGCCCAGTTCACCAACAGACAAGAGAGCGAAGCACAGAATGTCTCGATCTGCCACCATCACCGAACACCTGTTTCCAGGGTTACTCCGGGACGATGATGCTCACAAAGATTTGATGCAGCACCTTGGGATTGACTACAGCTGCCCGGGCGAAGCAAACCAAATAAATGTTGAGAGCTTAAAGAAAGCTTGGCAATATGACCTACTGATGCGCTGCATGGTACTTGAAACATGAGATGGCTGTGTGCGTGCGTGTGTGCGTGCGTGCGCGCACGTGTGTGTGCTGTATGGGAGCGTTCGCATGTTTGTGTTGTGTGTGTGCGTGTGATGCGTTCATGTAGGCCCCTATAATGAGTGTATGTATGCATGGTGTGTGTGTGTGTGTGTGTGTTGTTTATGTGTGTATGTTGTTGTGAATATATATATGCTGTTATTTCATGCTTGCGAATTGTGTGACAATGCATACCTACTATAAGTAGTAGTAGTAGTAGTAGTAGTAGTCACACCAGTTGTTGTTACTGATTGTTATGTGTATTTTACCGTCCAAACGAAGTCTGACCGGTATTGTTTTTGTCTGCTCATGTTATTGGATTTTTGTTTCATGTTTTTATTCCATTTCAATTGTGTGTAAAGCGCCCTGTAGCCTATATAGTAGGATGGGCGCTATATACATTTTCCTCATTATTATTATGGCTAGAAGCAAGACTATAAAGAAGTTATCTAAAAAATTTCTAACTAAAGAAATGCCCCGCGCGATGAGGAAGGAAGGTAGATAAGAAAATAGAAGCTCTGGAAAAACTGGACGATGCCGCTCAAAAGGTTGCCGGCATGCTGAAGGAATGTAAGGATATTCTTAAGGAAACCTGTACCGAGTGCAACGCTTTTCTCCAAGCACATGCACAAACTTTTTACTCTTTTGTTTTGTTTTTATTCATCTTTATTACAGGTAATCACTGTTTATTATACATGTATGTTGAAGCCTACATATATATGAATGTTATTTGTAAATGTATGAAGAAGGAATAAAATGTTTAATACCAAGAGATGGCACAGGAAGGAAAAGCCCAGTTCACCAACAGACAAGAGAGCGAAGCACAGAATGTCCTAATTTGCCACCACCACCGAACACCTGTTTCCAGGGTTACTCCGGGACGATGATGCTCACAAAGATTTGATGCAGCACCTTGGGATTGACTACAGCTGCCCGGGCGAAGCAAACCAGATAAATGTCGAGAGCTTAAAGAAAGCTTGGCAATATGACATACTGATGCGCTTCATGGTACTTGAAACTTGAGATGGCTGTGTGTGCGTGTGTGCGTGCGCACACGTGTGTGTGTGCTGTATGTGAGCGTGCGCATGTTCATGTTGTGTGCGTGCGTGTGATGCGTTCATGTAGGCCCCTATAGTGAGTGTACGTATGCATGGTGTGTGTGTGTGTGTGTGTGTGTGTGGTGTGCGTGTGTGCGTGTGCATGCGCGCGCGTGTTGTTTATGTGTGTATGCTGTTGTGAATATATATATGCTGTTATTTCATGCTTGCGAATTGTGTGACAATGCATACCTACTATAAGTAGTAGTAGTAGTAGTAGTAGTAGTAGTAGCAGTAGTCAAAGCATTTGTTGTTACGGATTGTTATGTGTATTTTACCGTCCAAACGAAGTCTGACCGGTATTGTTTTTGTCTGCTCATGTTATTGGATTTTTGTTTCATGTTTTTATTCCATTTCAATTGTGTGTAAAGCGCCCTGTCGCCTACATAGTAGGATGGGCGCTATATACATTTTCCTCATTATTATTATGGCTAGAAGCAAGACTATAAAGAAGTTATCTAAGAAATTTCTAACTAAAGAAATGCCCCGCACGATGAGGAAGGAAGGTAGATAAGAAAATAGAAGCTCTGGAAAAACTGGACGATGCCGCTCAAAAGGTTGCCGTCATGCTGAAGGACTGCAAGGATATTCTTAAGGAAACCTGTACCGAGTGCAACGCTTTTCTCCAAGCACACGCACAAACTTTTTTCTCTTTTCTTTTGTTTTTATTCATCTTTATTTACAGGTAATCACTGTTTATTGTACATGTATGTTGAAGCCTACATATATATGAATGTTATTTGTAAATGTATGAAGAAGGAATAAAATGTTTAATACCAAGAGATGGCACAGGAATGAAAAGCCCAGTTCACCAACAGACAAGAGAGCGAAGCACAGAATGTCCTGATTTGCCACCACCACCGAACACCTGTTTCCAGGGTTAATCCGGGACGATGATGCTCACAAAGATTTTATGCAGCACCTTGGGATTGACTACAGCTGCCCGGGCGAAGCAAACCAGATAAATGTTGAGCGCTTAAAGAAAGCTTGGCAATACGACCTACTGATGCGCTTCATGGTACTTGAAACTTGAGATGGCTGTGTGCGTGCGTGTGTGCGTGCGTGCGCGCACGTGTGTGTGCTGTATATGAGCGTTCGCATGTTTGTGTTGTGTGTGTGCGTGTGATGCGTTCATGTAGGCCCCTATAGTGAGTGTACGTATGCATGGTGTGTGTGTGTGTGTGTGTGCGTGTGCGTGTGTGTTGTTTATGCGTGTATGCTGTTGTGAATATATATATGCTGTTAATTCATGCTTGCAAATTGTTTGACAATGCATACCTACTATAAGTAGTAGAAGTAGTAGTAGTAGTAGTAGTAGTAGTAGTAGTAGTAGCAGTAGTCACAGCATTTGTTGTTGCTGATTGCTATGTGTATTTTTACCGGCCAAACGAAGTCTGACCGGTATTGTTTTGTCTGCTCATGTTATTGGATTTTTGTTTCATATTTTTATTCCATTTCAATTGTGTGTAAAGCGCCCTGTAGCCTACATAGTAGGATGGGCGCTATATAAATTTTCCTCATTATTATTATTATTATTATTATTATGGCTAGAAGCAAGACAATAAAGAAGTTATCTAAGAAATTTCTAACTAAAGAAATGCCCCGCGCGATGAGGAAGGAAGGTAGATAAGAAAATAGAAGCTCTGGAAAAACTGGACGATGCTGCTCAAAAGGTTGCCGGCATGCTGAAGGAATGGCAGGATATTCTTAAGGAAACCTGTACCGAGTGCAACGCTTTTCTTCAAGCACCGCAGAAATAAAACAAAAGAAGAAACACAGAGTGTGTCTTTATGTATTGATGACGCTTCCCGGGTTGTGAACGCTTTGGTCGCCGCGGCCATATATATGTCACACACTACTCCGACACTACAGCCAAACTTCCAGATGTACCCGAACTTACTCAAGACTATGAGTCGTTAAATGAGTGCATGCGCGCTTGCATGTATGTGTGTGTGTGTTTGTGTGTGATTGTTATTTTTTATTTTATTTTATTTTTTCCATTATAGTCCCGTCATCTCAGGACTGTCACCGCGTAAAGTTTCGACCACTTATTACAAAACACTCATCAATGTATCTTACCAACGTTCAACAACCTGTAAACAACAAAACATACAGTAGAATTCATAACATGACACCTCCATCATTGCACCCTATAGCACATAAGTGCTGGAAACGTTGAGCCACTCTACTCTATTTATCGGATCCAGGTTAAAAAAACAGTAAAAAAGGATAACAAATACATAGTGTCTGTGGAGGGGGGGGGGGTTAGCCCGCAAATAATTTGACTATTTCTATGAATAAGTTAATGATTGCAACTTGTCTTTTATTCTTTTTATTACCCTATTGTCTCTTGTTCATTTATATATTAATGCTTTCCCCTTGATTATTAATTTATTTATTGATTGGTTTATTTATCGATGCCTTGTGTCGATGATGATTTGGATACATTTGTGGTGATGGGTGGAGGTGGATGGAATTGGGTGAGCATTGTGTGTGTGTGGGGAGGGGGTGTTGTTAAACAACTTGGGGCATTTATATGTACAGTTCATAAGCATGCAAGTGGTGCTCACAAATGATGCGGAAGCGTGTGTGTGCATATGGGTGCCCAACTTTTATTGTACAAGTCTGTGTGTGTGTAAGAAAATCGTTGCTTCTCAAATTCTCATAATCCGGCGACGCCGGCTCTAGGCAACTTAAAAATCCTGCAATTGAAGGGAGGTGGGTGTTAGTGTGTTGTGTTATGATTATATGCAATGCATTCTCTAATGTATTCATTTTCATAGAGATGTATGGTGAGGATACGTGAACCAGTCTGTTAGAAATGTTTGTACGTATGGTGAGTGAAAAGCGCATTGAGCTGCTTTGCAAGATTATGCGCTATATACTGTAATGTTTGGACTATAAGGCGATATTTTCCCCTCCAATTTTGACCTATGCGCCTAATAAACGAGGGCGCCCTATAAGTGAACAAAATCGTGAGAAGAGAGGCAACGATTGCCGTACTCAGTACAGTCTACTGTGAGTCACAACATCGAAAGTGGTAACGAGTCGCCGATACGACGAATACTCACGTTAAAATGCTTCAAAATCCCTGTTATCGTCCGAGATACCGTCCAACAGATGCCACAACCCTTCATTGGATGTAAAAAGCATCTTTGTAGAGCTTACAATGCCATAATTCTACCAGTTTTCGCGAAGAAAAGTCCAAACACAACAACCGGAAGTCGCAAAATCGGAAGTTTCGATTATTTGAGAAGGGAGCCAACTCTCGTTTATGACAGCAGTAATGGCGGTCGGTAAGCAGTTACAGGACGTGTATGGGCTTCAAACCTCGACTTTCTTTTGCGAGGTGTGTATCGCCTTATAAACGAGGGCGCCTTTTACTTGGATTTTGTCAGATTTTTCTTGAAAATTTCCCTATTCGCCTCATACACAGCAGCACCTAATGATCAGAAAAATACGGTAAGCATTATTAATTATTATTAAGAAATCACCTGCTTGGTGTCCGAGCGGCCGAAGCTGCGTATGTACAAATCGTACTCGCGCACAGGCGGAAGGTCGAACAGGTCGTAATACACCGTGTCCAGCTCGATCATGCTCTTGAGGTCGTCGGCGCGGCGACGGGCCTTGCTGGCCACCGATTGGTTCATCACCCGCTGCTTGGCCGAGACGAAGTTGATGAAGGTTCGGGGCCGGGGGCCGCCTGCCCCCCTGTCACCCCCGGAACCCCCCGGCCCGCCTGGGCCCGAGCCAGGCCCCTCGCCTTCTTTGAAACGCTCGTCGGATAGCTCCGTCTGTTTTCAAAGAGAAGAAAAGAACAGAAAATGAAACCAGACCTGTTTACCTGTACATGTATAATGAGCAACCTGGAGTTTGCCACAGAAAACCCTGTTTACCTGTACATGTATAATGAGCAACCTGGAATTAGCCACAGAAAACCCTGTTTACCTGTACATGTATAATGAGCAACCTGGAATTTGCCACAGAAAACCCTGCTTACCTGTACATGTATAATGAGCAGCCTGGAATTTACCACAGAAAACCCTGTTTACCTGTACATGTATAATGAGCAACCTGGAATTTACCACAGAAAACCCTGTTTACCTGTACATGTATAATGAGCAACCTGGAATTTGCCACAGAAAACCCCGGAATTTGAGAAAAAAACAAACATAATTCATATCGCAATGTCGCTTACGCCGCTATGCGAAATTTTGAAATCCACGTTGCAGCACTTGCAGTGTGCATGCTCGTCTCCCAAACGCGAACTTGTTATTCCTGGCACTTTCAAATACTTTTGAGAAAACTTCTGCTTCACTTTTGGCCGTTTCACCCTATCACTGCTGTCGTTTGTTGAAGATTTCTGGCGCTTGCCGCCTGCGGTTGACTTGCCTGACGACATGTTTGGCGCAAAGCTACAACCCTTGCGTCTTTTCATACAAACGGAAACAAATAATAGACGTTTTTTTCAAAATCCTGGCATTTTCAGCGTTCACCTGGAATTTATTATTTTACCCAGAATTTTTGCAAATTCCCGGGATCATTCTGGCAAAACCGGGAGGGTAAACAGGTCTATGAAACCAACATGGCAATGACATATTAACTGTACTCTCAGTTCAACGAAAAGTATGGAAGAAAAAACGAAGAAAAAAACAAGCAAACCTGAAACAGACTGCAACGTCACCGGCCTAAGTACCACACAAACAAATACACAGAGTGACGTTATTTTATTGACGAGACAAAACAGAACGTGTAATATTTGTCAACAAAAATGTCTTTTTTTAACCCTTTCACCGCCAGCCATTTTTTAGCCCCAAAATACCATTAAACTTAACTGAGTACAGAAAACAAAATTCTGCAATATTGCTAATTCCTCTCTGATATGCATAGCATTAGGCCTATATCCTTACCTCCCCAAATTAAGAAAATAGGGTCTTTGGATAGCAGGCCCTGATTTGATGCCTTTTAGTGACATGGCTGTTAAACCACTGTGGTGCTAAAATGCGACTTTGGCGGTGAAAGGGTTAAACAGCATAGACAACACGACACTACTTCCCCTCTTCACAGTCGAGCAGAAAAAAGAAAATCGAGAATCAAAAACAATATTTCCTAGTTCATGATTGAAAGAAGTTAGCAAAGAAGAAGAAAAGGAGGAAAGACAACTTCTTCTTCTTCTTCTGCCTGCCCAGGCCATAAGCCCATTAAATGGTGAGGTACCTATGTATTATTATTATTAGGTACATTATAGTCACAGAGGCGCCTCTGTGAAATTCGGGTTGCTCCCACCTGGAGAGCGCGTCGCAGCCAGAGGCGCGCCACCCAATTTATTTTTGTTTTGCATGCAATTTTTGTGTGACTGATGAGGAAGGAAAGGGTGGTGGGGGGGTAAATTTTGACTAAATGACAACTTTTTCGTTGCCACTGGGCTTAGCGTGTGCTAAGTGCATGGGCACACGGTACCTCGGTTTATCGTCTCATCCGAAAGACTCCACGTTCAGACCATAATAAGGCCTAGTGCAAAGTGAGAGGAAAAATCCCCTGTACCCAGGTTCGAACTCGGGTTTACTTGACACGAGGCAAACGCGCTACCACCGAGCCACTCTACACCGCTGAAAATAGGAGTGGAGTCACTGCAGACACAATGATGGTACAGTGGAACCTCCCTTATCAGACCTTCAAAAATCATCCCAAATGAGGTCTTATGAGGGAGGGGTCTTATAAGGGAGGTAATTTTAATACTTACAAAGAAGAGCAATGTCTCAGAGAAGTAGGTCTTATGTGGGAGGGAGTCTTATAAGGGAGGTTCCACTGTATTTGTCATCGTCCAAAGTTTGGTGTTGCTATAATTTGTGAGAAAAAATTGCTATGCTAAAGTCAGGCATCAGAACAGTCTGAAGTCCAATCCTCTGAAAACCGTGGTACAAAGGCCATCAAGGCCCCAGACTATAGCGCGACAACACTGAAATCAATTCCCAACATGACCAAAAAGGCTTTATGCAGTGATAAATCACTATAAAATGCTATTTAACAGAAAAGATAACACTCAATAAAAAGGCAAAACCTCTGACAGAAGAGGCCAATCCTCTGTCAGAAATTCTCAATCCTCTGAAATTAGCAGATCCTCTGACAATTCTGATGCCTGTAAAGTTTCTAATGAGCCAATGACCACACACACACCGATCATGATAATATAAGCTCAGCTTTGCAAGCTGAAAAGCTATTCAACGAAGTATGACAGACGCATGACGGAAAACACAAACTGAAAATGAAAAAAAAAAGAAGAAAAAAAATCTTCGAACGAGGAGACTCACCGAGTCGGACCAGTTGCTGCGCTGGGAATGGGAGGTAAGTCTGGCGTTCTCCTCGTCCAAGGCCCGCAACACCTCCTCCATTTCCCCTTCCTGTTTGAGCCGCAAACGGCGGCAAACAAGCAAACCAACCAACAAACATTAATACCAGAGGCAAGGCGACAACAAAAACAACGAAGTATTAAAACCAGCATGCGCTCACACGCTATTACAGTGGAGCCTCCCTTATAAGACCTCCAATTATAAGACTCCCTCCCACATAAGACCCACTTTTCTGAGACATTGCCCTTCTTTGTAAGTATTAAAATTACCTCCCTTATAAGACCCCTCCCTTATAAGACCTCATTTGGGATGATTTTTGAAGATCTTATAAGGGAGGTTCCACTGTATTTTTAATATATTACTATTCTAGGTATTTTACCAAACTAGTACAGTATAAGGCAGTAGAGTGGAACCTCCCTTATAAGACCTTCAAAAATCATCCAAAAATGAGGTCGTATAAGGGAGAGGTCTTATAAGGGAGAGGTTTATAAGGGAGGTAATTTTAACACTTACAAAGAAGGGCAATGTCTCAGAGAAGGTCTTATAATGGGAGGTCTTATAAGGGAGGTTCCACTGTGTTTATTTCCCAACATCAGACCCTTGCGTTTTACAATGTGATAGGGGCAGTGGGTGGATGCCTCGTGCCTCCATACGGGGAGCTGGACGACCCCCGCCCCCTCCACGAGTCTCTCCCCGTGGGGATACCGGGGGGTGGGGGGGTCTTTCATAAAAATAGTTACCCCACCTTCTGGAAGTTCTGTGCTTGTAACTTCCTCTAATCTGCCACTCTCTTTGACTCTGCCTTTTCCCTTTGCTTTCTCTATCATCTACTATCTTTCTGACTTATTGGTCCACATTCTCCTTGCCTTTAAAAAACCCCAATCTTCCAAATAATTTTTCTCCTTTGAGCTCCTCCTCCGAAATTGGAATGTGTCGGCTGTACGCAGCGGGGAGACCAGTGAAAACTGAAAACCGGACACATACGTATGTACCTTACCCATTATGGCCATATGGCCTGGGAAGGCAGAAGAAGAAGACAATATGACAAATAATGTAGTGAAAAACTGCTATAGCAAAGCTGAGTGCAGCTTAATTAATAATATAATATGGTGCGCTATACAGTATTCAAAACGCAGAATAGACACCAAACAGGTTTTAATCAAGTTCATTCTCAAGGTTTCAATGTTCAAATCATTTTTTTATATTTTTAATTTTATAAATAAAGATCTTCCTTTCACAAACAAATCAGTTTTCTCAATAATAATAATAATAATAATAATAATAATACTGTAAATTTAGGACCTCTTACCTCCTGACAAAGCCTGGAGCTCAAGGCGTTTACAATAACAAATAGCTAAAAGTAGTAATAAAAGGCTTCATTAAAGCGTCATAAAGTATTTACATACAGCACTCAATTCATAAATCGACACATGCAGGCATGGGAATTGTCAAAGACAAAAAAACTCTGAAAAGCCCCCAATTGAAGTATTTAGTAACAAAAACGAAGTATTTAGTAACAATTTCAAAAAAATTTATCGCGGAAATCTGCGAATTCACGGACAATTCCCATGCCTGACATGAACACGCACGCACAGACATAACCAATTTCTATGCATCACCCTAAAAAAGCTACATTAAAAAGTTATCACTAATCAAGAACCCTGAACTTGATCACCTTACCTTTGTGATGGAACAGACAGACAGACAGACAAACAGATGGACAGACAAAGGAAAGATAACAATGCAACCCCTTCTACAGTGGAGAACTGATAACTCAAAAACGGATAACTCAAAAACACTGGATAACTCAAAACAATGTGTGGGTCCCAGTATAATAATCTCTATGTTGAAAAGTTTTTTTAATTCAAAATATTGGCTATCTCAAAAATAAAATTTCAGTCCCTTCAATTTTGACTTAAGCGATTTTTACTGTATATGAAATTATAATTTAAAAAATCTTACTCGTCATAAGCAAACCTTTGTAATAGTAAACATGTTTGCATTGATAAGGATGAAAGAGAAATAAATATTAACAATAATAATAATAATAATAATAGTAATAATAATAATCATAATAATAACTAATAATGTAGATTTTTATAGCACCTATTCTCTATATTAGGACTCTAAGCTCTTTACATATTGGCTAATGCAAAGAACACCTTTTGCAAGAGTGAATGCCCTTGGTGGGTGGGGGAAGATGGTTGAGTATAGCTCTCGCCAATAACCCACTTAATGGCTGCCTTATGCAAGAGTGAATGCCCTTTTTGATACTGATCAACAACAAGGGCTTTAACTCTTGCCGTCAAGGGCGTTGGTAACCCTACTTGCAGTGGCCAATAGAAATGGAACAAATAGAACATAAAAGACGCACATCATCCATTAGAACAACAAAAGTATATATATATCTTATACAATTAGAAACCCCCCCCCAAATACCTATCTTACAATTACATGACAAACATTGGAACGTAACGAAAGTTCACATCTCACTCGATCAATCAGAACATAGCAAAAATGCATAGTGGAAACATGTAACATTGTTCTACGCAAGTTTTTTTCTTGAATGAAATTGACAATTTTTGTCCAATTTTTTTTGTTTTTGTAAATTGAACTAAAAAAACCACACACACATGAAAACGCTAGACTCATACAAACACATGAAGAAGATACATATCATATAAAAAATACATATCTACAATATATCATGCTGTCCCATAAAATAATATATCTATATAATTATATTACAGGTTAAAATAGTATGCATACAAAGTCATGTCATTAACGAAAATATTTGTGAAAATGTCTGAAGTTTTGTCCTGTATCCCAATCATGTATGATCTTTGATTTAACAAAAAGCTACTGTTGCGTAATTATATCAATTGCAATACCTTTGAATTATTATAGACTTACATCAAAATAAGATTTTAAGAAAAGAAAATATCTCTCTTTACACACACCACACACACACATATACAAGTAACTAAACACACACACACCACACATGCACGTGCACACACACACAGTCACACGCACTCCTATATGAATACAAACATACATCTGAACACGTATGAACCAAAACTTACTTTGGTTTACCACTCAGATATAAACCTACGCATCCCCCGCCGAAGACAAGAGTGTGGCTGCCCACGTGGCGGGGTAATTAAAAAAAACGGTCACATACGTAATGTTCTCATCCCTAGCTGATGCTTTTTTTTTCTCCTTCCGATTGGGGATGTTTATCCTGCCCCACGCCCAAAGTCTTCGCTTAGACTGCTATTGGTGCACAGGATGCATGCTTTGTGTGAGTTCGTGTCATCCATTCCACCGGTACACACAACCCACAGTACACTAATTCCCCTCATTCTAGCTCCTTTTCAGTTTTCCACAGAGAGCTATTTGTTTCAAGTTATTTCTTTTAACAGAGGCAAAAATTCTTATCATTGATTTTGGTTAGGGATAGGAAAAGACCTTACAAGTGGTATGCTACCATAAAACAGTGTAAGCCTAATGGATAAAACGCTTTAAATCGGTTTATCCTGGTGACGAGTGTTAACAAAAGGCATGAACTGAAAGGAGCTGAGAAATTCTACTGTGAGCCTACTCGTGCCGAATAGTGGAATGGGCTTTAACGTGCGCAGCAAGATCTTGTGCGTGCGCTCGCACACGGGACCTCGGTTTTAGGTCTCATCCGAAGGACCAGGAAACAGGAGCAAAGAATCTTTCCCAAGGACACAACACCGTGACCAGCCGGGTTCGAACCAGCGCACTCGCAAACCCGTCGGTTTACGAGCGGCGACTCTCTAACCAACCTGCCACGACGCCTCCCATACCATAGTGTTCAAGTGCCTTGGCTGTTGGGATGATCCCTGGAGTCTTTTAGCCAGCGGGTACATCAACAACAAACAACCTATGCCGAGAAGGATAACCATTCGAAACACTGATTTAACAAAAATAACTAAAAAGAACGAAAGAAAGACAAAGAAAAAAATACACAATGACAAAAATAGAAACACCATTCGATCTCTTGATAAAACAAAGAAAACGAAGAAGAGAGAAGAAAGAGAACCCAATCTACGATAAAAGAAAAGAAGAAGAAAAAAAGAAGGTTTAATAATAATAGTACCGTGGGACCTCCCTTACAAGACCTTCAAAAATCATCCAAAATGAGGTCGTATAAGGGAGAGGTCTTACAAGGGAGGTAATTATAATACAGTGGAACCTCCCTTACAAGACCTTCAAAAATCATCCAAAATGCGGTCGTATACGGGAGAGTTCTTACAAGGGAGGTAACTTTAATACTTACAAAGAAGGGCAATGTATCAGAGAAGTAGGTCTAGTAGGGAGGGAGTCTTATTATAATGGGAGGTCTTATAAAGGAGTTTCCACTGTATATCAATATAAGACAGGATGGCAGGAACGCAAGTCCAATCTCTGATCAAACAAAGAGGAAAATGAAACAGAGAGCTAGTAGTACAAAGACTGCGGGCCAAAAAGAAACAAAAGGAATATGCAAAACGGGTTAACCCTTTCACCGCCAACGTCGCATTTATGCTCCACCATGGCTTACTACCCATGTCACTAAAAGGCATCCAATCCGGACCTATTATTCGAAGACCTTATTTTGTTAACTTTGGGAGGCAAGGATAGGCCTAATGTTATACATGTCACAGAGGAATTCCCAATATTGCAGATTTTTTTTTTCTCTACCCAGTTAAGTTTAATGGTCATTTTTGGCTGAAAAATGGCTGGCGGCGAAAGGGTTAAACCCCATCAGTGGAAAAAAACAAAGAAGAAAAACAAAGAAAATATACAAAGAATGGGGGGGGGGGGGGGGGGGGGGGGGGAGAAAGGAATACAATTTCAGAACACACAAAGGAGTACCATTCTGAAAAGGAGTACTATTTCAGAACACACAAAGAGTACCATTTCAGAACACACAAAGGAGTACCATTCTGAAAAGGAGTACTATTTCAGAACACACAAAGGAGTACCATTTCAGAACACACAAAGGAGTACCATTTCAGAACACACAAAGGAGTACCAATTCAGAATACACAAAGGAGTACCATTTCAGAACACACAAAGGAGTACCATTCTGAAAAGGAGTACTATTTCAGAACACACAAAGGAGTACCATTTCAGAACACACAAAGGAGTACCATTTCAGAACACACAAAGGAGTACCATTTCAGAATACACAAAGGAGTACCATTTCAGAACACACAAAGGGGTACCATTTCAGAACACACAAAGGAGTACCATTTCAGAACACACAAAGGAGTACCATTTCAGAACACACAAAGGAGTACCATTTCAGAACACACAAAGGGGTACAATTTCAGAACACACAAAGGAGTACCATTTCAGAACACACAAAGGAGTACCATTTCAGAACACACAAAGGAGTACCATTTCAGAACACACAAAGGAGTACCATTTCAGAACACACAAAGGGGTACCATTTCAGAACACACAAAGGAGTACCATTTCAGAACACACAAAGGAGTACCATTTCAGAACACACAAAGGAGTACCATTTCAGAACACACAAAGGAGTACCAATACACAAAGGAGTACCATTTCAGAATACACAAAGGAGTACCATTTCAGAACACACAAAGGAGTACCATTCTGAAAAGGAGTACTATTTCAGAACACACAAAGGAGTACCATTTCAGAACACACAAAGGAGTACCATTTCAGAACACACAAAGGAGTACCATTTCAGAATACACAAAGGAGTACCATTTCAGAACACACAAAGGGGTACCATTTCAGAACACACAAAGGAGTACCATTTCAGAACACACAAAGGAGTACCATTTCAGAACACACAAAGGAGTACCATTTCAGAACACACAAAGGGGTACAATTTCAGAACACACAAAGGAGTACCATTTCAGAACACACAAAGGAGTACCATTTCAGAACACACAAAGGAGTACCATTTCAGAACACACAAAGGAGTACCATTTCAGAACACACAAAGGAGTACCATTTCAGAACACACAAAGGAGTACCATTTCAGAACACACAAAGGGGTACAATTTCAGAACACACAAAGGAGTACCATTTCAGAACACACAAAGGGGTACCATTTCAGAACACACAAAGGAGTACCATTTCAGAACACACAAAGGGGTACCATTTCAGAACACACAAAGGAGTACCATTCTGAAAAGGAGTACTATTTCAGAACACACAAAGGAGTACTATTTCAGAACACACAAAGGAGTACCATTTCAGAATACACAAAGGAGTACCATTTCAGAACACACAAAGGAGTACCATTTCAGAACACACAAAGGAGTACCATTTCAGAACACACAAAGGAGTACCATTTCAGAACACACAAAGGAGTACCATTTCAGAACACACAAAGGAGAAGAAAGAACAAAGACATCATAAAGGGACAAAAAAAGAGTTAAAAACCCCAATACGAGTCACAAAACCCCAATACGAGTCACAAAACCCTAAGGAAAAACACATAAACATTATGTACAGGAGACAAATCGTGACCACTACAATCACTGAAGCAAAAGAAAGAGAGATTTTACAAAGAAAACGAAAACAAAGGGGGGAGGATGATACACAAAGAAATAATAGTCGCATCACTGGAAAAACTAAAGTGGGGGGAAAAACGCCAAAGAACTGTACGCTAAGGGAAAAAAAGAGACCAACCATACCAGCAATACAATATTAATCAACAGAAAAGAGAAAGAAAAAAACCCAAAGAACTGTACGCAAAGGGGAAAAAAGAGACCAACCATACCAGCAATACAATATTAATCAACAGAAAAGAGAAAGAAAAAACCCCAAAGAACTGTACGCAAAGGGGAAAAAAGAGACTAAGCATACCAGCAATACAATATTAATCAACAGAAAAGAGAAAGAAAAAAACCCAAAGAACTGTACGCAAAGGGGAAAAAAGAGACCAACCATACCAGCAATACAATATTAATCAACAGAAAAGAGAAAGAAAAAAACCCAAAGAACTGTACGCAAAGGGGAAAAAAGAGACTAAGCATACCAGGAATACAATATTAATCAACAGAAAAGAGAAGGAAAAAAAAACCAAGAACTGTACGCTAAGGGAAAAAAAGAGACTAAGCATACCAGGAATACAATATTAATCAACAGAAAGGAGAAGGAAGAAAACCCAAAGAACTGTACGCAAAGGGGAAAAAAGAGACTAAGCATACCAGCAATACAATATTAATCAACAGAAAGGAGAAGGAAGAAAACCCAAAGAACTGTACGCTAAGGGGAAAAAAGAGACTAAGCATACCAGCAATACAATATTAATCAACAGAAAGGAGAAGGAAGAAAACCCAAAGAACTGTACGCAAAGGGGAAAAAAGAGACTAAGCATACCAGCAATACAATATTAATCAACAGAAAGGAGAAGGAAGAAAACCCAAAGAACTGTACGCTAAGGGGAAAAAAGAGACTAAGCATACCAGGAATACAATATTAATCAACAGAAAGGAGAAGGAAGAAAACCCAACCACCAATAGAACAGTTAGGAAGGATATATAAAAAGGAATTAATGATAAAAAAAAATATATAAATTTTTAAAGGTGAAACCCGAGCACTTTCCGGTTTACGCAGAGCGGATATGTTTATGGAGGTGGTTTTTGAAGTCGAGCCCACTCCTCCCATCATGACCCGCGGTGAAGACTAGCGTGCATAGACAGACAGACAGGAATACACGCATACAAGCATACACACAACACACGCGCACACACACACACAACCGAAACAAAGAACATGTCAATCCACGATCAAAATCAAACGGCAAGTCATCAGTACAAAACCCCCGTGGGGATACCGGGGGGGGGGTCTTTTGCATAAATAGTTCCCCCACCTTCTGGAAGTTCTGTGCTTGTAACTCCCTCTAATCTGTCACTCTCTTTGACTCTGCCTTTTCCCTTTCGCTTACTGCCATCTAACTATCTTTCTGCCCTTACCGGTCCATTCTCCTGCCTGCCTTTTTTTTCACGAAAAACTTTCAAAAACATTTCCTCCTCCAGCCGAAGTCGGACTTGCTGGGCCTAACTATTTCTTAGTTAGGCGCATAACGGCAGCATGACGGCATCTGCGCTCATAATTGACAGGAAACTGTCTGAGCGATCGAAGAAGAAGAAGAGAAGATCAGTACAAAAAGTCATAGCTAAGAACCCTTCAAAGAACAAAAAGACCTATTAGTCACAGTATAAGGCTCAGGGGTCTTGGTCTGGGGAAAAAGTATCGCCTTATAATCCGTAAAATAGGGTAAGTACCACAAGAATAAGTATTGGAATAACCTCTCTGCACAAATCAAGCTTGCACCAAACCTTAACCAGTTTAAAAACCTCCTGGACAAAGACCCTAAATTGACAGAATTGAGATACCAACATGACTGATTGAGTCATCAAAAACCGTCACAGCTGTGCCCAATACTACAAAAACTAAATTGAAAGGGCACTTCAGAGGCCGCGAGGCCTAGTTGCCCTCATTACCCTGACCTGACCTGAAGAAAAAAACCCAAAACCAACGTTGCCTGTCACCGAACGCAGCGTGTTAACTCCCCTCTCCTTCCCACACAGAGAAACAGCGTAAAAAAACAGCAATTGCTTCGGCTGTAGGGGGCGATCCCTGGAGTCTTTAAGCCAGGGAATGTCAACAACAAACGACAAGAGTAAGTACCACAACAAAAAACAAACAAACATTGCCTGTCACCGAATGCAGCATGTTAACTCCCCTTTCTTTTCCACACAGAGAAGCAGCGTAAAAAAAACACCACACCACCAGAGCAAGACGTAGAGTACTCAAGGGGGTTGCGTACCCCTTAAGGCATTATCGTAATATGACGTCAATTTGTTCGATATCAAGTTCGATATTGGATAAGATTTAGATCACAGGCGTTTGTTAAAATGTTTCTGCTAGTACTGCATAATCAACGCAAAGCTTTGTAACTTAAAGCGTTTTCTAGAAGCAAACAGATTTCTGAAGACTATGACAAATTGGTCAGTGTGCACCCTACATACGGGTGTTGCAGCAAAAGTGGGTCGCGAAACCCGGATATAAAGGCACAAGTAAAGGAACAGACAACTCCTCGTCGACTTCCGAGCATGAATGGCGAAAGTAGACAACGGGCGATAATTGCAAAAGTCGGCCCCATCTGTTGGTTTGTTAATAACGGAAAGGGCACAACCAATTCAAAAGACCCGTTCACAATCACAAAACAAAATTTGCCGACTTTTCAAAATTCCCAAACTTTCACAAAACATCTGGGGGAAAATTCCCAAAGTTTCCAGGACTTGAAAATAGTTCCTCATTTTCCCTGAACTTTCCCAAACCGTATGAACCCGGCAACCAAGAACAGAAAAAAAATACAAGGCACTAAAAAAAAGAGTTAATACTAACAATAATAATAGTGACTCATTTACATAGCGCACTCCTCCACCAAATGCTGAGCTCTATGCGCTTAACGACAAAAAG
Source organism: Phymorhynchus buccinoides (assembly GCA_017654935.2). Lineage (NCBI taxonomy): Eukaryota > Metazoa > Mollusca > Gastropoda > Neogastropoda > Raphitomidae > Phymorhynchus > Phymorhynchus buccinoides. The sequence goes on along the minus strand of CM065712.1, from coordinate 11,419,916 downwards.
CAAGAATTTCAACAAAAACAAATAATCGCTCACCACACATGCAAATATGCATACACATACACCCCCACCCCACACACACCCCCATTTGAATGAAACGCACATTTCTAAGCGCATGAACAAGCAGACAAACACACACACATAGAAGCGTGATCGATTGCGCCCATTTTGTTTCCCGCCATGTGCTCATGGGTAATATCTTTTTCTCTCACCTGTCCTTCAGTAACAGCTTTCCGCTGATACAGAAATATAAAGACAGCGTCTTACGTTGTTAAGAGCGCATTTTAAAAATTTTCATTTATGGTAATTATACTTAATAGTAATAAACGGACACTTATGTAGCGCTTTTTATCGAGCACAAAGCGCTTTACAATCAGCATTGAAACACAGACATACACACACACACACACACAACAGACACACATGCACATACATGCACACAGACATACACACATTTCATTTCATCATAATAACATAATATGCATATGCTCAGACACGTTTCACGCATAAACACATACAAAAATGACCCCCCCTCTCTCTCTCTCTCTCTCACACACACAAACCCTCTGAGGTGCAATGCTTTAAATTTGTGAACTAGCTTATTAAATGCAGCACACACACACACACACACACTCATATGCAATATTTTTAATTTGTGAATGAGCTTATTAATATGCAGCACACACAACACACACACACACTCTCTCTCTCTCTCTCTGTCTCTCTCTCTCATGTGCAATGTTTTAGATATGTGAATTAGCTTATCAAATGCAGCACACACACACACACACACACACACACACACTTTCTCCCTCCCCCCTCCCCCACCCCACATGTGATAATATAACTTCTCTGAAATTACCTTCGTTAGTAATAACACACCCGCAACAACAAAAGTTAATGAATTATTTCTCGTTTTTTAATTTTTTGGTGCGGTCCACATCACTATTTAAAAAAAAAAAAAGTGCCTAGTTTGTGTGAACAATTTCACGCTAAAATATTTACATTTTAGTAACACCCATTGAAATATGCAGCAATAAAACCTCTCTCAAATCACCTTTGTTAAGAATCGACACACACTCACACAAAAATTTAAAAAAAATGAATCCATAACTTTTCCATAGTTCCAACTTTTGATTCTTGTGTTACGTCAAAATCAATTATGACAACATTAAAAAAAACAGTGCGTGATTCAGGGTTTCTGAAGACGTAGAGATTGTGCGTATTTACGCACTAGACCTCTCAAGTCACCCCCTAAAATCTCAAACCACGTGAGATTTAGGCCGTGTACACACATAAGCGGATATTCCATGCGGAAACCTGTGCGTCGCAATCCATAAATAAGTGAAACAAAGAAGGGAAAAGACGCGCACATGTCCGAATTTCCCCATTATGCGTACACTTTTATCCTTCTTTCTTCCACTTATTTAGGGTTTTCCGTACGGAACTTACGCGTCTAATGTGAACCCGGCCTAACAACAACTTTAACCCTTTCACCGCCAACATCGCATTTTTGAACCACAATGATTGAACACCCATGTCACTAAAAGGCATCAAATCAGGGCCTGTTATCCAAAGACCCTATTCTCTTAATTTTGGGAGCTAAGGATAGGCCTTGCTTTAAAACATGTCACAGAGGAATCCCCAATATTACAGACATAATTTTGTCCCTACCCAGGTAAGGGAATTTTTTGCTGAAAAACGGCTGGCAGCGAAAGGGTTAAAATCTCAAGTAGGGGGTGAAGATGGTGCGCTAGAATGACGATTCGTGCGCACAACACAAGTCGTTACTTTTCAGTAAGCTAACGACGCTGCTCCTATTCCAATGGTCAGCTAAGGCTACTGTCACAAGCTGGAGTCGCAAACCTAGATCTACTGAAAACTCTACATGATCGTGCAGAAAGCCCTGTGACTGGATCTCAACCCCTTGACTGCCACCAGGGTATCACCTACTGACCTGATGACATCACTGATGACATCATCAGATGAAGAGGAATAGCCCTGATATGCTGGTTTTTTGCTCTTAACACAGTCAAGAGAGTTATATCCCCAGACCATTTTGCCAGATTGGCTCTATCAGTTGTCTTTTTCATGTCATGGTTTGCCCAATGATTTTTTCTTTCATTTTCTCTGGCAGTCAAGGGGTTAAAGCTTGGCTTAAATCTGGTGGTAAGTGTGAAGGAAAACTTGAAAACAAAGATGGAACAGGTTGTTCCCACAAACAAAAAAGCAGTGATGTGTGTGTGTGTGCGTGTGTGTGTGTGTGTGTGTGTGTGCGTGTGCGTGTGCGTGTCTTTCATTTAACGTCTATCCACGTCTCGTGATATCAGATGGATGGATGTGTGTGTGTGTGTGTGTGTGTGTGTGTGTGTGTGTGTGTGTTTTGTGTTTTTCATTTAACGTCTATCCACTTCTCGTGATATTAGACGGATGTGTGTGTATGTGTGTGTGTGTGTGTGTGTGTGTGTGTGTGTGTATGTGTGTGTGTGTATGTATGAGTGTGTGTGTGTGTGTGTGTGTGTCTTTCATTTAACGTCTATCCACTTCTCGTGATATTAGACGGATGTGTGTGTATGTGTGTGTGTGTGTGTGTGTGTGTGTGTGTGTATGTGTGTGTGTGTATGTATGAGTATGTGTGTGTGTGTGCGTGTGTGCGTGTGTCTTTCATTTAACGTCTATCCACTTCTCGTGATATTAGATGGATGTGTGTGTGTGTGTGTGTGTGTGTGCGTGTGCGTGTGTGTGTGTGTGTGTGTGTGTCTTTCATTTAACGTCTATCCACTTCTCGTGATATTAGACGGGTGTGTGTGTGTGTGTGTGTGTGTGTGTGTGTGTGTGTGTGTGTGTGTGTGTGTGTGTGTGTGTGTGTGTGTGTGTGTGTCTTTCATTTAACGTCTATCCACTTCTCGTGATATTAGACGGATGTGTGTGTGTGTGTGTGTGTGTGTGTGTGTGTGTGTGGTGTGTGTGTGTGTGTGTATGTGTGTCTTTCATTTAACGTCTATCCACTTCTCGTGATATTAGACGTGTGTGTGTGTGTGTGTGTGTGTGTGTGTGTGTGTGTGTGTGTGTGTGTTGTGTGTGTGTGCGTGTGCGTGCGTGTGCGCGTGTGTGTGTGTGTGTGTGTTGTAGGCACACACGCGAGTGTGTGCACATGTCTCCGAGTCTATGTGTGCGACTGTGTGCGTGCGCACGCACACACACAGGAATCAGGATAGAATATCTCATATTTTTTACTTGACCCTTTACAATTTGAAACTGGGGGTTAACCCCCCCCCTCAAAACTGTCAACAGGGGGGTGAGCATACCCCTTAAAAGAAGAGAAAATCAGAAACCCTGATGATTTGTAAAGCAGTTTTAACCCTTTCACCGCCGAAGTCGCATTTTAGCACCACAGTGATTTAACACCTATGTCACTAAAAGGCATCAAATTGGGGTCTATTATCCAAAGACCCTATTGTCTTAGTTTTGGGAAGTAAGGACAGACCTTATTTTTATGTATGTCACAGAAGAATCCCCAATACTGCAGATGGATTTTGTTCTCTACCCAGGTAAATTTAAAGACCCACCACGTCATGTGTCAAAATCACGTTTTTTCACGTGTTTTCCCCTCTTATAGCTGGAAATCAAGAAATTTTCCTAGCATAAGAGGGAATGTGACACGTGACGTGGGGGGTCTTTAAGGGACATTTTTGGGTTGAAATATGTCTGGCGGTGAAAGGGTTAACATGGTTTGTAAACAACACAGCTGACATGAACAACAACAAAAAAAACAAATGGTTAAGTTTTCTCTCTCTCTGTGTGCAAGTTATTACTTCAATCTTCACAAAATAACCCATCCGTGAAGGCGACTCATACTCTAGGGTGTAGGCCATGGCCTGAAAGAAACGATTCCATCCAACAGACCAAATCAAAACATGAACCCCCAAAAAGACAAACACAACAAAAAACAAAACCGCTTAAGTTTTAGTATTACAGTGGAACCTCCCTTATACGACCTTCACAAAGAGAGAGAGAGAGAAAAGTAGAGATTCAACGCCTGCTGGGCCAAAGGGCCATTTGGGGCACTTGAAATTATAAAAATCCTGGAAAAAAGGAAGATTTTAATCAAGAATACAGATAGTTTTTATTTAGTTTTTTTAAATTGTATAGATTTGGTGAAGAAGAATTCAAAGTAGATATTGGGTTTTTTATAGTTTGTTTTTTGGGTTTTAGTTTTTGAAAAGAAATTTAAGAGAAGCAAGTTGGTTTATTTTTTATAAAATCTGAGTTTTAGTGATACCTTCACAAATCATCCAAAATGAGGTCTTATAAGGGAGGGGTCTTAATACTCACAAACAAGGGCGATGTCTCAGAGAAGTAGGTAACATATGGGAGGGAGTCTTATAATAATGGGAGGTCTTATAAGGGAGGTTCCACTGTACTAATAATATAAGTAGAGGGGGTGGGTGGGTAGTCTTTTCAGTGCAAGTAGCTCCCACACCTTCTGGAAGTCCTGCGCTATAGCGACTTGTAGTTCTAATCTATCACTCTCTCTTTTGACTCTTTCCTTTTCACACCGTCATCTATTTTTCTGCTTTACTGGCTAGCCATTTCTCCCTCGTCTTTTTTAGAATTTTTACAAAATCTTCCAAACACCTTTCTGCTTCGAGCTCCTCCGAAATCGGAATGTGTCAGCTGAATGTAGTGGGGGTGGGGGGTGGGGGGGGTGGGAGGGGGGGGGTGAAAAGTTCAGTGAAAACTGAAAACCGGACACATAAGTATCTTTGTGGGTGCTCCTGGGAAATTTCAAAAATCCTGCAAGGCAGGGGGTCCAGGGGCCGCCCAGTTCACAACTTGACTTACACAATCCTAAAAAATATAAAGTTCTTGGTAAAAGCACGTCGATATTTATTTGTATTCATTTCTTTTTATATTCTACACACCCGAGAAAGAAACCAACAAAACGTTCATAAATAAGAAATTCGTTGCTTTTCTCAAATTCTCATAATCCGGCGACGCCGGCTCCAGGCAATTAAAAAAATCCTGCATTTCAGGACATCCTGAAAGCAGGAGCATCCATGTATCATTACCCGCTATGGCCATACATGGCCTCGGAAGGCATAAGAAGAAGAAATTTGAGGCCTGCACAGTCAGGCATTAACACAATTAAAAAAAAAAAGAATACAAAAAAAGCTGACTACTCCATATCGTCGGTGAAATTCAAAAACCTTGTATCTCGATTTTTTTGGGGTTTTGAGTGAGATACATAGTCAGCTCTCTAATTTTTCCCGCCACCTTCCACCAAAAGCTCGTATCTCTAACGACTTTCTATCTGGGGTAAATGAGGTTGTGAAAATAGACGAAAAACTCGTAAGTCCCAAATTCAGATCTAGTTAAGGACAAAAAACCTCGTATCTTCGTTCTTTTCAAGTCTAAAAAAAATTTTTAAAGTAATTTTAACAAAATGCAGGACTAAACTCGCAATGTCTTGAACAACATATTCATCAATTATTCATCATAATGGTCGACTTATGGCGAGTTTTTTCACGCCAGAGGGCAGTCAATGCACTAGGGGCTGATCACGCGATTTTCTTAGTTGGGCGTAGTGTGAGAGAGAGAGAGATGGTAGGACTACTCACTCTCTCTCTCTCTCTTTCTTTATCCCCAACTAAGAATATAGAGAGGATTAGCCCCACACGAGCGTCATGCCCTCTGGCATGAAAAAAATCCCACTAAGTCTCTCACTAAGTCAACGCGGTTAATTTTTAAAAGTTTTTTTTTCCGTTTTTCTCAAAACTACCAAAATTGAGATACGAGGTTTCTGAATTTCACCGACCATATACAAGACTAGGCTACCCTGTTTCACAACACAAATGCGCACAACACAAAAACAAATCATCTGCCATCACGCCCACCACCACCACCTCCTCCTCCTCCACCTTTTGTTCAATTTTACCTTTCTTCTTCTCCTCCCCCTTCCCTGATTGCAAAGTAGGCAGAATATTAATGACACGAATTTCAAGGCAAAAAAAAAAAAAAAAACGAAGCAAAAGAAAAGCAAACTAATTCAGAAATTCATGTTGGCGCAGTATAAGCTTTAACCCTTTGACCGCCAATGTCGCATTTTAGCACCACAATGGTTGAACACCCATGTCACTAAAAGGCATCAAATCAGGCCCTGTTATCCGAAGACCCTATTTTCTTCATTTTGGGAGGTAAGGATAGGCCCAATGTTATAATATATGTGACACAGGAATTCGCAATATTGCAGAAATATTTTTTCTCTACCCAGTTAAGTTCAATGGTATTTTTGGCTGAAAAATGGCTGGCGGCGAAAGGGTTAACCCTTTCAACGCTAACCATTCCTCAGCCAAAATTTACCATTAACCTTACCTGGGTAGAGAAAAGATTTCATCTGCAATATTGGGGATTCCTCTGTGACATGCATAAGATAGGGTCTGTCCTTACCTCCCAGAATTAAGAACATAAGGTCACTGGACACCAGACCCTCATTTGATGCCGTTTAGTAACATGGGTGTCAAATCATTGTGGTGCCAAGAGGCGACAGTGGCGATGAAAGGGTTAAGCTTCTTGTTGCCGTTATGCTTGCTTGACATGTGTGTGATGTGCGTTTTGGTAAATAAAAATCATTTAAACCAAAAGCAAACTAATGAATGAATGAATGAATAACAACATCTTGCGGCAATTCAAACATAACTCACAAATTGCAGTACCTCCAGGATCATCCCCATATCTTTATAGTTATTAATGTTCATATTATGTGTGCCTGTTCCAGGCCGGAGGACGTTAAATGATTTTTCATTCAAGAGAAGAAAAAAAAAAAAATGAAAAGAAAAAAGAAACAGACCAGGGCCTGTATTCACGTTGAGATAGCATGAGACTTAGCATCATGCTAACTTAGAAGCTCTTCCAAACAGGGCCTGTATTCACGTTGAGATAGCATGAGACTTAGCATGATGCTAACTTAGAAGCTCTTCCAATGTCCTATAGGATTTAATAGGACTTTTGGAAGAGCTTCTAAGTTAGCATCATGCTAAGTCTCATGCTATCTCAACGTGAATACAGGCCCAGATCAAATCAATAAGGATCGGCTGAGTTACTGATCTTAGTTAACAAATGTGACAGTGCATGGGGAAAACAGACATAATGGAATTTTGGCATAAATTGAGATTAAAATTTTTCATGGTGGAACAAAGATTCCTTCTTGATACATAGAAACCCGAATAAGGCTTTATACCGAAAATTATCTGCCCCTGTCTCGCGACCTCAAATGCGAACGCCACCTACTTAAGATTATCGCCCTTGCCTGTCAGGAACTAGTGGTACAGAAGATTATCTGCTCCTGACTTGTCACCAGGGGGCATCAGCCGTTCGGCCCTAAAATTATCGCCCTTTCATGTCGGCATTGAGTTATCTTGTCTAGTTTTTGTTTTATAATTATTTGTAGTTTGGCATTCGAAATATATAATTTGCAGAAACTGAGTATAGAAGATACAACTTTGCCTCTTTGTTTTTATTGGCTTGATTTAGAGAACAATCAAATAAACAAAGAAATCATTCAAAATTGTCTTTCATGTTGTGGATACTGGTAGAATACATAAAAATAGACATAAATATGCCCTAAATATAAAATTGATATTTGGGGGGTTGTTGACTATTTTTGGCTTTTGCTAAAAACATTCTGAGCGACTTATGTAGGTTTTTCCCATGCACCATCACAATTAATTGCAGTTAAAAACTAATTAACAAGAGAATAAACCAATGTCTAAAATCTACGGTACTTCTTAGCAATCTGACCTCGTTCATGTCCTCGTCCTCAAAATCGTCTTCGTAGTCCTGAAAAAAAAAGAAAAAAAAGAAAGTAGTACATTTATATAATGCTTTACCTCAAATGAGCCCAAAGCGCTTTACAATCAAATGCTCATCAATAAGTAGACAACGCATGTACAAAGCATGCATACACACACACACACTCACAGACACACACACGCACCAGGACACACACACACACAAAGACATAGACCATCTCTCATTCAATAAGTCATAGCTACTGGGTTGCACGGACAGACACATACACACACACACACACACACACACACTCCAGGGGATACACACACACACACACACAGACCCACACAGACCCATTCATCATCTCTCATTCAATAAGTCATAGCTACTGGGTTGCACGGACAGACACATACACACACACACTCCAGGGGATACACACACAAGTACACTCACACACACTTGCGCACACACACACGCACACACAAACACACTTACAGACACACATGCATTTGCATAGAAGACACATATGAGTAGATTGTATTTACCATACTGTTTGGACTTAGAAGGCACACCATATTATAAGGCACCCCTGAACTTTCCATCACAACCCTTGCTATCATCTTGCTTTGTCTGTTGTTGTCGTTCCCTGGCTTAAAAACTCCAGGGATCGTCCCAACAGCCGAAGCACTTGAACACTACAGTACAAAATTAATGCACCAGCAGACCTGTTTACCCCCTACACAAAGTCTTGAGTAGTCTGGATAGCTGAAATGAGTAGCTTTGGTGTGAAATGAGTAGTCCTCTTCATTAAACCATCAAATAATGTTCACTGAAAATGAGTAATTAGAGCATTATTTTCAATTTTGAAGAGTAGTAGAGGTCCAAATTGAGTAGAATACTACTCGAAAAGAGTAGAGTAAACAGGTCTGCACCAGCTAGGGATGAGAACCGTAAATTCAGAACACTGTAATCTGAGAATGCGACAGCGGTCGGTCGACGGAACAGCCTGAAATGAACGGAAGGGAGCTTTTCTTAAAGGGCCACCCTGACGGATGAGTTTTTGTAAGAAACACGTCCAGATCACCAGGAAAACACTCTTTACAGAGATTGCAACACTTCACTTTGCTCTGGTTTCCTATAAATCAAACCGTCAAATCGGCAATTCCTCCTTGGCGGAGGTGCTGGAAATCAAATTCTTTCACCCAAAGAGAAGTCTCTTTTCTAATGGCCGCCTGCGTTTAGACCAAATCGTTTGCACAAAATGTTTGCAACACAAACCTTTTTTTTTTTTATTCTTATATAATTTTATACAGATTATCTAAAGGAGTTTTGCTCACAACAAAGGAAACAGCTCCAATTTTTTTTTTACTGCACTACAAAAAAAGAAAACGCTTCAACCACAATGAGTGACCTTCACCCACCCCATCCAAAATGGCTACTCTCTCCGGCATCTCTCAGCCAAGGAGGAATCGCCGTTTTGACGGTTTAATTTCTGGGAAACCAGAGCAAAGTGAGTGTTCCGATCCTTGAAAAGGCTGTCTTTCTCTTGATCTCGACGTGTTTCTTGCAAAAAAACTCATCCGTCAGAGTTCACCTTTAATATTTGCCCCCCAAACAAAAACAAAACAAAAAAAGGTACTGATGAAAGATGAAAAAAAGAGACCAAAATCCCAACTTACTTCAAAGTCGTCGTCATCATAGTCATTGTAGTCGTCCTCATCTCCCCCTGCTTTCTGTTGCTCCTCCTGCACACACACAGACATATATATGCATAGAGAGAGAGACACTGGACACACTGGACACTGGACACTGGAAAACTTTATTTGACAAGGATAAAGATTTTTAGAGAGAGAGAGAGAGAGAGAGAGAGAGAGAGAGAGAGAGAGAGAGAGAGAGAGAGAGAGACAGAGAGACAGAGAGACAGAGAACGAACAAACGAGTGTTTTAATGAACATCGGCCACAGGCCACAATTCAAAGGGACATGGGGGATAGGGGAGTTTGGGTTTGGTGGGGTTGGGAGAGAGAGAGAGAGAGAGAGAGAGAGAGAGAGAGAGAGAGAGAGAGAGAGAGGAGAGAGAGAGAGAGAGAGAGAGAAATTTTATTTGTCATATTCTTCATGTCACAAGTGTAGTGTGGCACAGTGGTAGCGCGTTCGCCTTGTGTCAAGTAAACCCGAGTTCGAATCTGGGCACAGGGGATTTTCCCTCTCACTTTGCACTAAGCCTTACGGTCTGAACATGGAGTCTTTCGGATGAGACGATAAACCACTGAGGTCCCGTGTGCCCATGCACTTAGCACACGTTAAACCCAGTGGCAACAAAAAAGTTGTCATTTGGTCCCCCTCACACAAAAATCGCATGAAAAAAAAAAAATGAAAAAAAAACCCAAATTGGCTGCGACGCGCTCTCCAGGTGGGAGCAACCCGAATTTCACAGAGGCGTCCCTGTGACCATAAAACACCTAATAATTAGAACAAGGAAATTGACTTGACCCACCTCTCTCTTCCGTTGTTCCTCCTCCTCTTTTTCCCTCCTCTTTCTCTCCTCCCTCTCTCTCCGCCGCTCCTCTCTGTCTTTCTCGCGGTCTTTGTCCTTGTCTTTGTCCCCGTGTCTTTCCTCCCTGGGCAGGAAAAGACAAAACCCGTGACGAACATAATGATAAATCATTGTTCCTGTGTGGGTTTTTTTTTGGTGGGTTTCCCCCCCCCCCCCCCCCCCCTTCCCCGAGAAAGAAAACGAACAATATAATCTTTGACCCTCTCTAGGACACAGACGCCAAATTCGACCAAATTTTGTCAACTCATGCAGCCTGTATGCGCCGATTGCGCCCGCTGAACGCCAGGTCTAGTACGTTCACTTTCACTTTCTCCCTACCCACAATGCAATATACTAAGTTAGTTCTTCCTGTTCCTGACTCTCAGTGGTCCGTTTTTGGTTCTTACAGCAAGGGAAAGCACCCACTAGTCTTTTTCACTACAGAACGCTTGCAAAGGGAAGCAACTGGCCAGCATGGAATGAGTTAATGCTAACTTTTTAACTGGTGTGTGTGTGTGTGTGTGTGTGTGTGTGTGTGAGTATGATATTAAATGTGTGTTAGTTGAAGGTATGTTATTAGAAGGTATATAATGATTATAGTGTTTTTTTGGTGGTGGTGTGTGTGTGTGTGTGTGTGTGTGTGTGTGTGTGTGTGTGTGTGTGTGTGTGTGTGTGAGTATGATATTAAATGTGTGTTAGTTGAAGGTAAAACAAAAAACCTCGCACAAAGTGACTGGGATGAACAGTAGGTACAATGAATGGTAGAAAAGGAAACAAAGAATTAATGGAATCGATGAAATGCAGGAAATGAAACGAAATGAAATGAAGTGCTTGCTTACTTGTCTCTGTGTCTCTTCTCTCTCTCCTCCTCATCCTCCTCGGGATCTCGTTTGCTCTTGTGTTTGCGCTCCTTGTCCACATCCTGACACACAGACAGACAGACAGACAAATCAATAAGCAACAAGACAGAGTTAAAAAAACCTTTTTTTTCCTCTTAGAACACGCATAGTATGTAGAAAAGGTATTAGGTACTTTATAGTCACAGAGTCATCTCTGTGAAATTCGGGTTGCTCCCACCTGGAGAGCGCGTTGCAGCCAGAGGCGCGCCACCCAAATAAATTTTTTTGGGTATAAATTGCATGCGATTTTTGAATCCCCCCCACCCTGTCTGTATATGGGGATATCGGGGTGGGGGGGGGGGGGGGGGGGGGGGGGGGGGGGGGGGGGGGGTCTCTTTTGCATAAATAGCTCCTCCACCTTCTGGAAGTTCTGTGCTTGTAACTTCCTCTAATCTGTCACTCTCTTTGACTCTGCCTTTTCCCCTTGCTTACTGTCATCTACTATCTTTCTGCCTTACCGGTCCATTCTCCTGCCTTTTTTCAAGAAACACTTTCAAAAAAGATTTCCTCCTCCAGCCGAAGTCGGTCGGACATGCTGGGCCTAACTATTTCTTAGTTAGGCGCATAACGGCAGCATGACGCATCTGCGCTCATAATTGACAGGAAACTGCCTGAGCGATCAAAGAAGAAAGAAGAAAAGGAATCGACCAAATGGACACAACGCACTAAATATAAAACAAACAACGAAAACCTCCAAATCACAAACACACAACAACAACAACAACATACAGTACTTATACGGAGCTGAATCTTGATAGAAATCAAATCAAAGCGCACGCACACACGTTAGCATTCAAAACGCATTCAAACAAAACTGCAATACAAAGCGAACACACACGTATGACATAAATGCTATTTCAGCAGAAACAGACCTAAAGGCAAGAGAGAGAAGAGAAAGAGAGTGGAGCCTCAATGACGGGGGGAACAGGTGGGTTTTGAGGTTAGATTTGAAAGCAGAGAGGGTCGGTCGCTGACGGAGGGAAAGAGGAAGTTTGTTCCAAGACGTCGGTCCTGAGACAGCAAAAGAGCGCCGACCAACAGTTGAAAGCTTATACCTAGGGATCTGGAGATAAAAAGGGTCAGAAACTGAATGCAATGTGCGAGCTGGCTGACACACACACACACTCACGCACACGCACACACACTCACGCATGCACGCACGCACGCACACACACACACTCACGCACACACACACACGCACACGGCACACACGCACACACACACACACACACACACTCACTCACGCACACACACGCACAAAGAAACCCACATTACGGACTTCGTTTAATCTTAAAAATCCATAACTACAACTAAATCTACTTGATATCCAATCAGAAGGTACAATTTATTTGGACACCTCTTGTCAGTTTTCGATTTTAACAGACATTGAAAAAGTGGCACACGAGATGCATCATCTTTCAGAAAAACAAAAAAATGGATCGGAAAGAGAGATAACAACAACAACAACAACATAACCAAATACAAAAGAGAACAAAAAGAGAAAACATACAAAAAATTTTAACCCCTTGACTGCCAGAGAAAATTATAGAAATAAACATTGGGCAAATCATGCCATAAAAACGACAACTGATAGAGCCAATCTGGAAAAATGGTCTGGGGATATATCTCTTGACTGTGTTACAGCAAAAGGCAGCATGTCAGAGTTACTCCTCTTCATCTGATGATATCATCAGTGATGTCATCAGGTCAGTGGTCGCAGTCAAGGTGTTAAAAAGTAAAATATGACATTAGCAAAACAACAATTTTACCAACAACTGTAACAACAGTAACGTCAAGAAAATCAACAACAGAAACAACCATTGCATCAGCTCATGCAGGGTTTTGTTGTTTTTTCTTTCTTTTCTTTTCTTTTCTGTCTTTCTTTTTCTTTTCTTTCTTTCCTTCCTTCCTTCCTAGCTTTCTTTTCTTTTCTTTTCTGTCTGTCTGTCTGTCTGTCTGTCTGTCCTTTTTCTTTCTTTCTTTCTGTCTGTCTGTCTGTCTGTCTGTCTGTCTGTCTGTCTGTCTGTCTGTCTGTCTGTCTGTCTGTCTGTCTGTCTTTCTGTCTGTCTGTCTGTCTGTCTGTCTGTCTGTCTGTCTGTCTGTCTGTCTTTCTTTCTTTTCTTTTCTTTTCTGTCTTTCTGTCTTTCTTTCTTTTCTTTTCTTTTCTGTCTTTCTTTTCTGTCTTTCTTTCTTTCTTTCTTTCCTTTCTTTCTTTCTTTCTTTCTTTTCTTTTCTTTTCTGTCTTTCTTTTTTTTTTTCTTTCTTTCTTTCTTTCTTTCTTTCTTTTCTTTCTTTCTTTCTTTCTTTTCTTTCTTTTCTTTCTTTCTTTTTTCTTTCTTTCTTTTTCTTTTTTCTTTCTTTCCTTTTCTTTCTTTTTCTTTCTTTCCTTTCTTTCTTTCTTTTCCTTTCTTTCTTTCTTTCTTTCTTTCTTTTCTTTTCTTTCTTTCTTTCTTTCTTTCTTACCTCGTCTTTCTTCTCTCGTTTTTCCCGTCTTTCCTGCCTCCGTTTTTCCCGCTCGTCCTGCGAACAGACGCTTTCTTCGTTTGTCGAGATTCATTACACACGTAATCCATGAACAAAAAAATGAAATGAAACAGACTGCAACGTCACTGGAACATACAGCAAACAAACAACTACACGACAAGTGCAAAGTGACGTTATTTTATTCACAAGAGACAAAACAAAACTACTGGATATTTCGGTGAATGCGCCTTTATCAACACAGACAAATAATTAAACAGCAAACATCAAATATAGCAAAAGGAGCAAAAAGTAGGCAACAGAAGGAGCAAAAAAAACCCACACACATCAAGATCAAAATAAAAACAATACGTCCCCTCTACAGTCCAACGTGTAAATGATGAACATTTAGTTTTTTTTATTTATTTGACATCTTTTATAATATCAAATAAACCTTACAATAAAACTCTCCACTCCTCACATACACACAATGGGGGTCTTTTGCATAAATAGTTCCCCCACATTCTGGAAGTTCTGCGCATGTAACTTCCTCTAATCTGTCACTCACTTTGACTCGGCCTTTTCCCTTTGCTTTCGGTCATCTACTATCTTTCTGCCGTACCGGTCCATTCTCCTGCCTTTTAAAAAAAAAAAATCTTGCAAATAATATTTTCTCCTTTGAGCTCCTCCTCTGAAATCGGAATGTGTCGGCTGTACGCTAGCGGGGAGACCGACGAAAACTGAAAACCGGACACACACGTACCTTACCCATTATGGCCATATGGCCTGGGAACGCAGAAGGACTACGCTGTACACAGCGTTTCCTGTGGCTTTCAGCTGATCCCAAGTAGTAGTAGTAGTAGTAGTAGTAGTAGTAGTAGTAATTAGGGCTAGAAGTGGGCCTCGCGGCCCTTTTATGCACTTTCTCGTTTGTGACTTTGATTTGTTTCAGGGTGGCTTGCTTTCTACAGCTAAACTATAAAATTTAACAAAAATATGGAATGGACTTTTTCTTCTTTTTCTCTCTTTTTTTTTAATTCATCGAAAGTAGTATAAAAATTTGACATCATTGTGTCTCTGTCCAGAAGATTTTTTAATATGTTTATGTTAGGTGCAGCCTTAATGCTAGTTGACAAATTATTCCAGCATTGAACAACTCGGCTAGAAAAGTAAAACTTGCGAATGTTAGTAACTGATCATCTTAAAAATAACGTCTCTACTCTTTCGTGTCATGTTTGTGATACTTTTAACAAAAAGGTTGTTAACCCT
>CM065712.1:11397465-11399965 GCA_017654935.2 Phymorhynchus buccinoides | reverse complement strand
ATATTTTTAAAATGTTTAGGCGGAAGTATTTCATGTGAATCATCATGACTCACGTGAACCAATCGCATCGCACCCCCATACAATTTTACGCGTGTGCGGCGCCAGCTTTTATTTTATTTTTTATTTTTTTCCATTATAGTCCCGTCATCTCAGGACTGTCGCCGCGTAAAGTTCGACCACTTATTACAAAACACTCATCAATGTATCTTACCAACGTTCAACAACCTGTAAACAACAAAACATACAGTTCAATTCATAACATGAGGCGCCAGCTTTAGAGTTCGGTCAATAAGATAATTATAGTGTTACCTCCTCATCTCTCTCTCTCTTGTTCAGATCAAAAGTAAATGGTAACCACTATCAACCCCCCCCCCCCCCCCCCTCTCTCTCTCTCTCTCACACACACACAGTGACACACACACCACAATTAAATGTGAACATGGCCCCACACCATTGCCAAGTTCGTGAATTATGCAAAAGTTTGCTTAGTACCGTAGTTTTCGGGTTATAAGGCGATATTTTTTTTTCTCCAATTTCGACCTATGCGCCTAATAAACGAGGGCGCCCTATTAGTGAACAAAATCGTGAGAAGAGAGGCAACGATTGCCATGCTCAGTACAGTCTACTGTGAGTCACAACATCGAAAGTGGTCACGAGTCGGCGATATGACGAATACTCAAGTTAAAATGCTTCAAAATCCCTATTATCATCCAAGATACCGTCCAACAGATGCCATAACCCTTCATTGGATGTAAAAAGCATCATTGCAGAGCTCAAAATGCCATAAATTCTATCGGTTTTCGCGAAGAATTGTCCAAACACAACAACAGGAAGTTGCACAAACGGAAGTTCGATTATTTGAAAGGGGAGCCAACTCTCGTTTATGACAGCAGTAATGGCGGTCGGTAAGCGTTTACAGGACGCGCACAAAATCCTATCTACGCGCTCAACAGGGTCAAAGGTCAAAGGCGGAAGGTCACTGACCTCTCTGTCTTTATCTCGGTGTTTCTTGCGCTCTTTGTCTTCATCTCCGTGGCGCCGCTTTTTGTCTCCGTCGCTGAAATAAACAAGAGATTGAAATTTTCAACAAAGGGTGGAATACTCTCTTTCTAATTAACTCCCCCTCCACCAAAGTCGATTACAATACCAATCACATCAGGCAGTGCGCTGGGGTCAGAACCAAAGTGAGACAAAGCCATAAAGCAGCTTTTCGCGAGCGAGAGAGCGAGAGGGTGGTGTGTTGTTGAAGGAATTTTGAGAGAGCGAGAGAGAGAAGAGAGAGAGTGTGAGTGTGTGTGTGTGTGTGCGTGTGTGTGCGCGAATGATTTTTGAGAGAGAGAGTGTGTGTATGAAGGAATATTGAGAGAGAGAGAGAGAGAGAGAGAGAGGGGAGAGAGAGAGAGAGAGAGAGAGAGAGAGAGAAGAGAGAGAGAGAGAAGAGAGAGAGAGAGAGAGAGAGAGGAGAGGGAGAGAGAGAGAGAGAGAGCGAGACAGAGAGAGAGTGTGTGTGTGCGTGCGTGTGAGTGTATGAGTGTATGAAGGAATTTTTGAGAGAGTGAGAGAGAGAGAGAGAGAGAGAGAGAGAGAGAGAGAGAGAGAGAGAGAGAGAGAGAGAGAGAGAGAGAGAGAGAGAGCGAGCGCATGGGTGCGTGTGTATATGTGTGTGTGTGTGTGTGTGCATATGTGTATGTGTATTAGAGAGCACAGGTGTAGGACTACGAGCATCAGCCTGTTTGCGTGTGCATGCGCAGTTATAAGGTATATTAATACGCACAAGTACATACAGGTTTAAGATAAGCTGAGCGCTTTTTCTTGAGCTCTATTGCCTCTGGGTTGTCTCCTCGACAAAGACGAACATACAAACAAACAAACAACTACACGACAAGTGTAAAGTGACATTATTTTATTCACAAGAGACAAAACAAAACTACTGGATATTTCGGCGAATGCGCCTTTATCAACATAGACAAACAAGCTAAGAAAACAGCAAACAGCGAATTATAGCAAAAAAGGAGCAAAAAGCAGGCAACAAAAGAACGGAATAAGTCGAAACGTTGTCCTTTACATCCATAGCGTTTTGACAAGTTTTGGAGTTTTTTCCCCCCACAATGCAAACAAAAATCAGGCACGCTACTTGCTCATACTCCATGTGGGAATACCGGGGGGGTCTTTCGTAAAAAAGAGTTCCCCCACTTTCTGGAAGTTCTGTGCTTTTGTAACTTCCTCTAATCTCTTTGACTCTGCTGCCTTTTCCCTTTGCTTACTATCATCTACTGTTCTCTCTGACTTATTGGCGCTTCATTCTTCTCCTGCCTTACCTTACCCATTATGGCCATATGGCCTGGGAACGCAGAAGAAAGAACTTCGCTCCTCTTGGACTGCTGCTGGTCTCGGATTCTGCCACCTGAACAAGCCGGGGTGTGGCTGCGAATTGGGACTTGGAATGAGCGGTGTGAGAGCAACGCCACTGTAAGGCCCAGAAGATGGGGGCAGCAAAAAA
>CM065712.1:11389608-11394608 GCA_017654935.2 Phymorhynchus buccinoides | reverse complement strand
ACTATGATGACGACGACTTTGAAGTAAGTTGGGATTTTGGTCTCTTTTTTTCATCTTTCATCAGTACCTTTTTTTGTTTTGTTTTTGTTTGGGGGGCAAATATTAAAGGTGAACTCTGAGGGATGAGTTTTTGCAAGAAACACGTCGAGATCAAGAGAAACACAGCCTTTTCAAGGATCGGAACACTCACTTTGCTCTGGTTTTTCCCTAGAAATCAAACCGTCAAAACGGCGATTCCTCCTTGGCGGAGATGCCGGAGAGAGTAGCCATTTTGGATGGGGTGGGTGGAGGTCACTCATTGTGGTTGAAGCGTTTTCTTTTTTTTTTGTAGTGCAGTAAAAAAGAAAAATTGGATCTGTTTCCTTTGTTGTGAGCAAAACTCCTTTAGATAATCTGTATAAAATTATATAAGAATATAAAAAAAAGGTTTGTGTTGCAAACATTTTGTGCAAACGATTTGGTCTAAACGCAGGCGGCCATTAGAAAAGAGAGGCCTTCTCTTTTGGTGAAAGAATTTGATTTCCAGCACCTCCGCCAAGGAGGAATTGCCGATTTGACGGTTTGATTTATAGGAAACCAGAGCAAAGTAAGTGTTGCAATCTCTGTAAAGATTGTTTTTTTTCCTGGTGATCTTGACGTGTTTCTTACAAAAACTCATCCGTCAGGGTGGCCCTTTAAGAAAAAGCTCCCTTCCGTTCATTTCAGGCTGTTCCGTCGGTCGACCGCTGTCGCATTCTCAGATTACAGTGTTCTGAATTTACGGTTCTCATCCCTAGCTGGTGCAGACCTGTTTACTCTACTCTTTTCGAGTAGTATTCTACTCAATTTGGACCTCTACTACTCTTCAAAATTGAAAATAATGCTCTAATTACTCATTTTCAATGAGCATTATTTGATGGTTTAATGAAGAGGACTACTCATTTCACACCAAAGCTACTCATTTCAGCTATCCAGACTACTCAAGACTTTGTGTAGGGGGTAAACAGGTCTGCTGGTGCATTAATTTTGTACCGTAGTGTTCAAGTGCTTTGGCTGTTGGGACGATCCCTGGAGTTTTTAAGCCAGGGAACGACAACAACAGACAAAGCAAGATGATAGCAAGGGTTGTGATGGAAAGTTCAGGGGTGCCTTATAATATGGTGTGCCTTCTAAGTCCAAACAGTATGGTAAATACAATCTACTCATATGTGTCTTCTATGCAAATGCATGTGTGTCTGTAAGTGTGTGTTTGTGTGTGCGTGTGTGTGTGCGCAAGTGTGTGTGAGTGTACTTGTGTGTGTATCCCCTGGAGTGTGTGTGTGTATGTGTCTGTCCGTGCAACCCAGTAGCTATGACTTATTGAATGAGAGATGATGAATGGGTCTGTGTGGGTCTGTGTGTGTGTGTGTGTGTATCCCCTGGAGTGTGTGTGTGTGTGTGTGTGTGTGTGTGTATGTGTCTTGTCCGTGCAACCCAGTAGCTATGACTTATTGAATGAGAGATGGTCTATGTCTTTGTGTGTGTGTGTCTGCGTGCGTGTGTCTGTGAGTGTGTGTGTGTGTATGCATGCTTTGTACATGCGTTGTCTACTTATTGATGAGCATTTGATTGTAAAGCGCTTTGGGCTCATTTGAGGTAAAGCATTATATAAATGTACTACTTTCTTTTTTTTTCTCTCTTTTTCAGGACTACGAAGACGATTTTGAGGACGAGGACATGAACGAGGTCAGATTGCTAAGAAGTACCGTAGATTTTAGACATTGGTTTATTCTCTTGTTAATTAGTTTTTAACTGCAATTAATTGTGATGGTGCATGGGAAAAACCTACATAAGTCGCTAAGAATGTTTTTAGCAAAAGCCAAAAATAGTCAACAACCCCCCAAAATATCAATTTTATATTTAGGGCATATATATGTCTATTTTTATGTATTCTACCAGTATCCACAACATGAAAGACAATTTTGAATGATTTCTTTGTTTATTTGATTGTTTTCTAAATCAAGCCAATAAAAACAAAGAGGCAAAGTTGTATCTTCTATACTCAGTTTCTGCAAATTATATATTTCGAATGCCAAACTACAAATAATTATAAAACAAAAACTAGACAAGATAACTCAATGCCGACATGAAAGGGCGATAATTTTAGGGCCGAACGGCTGATGCCCCCTGGTGACAAGTCAGGAGCAGATAATTTTCTGTGGCTATGTACTACTAGTTCCTGACAGGCAAGGGCGATAATCTTAAGTAGGTGGCGTTCGCATTTGAGGTCGCGAGACAGGGGCAGATAATTTTCGGTATAAAGCCTTATTCGGGTTTCTATGTATCAAGAAGGAATCTTTGTTCCACCATGAAAAATTAAAATCTCAATTTATGCCAAAATTCCATTATGTCTGTTTTCCCCATGCACTGTCACATTTGTTAACTAAGATCAGTAACTCAGCCGATCCTTATTGATTTGATCTGGGCCTGTATTCACGTTGAGATAGCATGAGACTTAGCATGATGCTAACTTAGAAGCTCTTCCAAAAGTCCTATTAAATCCTATAGGACATTGGAAGAGCTTCTAAGTTAGCATCATGCTAAGTCTCATGCTATCTCAACGTGAATACAGGCCCTGTTTGGAAGAGCTTCTAAGTTAGCATGATGCTAAGTCTCATGCTATCTCAACGTGAATACAGGCCCTGGTCTGTTTCTTTTTTCTTTTCATTTTTTTTTTTTTCTTCTCTTGAATGAAAAATCATTTAACGTCCTCCGGCCTGGAACAGGCACACATAATATGGAACATTAATAACTATAAAGATATTGGGATGATCCTGGAGGTACTGCAATTTGTGAGTTATGTTTGAATTGCCGCAAGATGTTGTTATTCATTCATTCATTCATTAGTTTGCTTTTGGTTTAAATGATTTTTATTTACCAAAACGCACATCACACACATGTCAAGCAAGCATAACGGCAACAAGAAGCTTAACCCCTTTCATCGCCACTGTCGCCTCTTGGCACCACAATGATTTGACACCCATGTCACTAAAAACGGCATCAAATGAGGGTCTGGTGTCCAGTGACCTTATGTTCTTAATTCTGGGAGGTAAGGACAGACCCTATCTTATGCATGTCACAGAGGAATCCCCAATATTGCAGAAAATCTTTTCTCTACCCAGTTTTTTTTTTTTTTTTTTTGTAAGTTTAATGGTAAATCTTTGGCTGAGTTGAATCTTTTCTCTACCCGAGGTATAGGTTAGTAAATTTTTTGAAAGGGTTGAAAGGGTTAACCCTTTCGCCGCCAGCCATTTTTCAGCCCAAAATACCATTGAACTTAACTGGGTAGAGAAAAATATATTTCTGCAATATTGCGAATTCCTCTGTGACATATATTATAACATTGGGCCTATCCTTACCTCCCAAAATGAAGAAAATAGGGTCTTCGGATAACAGGGCCTGATTTGATGCCTTTTAGTGACATGGGTGTTAAACCATTGTGGTGCTAAAAAATGCGACATTGGCGGTGAAAGGGTTAAAGCTTATACTGCGCCAACATGAATTTCTGAATTAGTTTGCTTTTCTTTTGCTTCGTCTTTTTTTTTTTTTTTTTTTTTTTTGCCTTGAAATTCGTGTCATTAATATTCTGCCTACTTTGCAATCAGGGAAGGGGGAGGAGAAGAAGAAAGGTAAAATTGAACAAAAGGTGGAGGAGGAGGAGGTGGTGGTGGTGGGCGTGATGGCAGATGATTTGTTTTTGTGTTGTGCGCATTTGTGTTGTGAAACAGGGTAGCCTAGTCTTGTATATGGTCGGTGAAATTCAGAAACCTCGTATCTCAATTTTGGTAGTTTTGAGAAAAACGGAAAAAAAAAAACTTTTAAAAATTAACCGCGTTGACTTAGTGAGAGACTTAGTGGGATTTTTTTCATGCCAGAGGGCATGACGCTCGTGTGGGGCTAATCCTCTCTATATTCTTAGTTGGGGATAAAGAAAGAGAGAGAGAGAGAGTGAGTAGTCCTACCATCTCTCTCTCTCTCACACTACTACGCCCAACTAAGAAAATCACGTGATCAGCCCCGCCTTCTGTGCATTGACTGCCCTCTGGCGTGAAAAAACTCGCCATAAGTCGACCATTATGATGAATAATTGATGAATATGTTGTTCAAGACATTGCGAGTGTAGTCCTGCATTTTGTTAAAATTACTTATAACAATTTTTTTTTAGACTTGAAAAGAACGAAGATACGAGGTTTTTGTCCTTAAACTAGATCTGAATTTGTGACTTGCGCGTTTTTCGTCTATTTTCACAACCTCATTTACCCCAGATAGAAAGTCGTTAGAGATACGAGCTTTTGGTGGAAGGTGGCGGGAAAAAATTAGAGAGCTGACTATGTATCTCACTCAAAACCCCAAAAAATCGAGATACAAGGTTTTTGAATTTCACCGACGATATGGAGTAGTCAGCTTTTTTTGTATTCTTTTTTTTTTTAATTGTGTTAATGCCTGACTGTGCAGGCCTCAAATTTCTTCTTCTTATGCCTTCCGAGGCCATGTATGGCCATAGCGGGTAATGATACATGGATGCTCCTGCTTTCAGGATGTCCTGAAATGCAGGATTTTTTTTAATTGCTTGGAGCCGGCGTCGCCGGATTATGAGAATTTGAGAAGCAACGAATTTCTTATTTATGAACGTTTTGTTGGTTTCTTTCTCGGGTGTGTAGAATATAAAAAGAAATGAATACAAATAAATATCGACGTGCTTTTACCAAGAACTTTATATTTTTTAGGATTGTGTAAGTCAAGTTGTGAACTGGGCGGCCCCTGGACCCCCTGCCTTGCAGGATTTTTGAAATTTCCCAGGAGCACCCACAAAGATACTTATGTGTCCGGTTTTCAGTTTTCACTGAACTTTTCACCCCCCGCCTCCCCACGTCCCACCCCCCCACCCCCCACACCCCACTACATTCAGCTGACACATTCCGATTTCGGAGGAGCTCGAAGCAGAAAGGTGTTTGGAAGATTTTGTAAAAATTCTAAAAAAG
>CM065712.1:11364608-11384608 GCA_017654935.2 Phymorhynchus buccinoides | reverse complement strand
GAGGAGTTGTCTGTTCCTTTACTTGTGCCTTTATATCCGGGTTTCGCGACCCACTTTTGCTGCAACACCCGTATGTAGGGTGCACACTGACCAATTTGTCATAGTCTTCAGAAATCTGTTTGCTTCTAGAAAACGCTTTAAGTTACAAAGCTTTGCGTTGATTATGCAGTACTAGCAGAAACATTTTAACAAACGCCTGTGATCTAAATCTTATCCAATATCGAACTTGATATCGAACAAATTGACGTCATATTACGATAATGCCTTAAGGGGTACGCAACCCCCTTGAGTACTCTACGTCTTGCTCTGGTGGTGTGGTGTTTTTTTTACGCTGCTTCTCTGTGTGGAAAAGAAAGGGGAGTTAACATGCTGCATTCGGTGACAGGCAATGTTTGTTTGTTTTTTGTTGTGGTACTTACTCTTGTCGTTTGTTGTTGACATTCCCTGGCTTAAAGACTCCAGGGATCGCCCCCTACAGCCGAAGCAATTGCTGTTTTTTTACGCTGTTTCTCTGTGTGGGAAGGAGAGGGGAGTTAACACGCTGCGTTCAGTGACAGGCAACGTTGGTTTTGGGTTTTTTTCTTCAGGTCAGGTCAGGGTAATGAGGGCAACTAGGCCTCGCGGCCTCTGAAGTGCCCTTTCAATTTAGTTTTTGTAGTATTGGGCACAGCTGTGACGGTTTTTGATGACTCAATCAGTCATGTTGGTATCTCAATTCTGTCAATTTAGGGTCTTTGTCCAGGAGGTTTTTAAACTGGTTAAGGTTTGGTGCAAGCTTGATTTGTGCAGAGAGGTTATTCCAATACTTATTCTTGTGGTACTTACCCTATTTTACGGATTATAAGGCGATACTTTTTCCCCAGACCAAGACCCCTGAGCCTTATACTGTGACTAATAGGTCTTTTTGTTCTTTGAAGGGTTCTTAGCTATGACTTTTTGTACTGATCTTCTTCTTCTTCTTCTTCGATCGCTCAGACAGTTTCCTGTCAATTATGAGCGCAGATGCGTCATGCTGCCGTTATGCGCCTAACTAAGAAATAGTTAGGCCCAGCAAGTCCGACTTCGGCTGGAGGAGGAAATGTTTTTGAAAGTTTCGTGAAAACAGGCAGGAAAATGGACCGGTAAGGGCAGAAAGATAGTTAGATGGCAGTAAGCGAAAGGGAAAAGGCAGAGTCAAAGAGAGTGACAGATTAGAGGGAGTTACAAGCACAGAACTTCCAGAAGGTGGGGGAACTATTTATGCAAAAGACCCCCCCCCGGTATCCCCACGGGGGGTTTTGTACTGATGACTTGCCGTTTGATTTTGATCGTGGATTGACATGTTCTTTTGTTTCGGTGTGTGTGTGTGTGTGTGCGCGTGTGTTGTGTGTATGCTTGTATGCGTGTATTCCTGTCTGTCTGTCTATGCACGCTAGTCTTCACCGCGGGTCATGATGGGAGGAGTGGGCTCGACTTCAAAAACCACCTCCATAAACATATCCGCTCTGCGTAAACCGGAAAGTGCTCGGGTTTCACCTTTAAAAATTTATATATTTTTTTTTATCATTAATTCCTTTTTATATATCCTTCCTAACTGTTCTATTGGTGGTTGGGTTTTCTTCCTTCTCCTTTCTGTTGATTAATATTGTATTCCTGGTATGCTTAGTCTCTTTTTTCCCCTTAGCGTACAGTTCTTTGGGTTTTCTTCCTTCTCCTTTCTGTTGATTAATATTGTATTCCTGGTATGCTTAGTCTCTTTTTTCCCCTTTGCGTACAGTTCTTTGGGTTTTCTTCCTTCTCCTTTCTGTTGATTAATATTGTATTCCTGGTATGCTTAGTCTCTTTTTTCCCCTTAGCGTACAGTTCTTTGGGTTTTCTTCCTTCTCCTTTCTGTTGATTAATATTGTATTCCTGGTATGCTTAGTCTCTTTTTTCCCCTTTGCGTACAGTTCTTTGGGTTTTCTTCCTTCTCCTTTCTGTTGATTAATATTGTATTCCTGGTATGCTTAGTCTCTTTTTTTCCCTTAGCGTACAGTTCTTGGTTTTTTTTTCCTTCTCTTTTCTGTTGATTAATATTGTATTCCTGGTATGCTTAGTCTCTTTTTTCCCCTTTGCGTACAGTTCTTTGGGTTTTTTTCTTTCTCTTTTCTGTTGATTAATATTGTATTGCTGGTATGGTTGGTCTCTTTTTTCCCCTTTGCGTACAGTTCTTTGGGTTTTTTTCTTTCTCTTTTCTGTTGATTAATATTGTATTGCTGGTATGGTTGGTCTCTTTTTTCCCCTTTGCGTACAGTTCTTTGGGGTTTTTTCTTTCTCTTTTCTGTTGATTAATATTGTATTGCTGGTATGGTTGGTCTCTTTTTTCCCCTTTGCGTACAGTTCTTTGGGTTTTTTTCTTTCTCTTTTCTGTTGATTAATATTGTATTGCTGGTATGGTTGGTCTCTTTTTTTCCCTTAGCGTACAGTTCTTTGGCGTTTTTCCCCCCACTTTAGTTTTTCCAGTGATGCGACTATTATTTCTTTGTGTATCATCCTCCCCCCTTTGTTTTCGTTTTCTTTGTAAAATCTCTCTTTCTTTTGCTTCAGTGATTGTAGTGGTCACGATTTGTCTCCTGTACATAATGTTTATGTGTTTTTCCTTAGGGTTTTGTGACTCGTATTGGGGTTTTGTGACTCGTATTGGGGTTTTTAACTCTTTTTTTGTCCCTTTATGATGTCTTTGTTCTTTCTTCTCCTTTGTGTGTTCTGAAATGGTACTCCTTTGTGTGTTCTGAAATGGTACTCCTTTGTGTGTTCTGAAATGGTACTCCTTTGTGTGTTCTGAAATGGTACTCCTTTGTGTGTTCTGAAATGGTACTCCTTTGTGTATTCTGAATTGGTACTCCTTTGTGTGTTCTGAAATAGTACTCCTTTGTGTGTTCTGAAATAGTACTCCTTTTCAGAATGGTACTCCTTTGTGTGTTCTGAAATGGTACTCCTTTGTGTGTTCTGAAATGGTACTCCTTTGTGTGTTCTGAAATGGTACTCCTTTGTGTGTTCTGAAATGGTACTCCTTTGTGTGTTCTGAAATTGTACCCCTTTGTGTGTTCTGAAATGGTACTCCTTTGTGTGTTCTGAAATGGTACTCCTTTGTGTGTTCTGAAATGGTACTCCTTTGTGTGTTCTGAAATGGTACTCCTTTGTGTGTTCTGAAATGGTACTCCTTTGTGTGTTCTGAAATGGTACTCCTTTGTGTGTTCTGAAATGGTACTCCTTTGTGTGTTCTGAAATGGTACTCCTTTGTGTGTTCTGAAATGGTACTCCTTTGTGTGTTCTGAAATGGTACTCCTTTGTGTGTTCTGAAATGGTACCCCTTTGTGTGTTCTGAAATGGTACTCCTTTGTGTATTCTGAAATGGTACTCCTTTGTGTGTTCTGAAATGGTACTCCTTTGTGTGTTCTGAAATGGTACTCCTTTGTGTGTTCTGAAATAGTACTCCTTTTCAGAATGGTACTCCTTTGTGTGTTCTGAAATGGTACTCCTTTGTGTATTCTGAATTGGTACTCCTTTGTGTGTTCTGAAATGGTACTCCTTTGTGTGTTCTGAAATGGTA
This sequence comes from Phymorhynchus buccinoides, assembly GCA_017654935.2. Classification (NCBI taxonomy): domain Eukaryota; kingdom Metazoa; phylum Mollusca; class Gastropoda; order Neogastropoda; family Raphitomidae; genus Phymorhynchus; species Phymorhynchus buccinoides. Next base: position 11,381,037 of record CM065712.1, on the reverse strand, counting down.
CTCCTTTGTGTGTTCTGAAATGGTACTCCTTTGTGTGTTCTGAAATGGTACTCCTTTGTGTGTTCTGAAATGGTACTCCTTTGTGTGTTCTGAAATGGTACTCCTTTGTGTGTTCTGAAATGGTACCCCTTTGTGTGTTCTGAAATGGTACTCCTTTGTGTGTTCTGAAATGGTACCCCTTTGTGTGTTCTGAAATGGTACTCCTTTGTGTATTCTGAATTGGTACTCCTTTGTGTGTTCTGAAATGGTACTCCTTTGTGTATTCTGAAATGGTACCCCTTTGTGTGTTCTGAAATGGTACTCCTTTGTGTATTCTGAAATGGTACTCCTTTGTGTGTTCTGAAATGGTACTCCTTTGTGTGTTCTGAAATGGTACTCCTTTGTGTGTTCTGAAATGGTACTCCTTTGTGTATTCTGAATTGGTACTCCTTTGTGTGTTCTGAAATGGTACTCCTTTGTGTATTCTGAATTGGTACTCCTTTGTGTGTTCTGAAATGGTACTCCTTTGTGTGTTCTGAAATGGTACTCCTTTGTGTGTTCTGAAATAGTACTCCTTTTCAGAATGGTACTCCTTTGTGTGTTCTGAAATGGTACTCTTTGTGTGTTCTGAAATAGTACTCCTTTTCAGAATGGTACTCCTTTGTGTGTTCTGAAATTGTATTCCTTTCTCCCACCCCCCCCCCCCCCCCCCCCCCCCCCCCCCCCCATCCCCCCATTCTTTGTATATTTTCTTTGTTTTTCTTCTTTGTTTTTTTCCACTGATGGGGTTTACCCTTTCGCCGCCAGCCATTTTCAGCCAAAAATGACCATTAAACTTAACTTGGTAGAAAGAAAAAAAACCGGCGATATTGGGAATTCCTCTATGACATGTATAACATTAGGCCTATCCTTGCCTCCCAAAGTTAACAAAATAAGGTCTTCGAATAATAGGTCCGGATTGGATGCCTTTTAGTGACATGGGTAGTAAGCCATTGTGGTGCATAAATGCGACGTTGGCGGTGAAAGGGTTAACCCGTTTTGCATATTCCTTTTGTTTCTTTTTGGCCCGCAGTCTTTGTACTACTAGCTCTCTGTTTCATTTTCCTCTTTGTTTGATCAGAGATTGGACTTGCGTTCCTGCCATCCTGTCTTATATTGATATACAGTGGAAACTCCTTTATAAGACCTCCCATTATAATAAGACTCCCTCCCACTTAAGACCTACTTCTCTGATACATTGCCCTTCTTTGTAAGTATTAAAGTTACCTCCCTTGTAAGAACTCTCCCGTATACGACCGCATTTTGGATGATTTTTGAAGGTCTTGTAAGGGAGGTTCCACTGTATTATAATTACCTCCCTTGTAAGACCCCTCCATTATAAGACCTCATTTTGGATGATTTTTGAAGGTCTTGTAAGGGAGGTCCCACGGTACTATTATTATTAAACCTTCTTTTTTTCTTCTTCTTTTCTTTTATCGTAGATTGGGTTCTCTTTCTTCTCTCTTCTTCGTTTTCTTTGTTTTATCAAGAGATCGAATGGTGTTTCTATTTTTGTCATTGTGTATTTTTTTCTTTGTCTTTCTTTCGTTCTTTTTAGTTATTTTTGTTAAATCAGTGTTTCGAATGGTTATCCTTCTCGGCATAGGTTGTTTGTTGTTGATGTACCCGCTGGCTAAAAGACTCCAGGGATCATCCCAACAGCCAAAGCACTTGAACACTATGGTATGGGAGGCGTCGTGGCAGGTTGGTTAGAGTCGCCGCTCGTAATCCGACGGGTTTGCGAGTGCGCTGGTTCGAACCCGGCTGGTCACGGTGTTGTGTCCTTGGGAAAGATTCTTTGCTCCTGTTTCCTGGTCCTTCGGATGAGACCTGAAACCGAGGTCCCGTGTGCGAGCGCACGCACAAGATCTTGCTGCGCACGTTAAAGCCCATTCCACTATTCGGCACGAGTAGGCTCACAGTAGAATTTCTCAGCTCCTTTCAGTTCATGCCTTTTGTTAACACTCGTCACCAGGATAAACCGATTTAAAGCGTTTTATCCATTAGGCTTACACTGTTTTATGGTGGCATACCACTTGTAAGGTCTTTTCCTACCCCTAACCAAAATCAATGATAAGAATATTTGCCGCTGTTAAAAGAAATAACTTGAAACAAATAGCTCTCTGTGGAAAACTGAAAGGAGCTGGAATGAGGGGGATTAGTGTACTGTGGGTTGTGTGTACCGGTGGAATGGATGACACGAACTCACAAAGCATGCATCCTGTGCACCAATAGCAGTCTAAGCGAAGACTTTGGGCGTGGGGCAGGATAAACATCCCCAATCGGAAGGAGAAAAAAAAAGCATCAGCTAGGGATGAGAACATTACGTATGTGACCGTTTTTTTTTAATTACCCCGCCACGTGGGCAGCCACACTCTTGTCTTCGGCGGGGGATGCGTAGGTTTATATCTGAGTGGTAAACCAAAGTAAGTTTTGGTTCATACGTGTTCAGATGTATGTTTGTATTCATATAGGAGTGCGTGTGACTGTGTGTGTGTGCACGTGCATGTGTGGTGTGTGTGTGTTTAGTTACTTGTATATGTGTGTGTGTGGTGTGTGTAAAGAGAGATATTTTCTTTTCTTAAAATCTTATTTTGATGTAAGTCTATAATAATTCAAAGGTATTGCAATTGATATAATTACGCAACAGTAGCTTTTTGTTAAATCAAAGATCATACATGATTGGGATACAGGACAAAACTTCAGACATTTTCACAAATATTTTCGTTAATGACATGACTTTGTATGCATACTATTTTAACCTGTAATATAATTATATAGATATATTATTTTATGGGACAGCATGATATATTGTAGATATGTATTTTTTATATGATATGTATCTTCTTCATGTGTTTGTATGAGTCTAGCGTTTTCATGTGTGTGTGGTTTTTTTAGTTCAATTTACAAAAACAAAAAAAATTGGACAAAAATTTCAATTTTATTCAAGAAAACTCACGTGGAGCAATGTTACATGTTTCCACTATGCATTTTTGCTATGTTCTGATTGATCGAGTGAGATGTGAACTTTCGTTACGTTCCAATGTTTGTCATGTAATTGTAAGATAGGTATTTGGGGGGGGGTTTCTAATTGTATAAGATATATATATACTTTTGTTGTTCTAATGGATGATGTGCGTCTTTTATGTTCTATTTGTTCCATTTCTATTGGCCACTGCAAGTAGGGTTATAACGCCCTTGTGGCAAGAGTTAAGCCCTTGTTGATCAGTATCCAAAAGGGCATTCACTCTTGCATAAGGCAGCCATTAAGTGGGTTATTGGCGAGAGCTATACTCAACCATCTTCCCCCCACCCACCAAGGGCATTCACTCTTGCAAAAGGTGTTCTTTGCATTAGCCAATATGTAAAGAGCTTAGAGTCCTAATATAGAGAATAGGTGCTATAAAAATCTACATTATTAGTTATTATTATGATTATTATTATTACTATTATTATTATTATTATTATTGTTAATATTTATTTCTCTTTCATCCTTATCAATGCAAACATGTTTACTATTACAAAGGTTTGCTTATGACGAGTAAGATTTTTTAAATTATAATTTCATATACAGTAAAAATCGCTTAAGTCAAAATTGAAGGGACTGAAATTTTATTTTGAGATAGCCAATATTTTGAATTAAAAAAAGACTTTTCAACATAGAGATTATTATACTGGGACCCACAAAATTGTTTTGAGTTATCCAGTGTTTTTGAGTTATCTGTTTGAGTTATCAGTTCTCCACTGTAGAAGGGGTTGCATTGTTATCTTTCCTTTGTCTGTCCATCTGTTTGTCTGTCTGTCTGTCTGTTCCATCACAAAGGTAAGGTGATCAAGTTCAGGGTTCTTGATTAGTGATAACTTTTTAATGTAGCTTTTTTAGGGTGATGCATAGAAATTGGTTATGTCTGTGCGTGCGTGTTCATGTCAGGCATGGGAATTGTCCGCGAATTCGCAGATTTCCGCGATAAATTTTTTTGAAATTGTTACTAAATACTTCGTTTTTGTTACTAAATACTTCAATTGGGGGGCTTTTCAGAGTTTTTTTGTCTTTGACAATTCCCATGCCTGCATGTGTCGATTTATGAATTGAGTGCTATGTAAATACTTTATGACGCTTTAATGAAGCTACTTTTATTACTACTTTTAGCTATTTGTTATTGTAAACGCCTTGAGCTCCAGGCTTTGTCAGGAGGTAAGAGGTCCTAAATTTACAGTATTATTATTATTATTATTATTATTATTATTGAGAAAACTGATTTGTTTGTGAAAGGAAGATCTTTATTTATAAAATTAAAAATATAAAAAAATGATTTGAACATTGAAACCTTGAGAATGAACTTGATTAAAACCTGTTTGGTGTCTATTCTGCGTTTTGAATACTGTATAGCGCACCATATTATATTATTAATTAAGCTGCACTCAGCTTTGCTATAGCAGTTTTTCACTACATTATTTGTCATATTGTCTTCTTCTTCTGCCTTCCCAGGCCATATGGCCATAATGGGTAAGGCACGTATGTGTCCGGTTTTCAGTTTTCACTGGTCTCCCCGCTGCGTACAGCCGACACATTCTGATTTTGGAGGAGCTCAAAGGAGAAAAAATTATTTGTCAGATTGGGGTTTTTTAAAGGCAAGAGAATGTGGACCAATAAGTCAGAAAGATAGTAGATGATAGAGAGCAAAAGGAAAAGGCAGAGTCAAAGAGAGTGGCAGATTAGAGGAAGTTACAAGCACAGAACTTCCAGAAGGTGGGGTAACTATTTTTATGAAAGACCCCCCCACCCCCCGGTATCCCCACGGGGAGAGACTCGTGGAGGGGGCGGGGTCGTCCAGCTCCCCGTATGGAGGCACGAGGCATCCACCCACTGCCCCTATCACATTGTAAAACGCAAGGGTCTGATGTTGGGAAATAAACACAGTGGAACCTCCCTTATAAGACCTCCCATTATAAGACTTCTCTGAGACATTGCCCTTCTTTGTAAGTGTTAAAATTACCTCCCTTATAAAACCTCTCCCTTATAAGACCTCTCCCTTATACGAGACCTCATTTTGGATGATTTTTGAAGGTCTTATAAGGGAGGTTCCACTCTACTGCCTTATACTGTACTAGTTTGGTAAAATACCTAGAATAGTAATATATTAAAAATACAGTGGAACCTCCCTTATAAGATCTTCAAAAATCATCCCAAATGAGGTCTTATAAGGGAGGGGTCTTATAAGGGAGGTAATTTTAATACTTACAAAGAAGGGCAATGTCTCAGAAAGTGGGTCTTATGTGGGAGGGAGTCTTATAATGGGAGGTCTTATAAGGGAGGCTCCACTGTAATAGCGTGTGAGCGCATGCTGGTTTTAATACTTCGTTGTTTTTGTTGTCGCCTTGCCTCTGGTATTAATGTTTGTTGGTTGGTTTGCTTGTTTGCCGCCGTTTGCGGCTCAAACAGGAAGGGGAAATGGAGGAGGTGTTGCGGGCCTTGGACGAGGAGAACGCCAGACTTACCTCCCATTCCCAGCGCAGCAACTGGTCCGACTCGGTGAGTCTCCTCGTTCGAAGATTTTTTTTCTTCTTTTTTTTTTCATTTTCAGTTTGTGTTTTCCGTCATGCGTCTGTCATACTTCGTTGAATAGCTTTTCAGCTTGCAAAGCTGAGCTTATATTATCATGATCGGTGTGTGTGTGGTCATTGGCTCATTAGAAACTTTACAGGCATCAGAATTGTCAGAGGATCTGCTAATTTCAGAGGATTGAGAATTTCTGACAGAGGATTGGCCTCTTCTGTCAGAGATTTTGCCTTTTTATTGAGTGTTATCTTTTCTGTTAAATAGCATTTTATAGTGATTTATCACTGCATAAAGCCTTTTAGGTCATGTTGGGAATTGATTTCAGTGTTGTCCCTCTATAGTCTGGGGCCTTGATGGCCCTTGTACCACGGTTTTCAGAGGATTGGACTTCAGACTGTTCTGATGCCTGACTTTAGCATAGCAATTTTTTCTCACAAATTATAGCAACACCAAACTTTGGACGATGACAAATACAGTGGAACCTCCCTTATAAGACTCCCTCCCACATAAGACCTACTTCTCTGAGACATTGCTCTTCTTTGTAAGTATTAAAATTACCTCCCTTATAAGACCCCTCCCTTATAGGACCTCATTTGGGATGATTTTTGAAGGTCTGATAAGGGAGGTTCCACTGTACCATCATTGTGTCTGCAGTGACTCCACTCCTATTTTCAGCGGTGTAGAGTGGCTCGGTGGTAGCGCGTTTGCCTCGTGTCAAGTAAACCCGAGTTCGAACCTGGGTACAGGGGATTTTTCCTTCCCACTTTGCACTAGGCCTTACAGGTCTGAACGTGGAGTCTTTCGGATGAGACGATAAACTGAGGTCCCGTGTGTGCCCATGCACTTAGCACACGCTAAGCCCAGTGGCAACGAAAAAGTTGTCATTTAGTCAAAAATTTTACCCCCCCCCACCTTTCCTTCCTCATCAGTCACACAAAAATTGCATGCAAAACAAAAATAAATTGGGTGGCGCACCTCTGGCTGCGATGCGCTCTCCAGGTGGGAGCAACCCGAATTTCACAGAGGCGCCTCTGTGACTATAATGTACCTAATAATAATAATACATAGGTACCTCACCATTTAATGGGCTTATGGCCTGGGCAGGCAGAAGAAGAAGAAGAAGTTGTCTTTCCTCCTTTTCTTCTTCTTTGCTAACTTCTTTCAATCATGAACTAGGAAATATTGTTTTTGATTCTCGATTTTCTTTTTTCTGCTCGACTGTGAAGAGGGGAAGTAGTGTCGTGTTGTCTATGCGGTTTAACTGTTTAACCCTTTCACCGCCAAAGTCGCATTTTAGCACCACATTGGTTTAACAGCCATGTCACTAAAAAGGCATCAAATCAGGGCCTGCTATCCAAAGACCCTATTTTCTTAATTTGGGGAGGTAAGGATATAGGCCTAATGCTATACATATCACAGAGGAATTAGCAATATTGCAGAATTTTGTTTTCTGTACTCAGTTAAGTTTAATGGTATTTTTTGGGGCTAAAAAATGGCTGGCGGTGAAAGGGTTAAAAAAAGACATTTTTGTTGACAAATATTACACGTTCTGTTTTGTCTCGTCAATAAAATAACGTCACTCTTCACTTGTTGTGTATTTGTTTGTGTGGTACTTAGGCCGGTGACGTTGCAGTCTGTTTTCAGGTTTGCTTGTTTTTTTTCCTTCGTTTTTTCTTCCATACTTTTCGTTTGAACTGAGAGTACAGTTAATATGTCATTTGCCATGTTGGTTTCATAGACCTGTTTACCCTCCCGGTTTTGCAGGAATTATCCCGGGAATTTGCAAAAATTCTGGGTAAAATAATAAATTCCAGGTGAACGCTGAAAATGCCAGGATTTTGAAAAAAACGTCTATTATTTGTTTCCGTTTGTATGAAAAGACGCAAGGGTTGTAGCTTTGCGCCAAACATGTCGTCAGGCAAGTCAACCGCAGGCGGCAAGCGCCAGAAATCTTCAACAAACGACAGCAGTGATAGGGTGAAACGGCCAAAAGTGAAGCAGAAGTTTTTCTCAAAAGTATTTGAAAGTGCCAGGAATAACAAGTTCGCGTTTGGGAGACGAGCATGCACACTGCAAGTGCTGCAACGTGGATTTCAAAATTTCGCATAGCGGCCTAAGCGACATTGCGATATGAATTATGTTTTTTTTTTCTCAAATTCCGGGGTTTTCTGTGGCAAATTCCAGGTTGCTCATTATACATGTACAGGTAAACAGGGTTTTCTGTGGTAAATTCCAGGTTGCTCATTATACATGTACAGGTAAACAGGGTTTTCTGTGGTAAATTCCAGGCTGCTCATTATACATGTACAGGTAAACAGGGTTTTCTGTGGCTAATTCCAGGTTGCTCATTATACATGTACAGGTAAACAGGGTTTTCTGTGGCTAATTCCAGGTTGCTCATTATACATGTACAGGTAAACAGGGTTTTCTGTGGCAAACTCCAGGTTGCTCATTATACATGTACAGGTAAACAGGTCTGGTTTCATTTTCTGTTCTTTTCTTCTCTTTGAAAACAGACGGAGCTATCCGACGAGCGTTTCAAAGAAGGCGAGGGGCCTGGCTCGGGCCCAGGCGGGCCGGGGGGTTCCGGGGGTGACAGGGGGGCAGGCGGCCCCCGGCCCCGAACCTTCATCAACTTCGTCTCGGCCAAGCAGCGGGTGATGAACCAATCGGTGGCCAGCAAGGCCCGTCGCCGCGCCGACGACCTCAAGAGCATGATCGAGCTGGACACGGTGTATTACGACCTGTTCGACCTTCCGCCTGTGCGCGAGTACGATTTGTACATACGCAGCTTCGGCCGCTCGGACACCAAGCAGGTGATTTCTTAATAATAATTAATAATGCTTACCGTATTTTTCTGATCATTAGGTGCTGCTGTGTATAAGGCGAATAGGGAAATTTTCAAGAAAAATCTGACAAAATCCAAGTAAAAGGCGCCCTCGTTTATAAGGCGATACACACCTCGCAAAAGAAAGTCGAAGTTTGAAGCCCGTACACGTCCTGTAAACACTTACCGACCGCCATTACTGCTGTCATAAACGAGAGTTGGCTCCCTTCTCAAATAATCGAAACTTCCGTTTTTGCGACTTCCGGTTGTTGTGTTTGGACTTTTCTTCGCGAAAACTGGTAGAATTATGGCATTTTAAGCTCTACAACGATGCTTTTTACATCCAATGAAGGGTTGTGGCATCTGTTGGACGGTATCTCGGACGATAACAGGGATTTTGAAGCATTTTAACGTGAGTATTCGTCGTATCGGCGACTCGCTACCACTTTCGATGTTGTGACTCACAGTAGACTGTGCTGAGTACGGCAATCGTTGCCTCTCTCTTCTCACGATTTTGTTCACTTATAGGGCGCCCTCGTTTATTAGGCGCATAGGTCAAAATTGGAGAAAAAAAATATCGCCTTATAACCCAAACATTACAGTATATAGCGCATAATCTTGCAAAGCAGCTCAATGCGCTTTTCACTCACCATTCGTACAAACATTTCTAACAGACTGGTTCACGTATCCTCACCATACATCTCTATGAAAATGAATACATTAGAGAATGCATTGCATATAATCATAACACAACACACTAACACCCACCTCCCTTCAATTGCAGGATTTTTAAGTTGCCTAGAGCCGGCGTCGCCGGATTATGAGAATTTGAGAAGCAACGATTTTCTTACACACACACAGACTTGTACAATAAAAGTTGGGCACCCATATGCACACACACGCTTCCGCATCATTTGTGAGCACCACTTGCATACTTATGAACTGTACATATAAATACCCCAATTTGTTACACCCCCTCCCCACACACACACATGCTCACCCAATTCCATCCACCTCCACCCATCACCACAAATGTATCCAAATCATCATCGACACAAGGCATCGATAAATAAACCAATCAATAAATAAATTAATAATCAAGGGGAAAGCATTAATATATAAATGAACAAGAGACACTAGGGTAATAAAAAGAATAAAAGACAAGTTGCAATCATTAACTTATTCATAGAAATAGTCAAATTATTTGCGGGCTAACCCCCCCCCCCTCCACAGACACTATGTATTTGTTATCCTTTTTTACTGTTTTTTTAACCTGGATTCAATAAATAGAGTGGAGTGGCTCAACGTTTCCAGCACTTATGTGCTAAAGGGTGCAATGATGGAGGTGTCATGTTATGAATTGTACTGTATGTTTTGTTGTTTACAGGTTGTTGAACGTTGGTAAGATACATTGATGAGTGTTTTGTAATAAGTGGTCAAACTTTACGCGGTGACAGTCCTGAGATGACGGGACTATAATGGAAAAAATAAAATAAAATAAAAAATAACAATCACACACAAACACACACACACATACATGCAAGCGCGCATGCACTCATTTAACGACTCATAGTCTTGAGTAAGTTCGGGTACATCTGGAAGTTTGGCTGTAGTGTCGGAGTAGTGTGTGACATATATATGGCCGCGGCGACCAAAGCGTTCACAACCCGGGAAGCGTCATCAATACATAAAGACACACTCTGTGTTTCTTCTTTTATTTTATTTCTGCGGTGCTTGGTGAAAAGCGTTGCACTCGGTACAGGTTTCCTTAAGAATATCCTGCCATTCCTTCAGCATGCCGGCAACCTTTTGAGCAGCATCGTCCAGTTTTTCCAGAGCTTCTATTTTCTTATCTACCTTCCTTCCTCATCGCGCGGGGCATTTCTTTAGTTAGAAATTTCTTAGATAACTTCTTTATTGTCTTGCTTCTAGCCATAATAATAATAATAATAATAATAATGAGGAAAATTTATATAGCGCCCATCCTACTATGTAGGCTACAGGGCGCTTTACACACAATTGAAATGGAATAAAAACATGAAACAAAAATCCAATAACATGAGCAGACAAAACAATACCGGTCAGACTTCGTTTGGCCGGTAAAAATACACATAGCAATCAGCAACAACAAATGCTGTGACTACTGCTACTACTACGACTACTACTACTACTACTACTACTACTTTCTACTACTTATAGTAGGTATGCATTGTCAAACAATTTGCAAGCATGAATTAACAGCATATATATATTCACAACAGCATACACGCATAAACAACACACACACACGACGCACACACACACACACACACACCATGCATACGTACACTCACTATAGGGGCCTACATGAACGCATCACACGCACACACACAACACAAACATGCGCACGCACGCTCATATACAGCACACACACGTGCGCATGCACGCACGCACACACGCACGCACACAGCCATCTCAAGTTTCAAGTACCATGAAGCGCATCAGTAGGTCGTATTGCCAAGCTTTCTTTAAGCGCTCAACATTTATCTGGTTTGCTTCGCCCGGGCAGCTGTAGTCAATCCCAAGGTGCTGCATAAAATCTTTGTGAGCATCATCGTCCCGGATTAACCCTGGAAACAGGTGTTCGGTGGTGGTGGCAAATCAGGACATTCTGTGCTTCGCTCTCTTGTCTGTTGGTGAACTGGGCTTTTCATTCCTGTGCCATCTCTTGGTATTAAACATTTTATTCCTTCTTCATACATTTACAAATAACATTCATATATATGTATGCTTCAACATTCATGTATAATAAACAGTGGTTACCTGTAAATAAAGATGAATAAAAACAAAAGAAAAGAGAAAAAAGTTTGTGCGTGTGCTTGGAGAAAAGCGTTGCACTCGGTACAGGTTTCCTTAAGAATATCCTTGCAGTCCTTCAGCATGACGGCAACCTTTTGAGCGGCATCGTCCAGTTTTTCCAGAGCTTCTATTTTCTTATCTACCTTCCTTCCTCATCGTGCGGGGCATTTCTTTAGTTAGAAATTTCTTAGATAACTTCTTTTATAGTCTTGCCTTCTAGCCATAATAATAATGAGGAAAATGTATATAGCGCCCATCCTACTATGTAGGCGACAGGGCGCTTTACACACAATTGAAATGGAATAAAAACATGAAACAAAAATCCAATAAAGATGAGCAGACAAAAACAATACCGGTCAGACTTCGTTTGGACGGTAAAATACACATAACAATCCGTAACAACAAATGCTTTGACTACTGCTACTACTACTAACTACTACTACTACTACTACTTATAGTAGGTATGCATTGTCACACAATTCGCAAGCATGAAATAACAGCATATATATATTCACAATAAGCATACACACATAAACAACACGCGCGCACACACGCACACGCACACGCACGCACACACACATCACACACACACACACCATGCATACGTACACTCACTATAGGGGCCTACATGAACGCATCACACGCACGCACACAACACAAAAATGCGCATGCACACATACACCACACACACCACGTGCGTGCGCGGCACGCACGCACGCACACAGCCATCTCAAGTTTCAAGTACCATGAAGCGCATCAGTATGTCATATTGCCAAGCTTTCTTTAAGCTCTCGACATTTATCTGGTTTGCTTCGCCCGGGCAGCTGTAGTCAATCCCAAGGTGCTGCATCAAATCTTTGTGAGCATCATCGTCCCGGAGTAACCCTGGAAACAGGTGTTCGGTGGTGGTGGCAAATTAGGACATTCTGTGCTTCGCTCTCTTGTCTGTTGGTGAACTGGGCTTTTCCTTCCTGTGCCATCTCTTGGTATTAAACATTTTATTCCTTCTTCATACATTTACAAATAACATTCATATATGTATGATTCAACATTTATGTATAATAAGCAGTGGTTGGTTACCTGTAAATAAAGATGAATAAAAACAAAAGAAAAGAGAAAAAAGTTTGTGCGTGTGCTTGGAGAAAAGCGTTGCACTCGGTACAGGTTTCCTTAAGAATATCCTTGCATTCCTTCAGCATGACGGCAACCTTTTGAGCGGCATCGTCCAGTTTTTCCAGAGCTTCTATTTTCTTATCTACCTTCCTTCCTCATCGCGCGGGGCATTTCTTTAGTTAGAAATTTTTTAGATAACTTCTTTATAGTCTTGCTTCTAGCCATAATAATAATGAGGAAAATGTATATAGCGCCCATCCTACTATGTAGGCTACATGGGCGCTTTACACAGAATTGAAATGGAATAAAAACATGAAACAAAAATCCAATAACATGAGCAGACAAAACAATACCGGTCAGACTTCGTTTGGCCGGTAAAAATGCACATAACAATCAGTAACAACAACTGGTGTGACTACTACTACTACTACTACTACTAGGACTTATAGTATGTATGCATTGTCACACAATTCGCAAGCATGAAATAACAGCATATATATATTCACAACAACATACACACATAAACACACACACACACACACACACACCAATGCATACATACACTCATTATAGGGGCCTACATGAACGCATCACACGCACACACACAACACAAACATGCGCACGCACCCATACAGCACACACACGTGCGCGCACGCACGCACACACACGCACGCACACAGCCATCTCATGTTTCAAGTACCATGCAGCGCATCAGTAGGTCATATTGCCAAGCTTTCTTTAAGCTCTCAACATTTATTTGGTTTGCTTCGCCCGGGCAGCTGTAGTCAATCCCAAGGTGCTGCATCAAATCTTTGTGAGCATCATCGTCCCGGAGTAACCCTGGAAACAGGTGTTCGGTGATGGTGGCAGATCGAGACATTCTGTGCTTCGCTCTCTTGTCTGTTGGTGAACTGGGCTTTTCCTTCCTGTGCCATTCTTGGTATTAAACATTTTATTCCTTCTTCATACATTTACAAATAGCATTCATATAATGAGTTGACTGTTGTTGTTGTGTTAGGTTTCTGAACACCAAAAGATCTTGTATATAGAAGATGTTGGCACCGAAAAGCAACAAAAAGACTACCCAAAATGTCCTGAGTCGCAGAAATTTTGCTAGATCACGGAAATATATTTCATAATGCATGATATCGCAATGTTTGTCCCTGGAAACTGCAACAGGGGGTTGGCACCCCTGTTCATATTTATTTTTCTCTCTGCCAGGCCTACTCCCAGACCAACGAAGACGCCGTGGACAGAGACATTCAGACGGAGGAGTCCAGAGGATCGGGACAAGTGGACCCAACACCCGGCGGACAGAAACGGGCAGCGTGGGAGGTGAGAGAGAATAATTCATACTAGCGCAACCGCCTAGTACTGGCAATGCATCGTTCACTGGTAACTCCTAGTAACGGTAAAACGCCAAGTACCTGGTAACGCTGAGTACATGTGCACAATTTTGTGAAGCGATTCGGTTAATAAACGGCGGAGTTATAAGGCCCGTTTCCCGTTGGCGCTGCTCTGAGAGTGACACGCTCTCGTCCTCTCCCCGATTCTCTTGCCAAATTTGCTGCCAGGCTTTGCCCCGGCCACAAGAAGCCTGACAGCAAATTTGAAGCGATTCGGTTTAAGAAACGGCGGAGTTATTTGTAAAAAGGTGAAGCGGCGTATAGCGCGCGCGTTTGTAAGGCAATTTTGAAGGCAATCGGTCCAGAAATGCCGGAGATACGGGCGCCGAGAGTCCGGTGGATGCGCGTTTCGCGCATTTTCGAAACCGTGCAAATGACACGGCCGCTTCGGTTGCGGTTGCCATCGCCCCGTTAGGGCTCACAGCAAAATTTGAAGCGATTCGGTTCAAAAAACGGCGGAGTTATAAGACCCGTTTTGTGTTTCATAAACGATTTTTGTGTTTCTAGAAAGACACACACACCACACGGACACTTGGCTTTTTACTATAATGATGATTATTGTTTGATTATTTCAGGTGTGGTAGATCTTCAGAGAATTCTCTGAAATCAAAGAAAAGTGAATGTAAAAAAAATCAAATGTTAGAGGCGTTTTGAAGCTTGAGGGGATGCCGTTTCCCCAATTTTGAACAGTTTTATATATTCAGGCATGGTAGACCTCCGCGAATCCCCCGCGGGGGAAAATCCACGAAAGTGAAATTGACCACAAAAAAAATAAAAAAGCTGGGGTAAAAATTCGCTCGGGTGCCTAAAAATGATGTGCGTTAAAACCTATGCAATCGCTTCGCGGAACCGGATGTGAATGACTGAACAAGCAACTTCCCGCAGAAGTTAGCAGTCGTGCGCGGCCTAGCTCACGCCACACGTTTCCAGATTTGTGATCCTAGTGCTCAGACCTGTTTACCATTCCGGTTTTGCCTGAATTATTCCGGAAATTTGCTAAAATTCCGGGTAAAGTAGTAAATTCCGGGTGAACTCTGAAAATTCCGGATTTCGAAAAACCATCTATTATTTGTTTCCGTTCGTATGAAAAGATGCAAGGGTTGACCGAAACATGTACCTAGCATACTACGTCATCAGAAAAGGGGTTATGCTTGACGTCACATGCATAATGCTGCATTTTTCATTGGTTAAAGGTGTGAAATAATGTTTTTATTTTGGTCGATCTAATTCGGGACTGAGCAAATGGCGGCCAGATTTTTACTGTCGATTCGAAGAGCTTTCCAGGCATTTTTTTAATGGTAGAGATTGTAATTAGGTCTTGAAATGAGTCAATTTAGATCCGCGGCCGAGTGATTTTTCTCTGTCCGATCGTGGACATTTCCAGGTATTTTGCTTTTTCCAGCTTGTTTTATAAAATTGACTAAGAATTAGTGACTGAATTTACTAATAAAACTTTTCTGGCAAAATTGAGCCAAGAAATCATCACAATATTGAAAATCGACGCCGACGTTCGCGGAAAGGAGAAGAAGAAGAAACCGCTTTATCGCGAGTCGTGTACAGATCATGTGAATTCCGTTTTTTTGTTCTCAAATTCCGGGTTTAGTTTTTGTGTGGCAAATTCCGGGTTTTTCATTATAAAGGTGTAAACAGGTCTGCTCCTGATCGCCCACCACAAAGGGCTCTTTGCCCAATGAGACCACCATGAAACAGTCTCCTGAAACCCCAAAAATGTTTTTAGAGAAAAATGCTTTTCCTTCATTTTTGCCATGCCTGTTATTGGATGGATTGATTCATTCCTTCAGAATTGTCGAGCGGCTTCTGTTAATTAAAACCCCTCTTGCGCGTTCGTTAACCCTCTTGCATTCGCATTTGTTACAGAAACCCCCCCAACTGATTGATTTGATCAATTGGGTGATTGATTGTTTAATTGATTGATCAGTTGGGTGATTGATTGTTTGACTGATCAGTTGGGTGATTGATTGATTGATCAGTTGGGTGATTGATTGATCAGTTGGGTGATTGATCAGTTGGGTGATTGATTGCTGATTGATCGATTGGTTTGGTTTTAATGGATCCTACTTGGGGTTGGTTGCTTGATCAATTTGGTTGATTGATTGATTGTTGGTTGGTTGATTGATTGATCAATTGGGTGATTGATTTGATTTTTGCTGTGCAGGTGACGGTATAACTGTGATGAGCGGGGCAGGTGGGGAGGACAAGGCGTCCCTCAACAATCCAGAGGCCTTGGCCAGAGTCGCCAAATTTGCCGAGAGGGCTGCTCAGGTCGGTGTGCCTTGGTGTTTATATTCTCTGATTCTCTGTCTCTCTCTCTTTTCACTCTCTCTCTGTCTCTCTCTCTCTCTCTCTCTCTCAAATATTTTTTAAATCAGATGATTTTTGTGCCGACTGTTGACTTACGTATTGTACATGTTTGCATTACCAATTGGTTTTGTCGCATTTATTGATGTATTTGTGGCATTATGTTTCCTTGCTGGTCCCAACCCCACCAAACCCAAGCTCCCCTACCCCTCATGTCCCTTTGAATTGTGGCCCATTGCCGATGTTCATTAAAACACTTTCGTTTGTTTCGTATCTCTCCTCTCTCTCTTCTCATCTCTCTCTCTCTCGTCGTCATCTCTCTCTCTCTCTCTCTCTCTCATCTCTCGG
>CM065712.1:11357414-11364108 GCA_017654935.2 Phymorhynchus buccinoides | reverse complement strand
GCTCATATTGCAGTTTTGAGATGTTGGTGTATTTATCAAGGAGGTTTTTGAATTGTGTTATTGCATACTTTATGGGTCAGATGACCCCCTGGCTGTACAGTATTTTTGTGTGACTGATGAGGAAGGAAAGGGTGGTGGTGGTGGTAAATTTTGACCAAATGACAACTTTTTCGTTGCCACTGGGTTTAACGTGTGCTAAGTGCATGGGCACACGGGACCTCGGTTTATCATCTCATCCGAAAGACTCCACGTTCAGACCATAAAGGCCTAGTGCAGAGTGAGAGGGAAAAATCCCCTGTACCCAGGTTCGAACTCGGGTTTACTTGTGCTCGTGGCGAACGCGTTGCCACTGTGCCACTCTACACCTTTGATATTTGATCTCGTGGAATTTGTTTGCCAAATTATTAACACTAGCGCAACGCCGAGTCCCAGTAACGCCTAGTACCGGTAACGCCTAGTAACGGGAACGCCAAGTACTGGTAACGCTGAGTACAGCAAATTTGAAGCGATTCGGTTAAGAAACGGCGGAGTCGTATAGCGCGCGCGTTTCTGAACCGATTCGCTTCCGGGTTGGTACATGGATAGTCACCGTCCCCGGCGATCTTCCTGGCAAATTCGAAGGCAATCGGTCCAGAAACACCGGAGATACGGGCGCCGAGGCCGGCGAATGCGCCGCCTCGGTTGCCGTTGCCATCGCCCGTTAGGGCTCACAGCAAATTTGAAGCAATTCGGTCGAAAAACGGCGGAGTTATAAGGCCCGTTTCGTGTTTCAGACACACACACACAGACACACACACACACGGACAGTTGGCTTTTTACTATATGATGATTAATCCAAGCAGTTTCAATCTTTTTTTTTCTCCACTGGCAGCTGATGATTAATTACAATGAATAGGGGAAGACGGGGTAAAAAGCGCATGGGCGGGTAAGAAGCCCACCCCAATTATCTCATGAAATAAAGAAAATGGCAGTCAAATTTGCCCATGAGACGAATGCTAGACATTAAAGCTCGTCTCATGGGCAAAATGAGACTGAAATTTGCTTCATATAGCATTCGTCTCACATGGCCAAAATGAGACTGAAATTTGCTTCATTTCATGAGATAATTGGGGTGGGCTTCTTACCCGCCCATGCGCTTTTACCCCGTCTTCCCCTAATTGTGTTAAATGTATTTTACATTACAAAACCTTTAATGGGGAATTTGTTTTGATGGTTTTTTTCCTGTTGAAGATTACTTCTTCTTTTTTTACATTGTGTATATTAAAAAAAAATTATATGCAATTTTTTAATGGAGATTCAGAGTTCCCTTTTTGCTGATAAAAAGTACTATTTTTGGAACTCTTTTGGTGGAGGCAGTGTTTCTTCTTCATTTTAGATCATACGCGTGCCATGAGTTTACTCTGTTTATTTTGTATAATACTCTAGGGCGAATTATGCAAATTACTATAGGGATGATACTTCCCTTTTTGGTACGATGTTGCGAAAACTTTTGAAGGCAAATATTTTGCAAGATAATCTTCTATTTTAGAGGATGACACACACTGTGTCTGTTGTTAAACTAACTCAAAGGTAGAGAACTCTATGAGAAGTCGAAAGAATCTCAAACGGATTGCTCAATCACCTTTTGACCCATATAGATTCAGAAGCACGTCCAATAAAATTTATTTCTCAAACAAAATTATAAATAGAAAGCCAATGGGAAACGTACGCGCTCTCTCTCTCTCTCTCTCTCTCTCTCTCTCTCTCTCTCTCTCTCCACTCTCTCTCACACGCGAGACACGAGACACGCACGCGCACTTTCCTGGAATTTTATTGGATTACGAGAATGAGCTATCCGCCGTCTCCCTTCACGATCTTATAGAGTCCGTTATTTTTGTGTTATTTTAACAAAGGAAACAGCGCGGAACAGCATGGTGTGTCATTCTCTAAATTAAAAGGACATTTCACAAAACATTCGCCTTCAAATTTTCAGAACATCGTACCAAAAAGGAAGTAGGACTCTCTCTCTCTCTCTCTCTCTCTCTCTCTCTCTCTCTCTCTCTCTCTCTCTCTCTCCTCCTCTCTCTCTCTCTCTCTCTCTCTCTCTCTCTGCTCTCTCTCTCTCTCTCTCTACACTATAAAGATTGAAGCGTTTCGTTCTGCATGCACAAAATCTACCTTCGCTTTGGAGGTTATGTTTTCATTTTTTTGCTGTTTTGTTGTTGTCTGTGTACTTTTTATTTCTCTCCAAAGAATGTTATGTATAAAGAATGTTGGTGATCTGAGATATATTTGTATTGATTTGGTATTTGATATACTGTAGTCACAGAGACTTATCTCTGTGAAATTCGGGCTGCTCTCCCCCGGAAAGTGCGTCACCGTAAGCGCAGCACCTACCTTCTTCTTTGTTTTTTGTTGGGGGGGGGGGGGGCTACCTTTTGGGGGGAAGGGGGGTGGAGAGGGTGAGGAGGGAAAGGGGGGGGGGCAGGCTTGGGAAACCTAGCTATCAATTTGGTCATACAAGACAGCGGGACTTCTCCTTGCTCTTATCGACTTTAAACTGCCAGAATTTTTTGGTTACGTGCGTAAAGCCCACGGGTCAGATAAGACTAGCTTTAAAGTCTCCATCCGAAGGACTCGATGTTCAGTTCGATTTTCCTGTCGAGCTAGAAAGAAAGGGCGAGGCCGGAATTCGAACCCGGGTCACTCATGCTGCTAGCCACGCAGCGTCTTCACCACTTTTCCACTTTCCTTCCTGAGACGTTGCGAGTTATACACCACAAGGAACTATCTTTCTACTCTGCTGAAAACCAGAAGGTACTATCATTCTACTCTGCTGAAAGCCAGAAGGTACTATCATTCTACTCTCAGGTGAAAGCCAGAAGGTACTATCATTCTACTTCTCTGGTGAAAGCCAGAAGGTACTATCATTCTACTTCTCAGATGAAAGCCAGAAGGTACTGTCATTCTTCTCTGGTGAAAGCCAGAAGGTACTATCATTCTTCTCGGGTGAAAGCCAGAAGGTACTATCATTCTTCTCTGGTGAAAGCCAGAAGGTACTATCATTCTTCTCTGGTGAAAGCCAGAAGGTACTATCATTCTACTCTGGTGAAAGCCAGAAGGTACTTTCATTCTTGTCTAGTGAAAGCCAGAAGGTACTATCATTCTTCTCTGGTGAAAGCCAGAAGGTACTATCATTCTTCTCTGGTGAAAGCCAGAAGGTACTATCATTCTTCTCTGGTGAAAGCCAGAAGGTACTATCATTCTTCTCTGGTGAAAGCCAGAAGGTACTATCATTCTTCTCTGGTGAAAGCCAGAAGGTACTATCATTCTTCTCTGGTGAAAGCCAGAAGGTACTATCATTCTTCTCCTGGTGAAAGCCAGCCAGAAGGTACTATCATTCTTCTCCGGTGAAAGCCAGAAGGTACTATCATTCTTCTGAAGGTGAAAGCCAGAAGGTACTATCATTCTTCTCTGGTGAAAGCCAGAAGGTACTATCATTCTTCTCTGGTGAAAGCCAGAAGGTACTATCATTCTTCTCGGGTGAAAGCCAGAAGGTACTATCATTCGTCTTCTAAGGTGAAAGCCAGAAGGTACTATCATTCTTCTCTGGTGAAAGCCAGAAGGTACTATCATTCTTCTCTGGGTGAAAGCCAGAAGGTACTATCATTCTTCTCTGGTGAAAAGCCAGAAGGTACTATCATTCTTCTCTGGTGAAAGCCAGAAGGTACTATCATTCTTCTCTGGTGAAAGCCAGAAGGTACTATCATTCTTCTCTGGTGAAAGCCAGAAGGTACTATCATTCTTCTCTGGTGAAAGCTTCTCTGGTGAAAGTCAGAAGGTACTATCATTCTTCTCTGGTGAAAGCCAGAAGGTACTATCATTCTTCTCTGGTGAAAGCCAGAAGGTACTATCATTCTTCTCTGGTGAAAGCCAGAAGGTACTATCATTCTTCTCTGGTGAAAGCCAGAAGGTACTATCATTCTTCTCTGGTGAAAGCCAGAAGGTACTGTCATTCTTCTCTGGTAAAAGCCAGAAGGTACTGTCATAAAAGCCAGAAGGTACTATAATTCTTTGGTGAAAGCCAGAAGGTACTGTCATTCGTCTTCTAAGGTGGAAGCCAGGAGGTACTATAATTCTTTGGTGAAAGCCAGAAGGTACTGTCATTCGTCTTCTAAGGTGAAAGCCAGAAGGTACTATCATTCTTCTCTGGTGAAAGCCAGAAGGTACTATCATTCTTCTCTGGTGAAAGTCAGAAGGTACTATCATTCTTCTCTGGTGAAAGTCAGAAGGTACTATCATTCTTCTACTCTGGTGAAAGTCAGAAGGTACTATCATTCTTCTCTGGTGAAAGCCAGAAGGTACTATCATTCTTCTCTGGTGAAAGCCAGAAGGTACTATCATTCTTCTCTGGTGAAAGCCAGAAGGTACTATCATTCTTCTCTGGTGAAAGCCAGAAGGTACTATCATTCTTCTCTGGTAAAAGCCAGAAGGTACTATCATTCTTCTCTGGTGAAAGCCAGGAGGTACTATCATTCTTCTCTGGTGAAAGCCAGAAGGTACTGTCATTCTTCTCTGGTGAAAGCCAGAAGGTACTATAATTCATTTTCTTTGGTGAAAGCCAGAAGGTACTATCATTCGTCTTCTAAGGTGAAAGCCAGAAGGTACTATCATTCTTCTCTGGTGAAAGCCAGAAGGTACTATCATTCTTCTTCTCTGGTGAAAGTCAGAAGGTACTATCATTCTACTCTGGTGAAAGTCAGAAGGTACTGTCATTCTTCTTCTCTGGTGAAAGTCAGAAGGTACTATCATTCCTCTGGGGTGAAAGCCAGTGTGGTGGGTATCATTGAAAGAGAGCCCATTTTACAGACATAATCTGATCAGCATCGAACCCCCCCCCCCCCCCCCCCACTCCACCCCCCACCCCCCCCCCACCCCGTATACATGTGGTGAGAACCCCACGTCATCATTACAGGCTGGAGCAGGGCTGCTCTCGTGTTGGTGGGGCAGGCGTCGCTGGTGCATCTCTGGGTCCCATCAGCAGCTTCTGTTGTTTCTTTTTCATTCAACTATGTTTCTTCTTCTTCTTCTTCTTCTTCTTCTTCTTCTTCTTCTTCTTCTTCTTCTTCTTCGATCGCTCAGACGGTCTCCAGTCAATTATGAGCGCAGATGCGCCATGCTGCCGTTATGCGCCTAAAGTAAGGAACAATTAGGCCCAAACATGTCGGACTTCGGCTGGAGGGAATCTTGTTTTTGTAAAAGTGTTTCGTGAAAAAAGGGCAGGAGAATTAATGGACCGGTAAGGGCAGAAAGATAGCAGATGACAGCTAAGCAGAGGGGAAAAGGCAGAGTCAAAGAGAGTTACAGATTAGAGGAAGTTACAAGCACAGAAGGTGGGGGAACTATTGATGCAAAAGACCCCCTCGGTATCCCCACGGGGTGGGGGGGGGGGGGGGGGGGGGGGGGGGTTTAGGTATTTAGCTGTGGGTTTGGGTGGGTTTTTTTCCCCGACAAGCTCGTACAAATACATGTCAGACCAGCTTTATGCTTTCCCATGACTTGTGGTACATATCAAATGATGCGTTTAGTTGATAGTTAGCGGAAGTTTGCACCGACTTTTGCTTGTGGTTTTGTTGCTCAGCGTTTCTGTTATCCCGGGTTTATCATCAGATCGGGAGTACATTGGAATGGAAGCGAAGGCCTGTACTGTTCTCTTTCTGTCTGTCTGTCTGTCTGTTAGTGAACAAAAACATGTCTGTGAAATATTTGTGGCATTAGGGGTGGGGTTTTTTTCTTCCAAGAATTTATTTTAATGAACGCCAATTTCATTTGACTTTATTTGATGTCCAGTATTAATTATTGTTAAGAGTGTTGTTGTTTTTTACTAAATGACTACCCTTTTGCCGCCAGCCATTTTTTAGCCAAAATTATCCAATAAACTTACATTGGGTACAGAAAATATTTTGTCTGAAATATTGGGGATTCCTTTACTACTTGCTTAAAAAAGGCCTATCCTTAACTCCCCAAATCAAGAACACAAATATTATTGGATAACAGACCCTGGATTCAAGGTTTTTACTGACATGGGTGTTCAATCATTGTGGTGCAAAAATGCGTCGTTTGCGGCGAAAGGGTTAATTAATTTAATGAATGCATGAGCTCATGCAACAGCTAAATGGCGTGTTATGTATGTACTTCGGTGTCACATTTCGACATGCTATGCCTCTGTTCAGACGAATTTGTTGATGAGGTGCGAGCAGTGTGTGTATGTATGTATGTATGTATGTATGTATGTATGTATGTATGTATGTATGACATATATGCCTCCGTATGTATGAGCAGTGTGTATGTATGTATGTATGTATGTATGTATGTATGTATGTACTTTGGTGTTACATTTTGACATGCTATGCCTCCGTTCAGACCAATTTGTTAATGAGGTGCGAGCAATGTGTATGTATGTATGTATGTATGTATGTATGTATGTATGTATGTATGTATGTATGTATGCATATGCCTCCGTTCAGACCAATTTGTTAATGAGGTGCGAGCATGTATGTATGTATATGTATGTATGTATGTATGTATGTATGTTGTATGGTATGTACATGTACTTGACATGCATGCTATGCCTCCGTCCCAATTTGTTCAGACCAATGTATGTATGTATGCGGTGTATGAGTATGTATGTATGTATGTATGTATGTATGTATGT
>CM065712.1:11332414-11354914 GCA_017654935.2 Phymorhynchus buccinoides | reverse complement strand
AAGTTATATGCATGCCTAGGAGAGTTGCGGCACATTTTGTCACATAGACATAAGTTATATGCATGCCTAGGAGAGTTGCGGCACATTTTGTCACATAAGATATGCATAAGAGTTGCCTAGCACACATTTTGTCACATAGACATAAGTTATATGCATGCCTAGGAGAGTTGCGGCACATTTTGTCACATAGACATAAGTATATGCATGCATGCCTAGGCATGCCTAGGGGAGTTGCGGCACATTTTGTCACATAGACATAAGTTATATGCATGCCTAGGAGAGTTGCGGCACATTTTGTCACATAGACATAAGTTATATTGCATGCCTAGGCAGAGTTGCGGCACATTTTGTCACATAGACATAAGTTATATGCATGCCTAGGAGAGTTGCGGCACATTTTGTCACATAGACATAAGTTATATGCATGCCTAGGAGAGTTGCGGCACATTTTGTCACATAGACATAAGTTATATGCATGCCTAGGAGAGTTGCGGCACATTTTGTCACATAGACATAAGTTATATGCATGCCTAGGAGAGTTGCGGCACATTTTGTCACATAGACATAAGTTATATGCATGCCTAGGAGAGTTGCGGCACATTTTGTCACATAGACATAAGTTATATGCATGCCTAGGAGAGTTGCGGCACATTTTGTCACATAGACATAAGTTATATGCATGCCTAGGAGAGTTGCGGCACATTTTGTCACATAGACATAAGTTATATGCATGCCTAGGAGAGTTGCGGCACATTTTGTCACATAGACATAAGTTATATGCATGCCTAGGAGAGTTGCGGCACATTTTGTCACATAGACATAAGTTATATGCATGCCTAGGAGAGTTGCGGCACATTTTGTCACATAGACATAAGTTATATGCATGCCTAGTTGCGGCACATTTTGTCACATAGACATAAGTTATATGCATGCCTAGGAGAGTTGCGGCACATTTTGTCACATAGACATAAGTTATATGCATGCCTAGGAGAGTTGCGGCACATTTTGTCACATAGACATAAGTTATATGCATGCCTAGGAGAGTTGCGGCACATTTTGTCACATAGACATAAGTTATATGCATGCCTAGGAGAGTTGCGGCACATTTTGTCACATAGACATAAGTTATATGCATGCCTAGGCATGCCTAGGAGTTGCGGCACATTTTGTCACATAGACATAAGTTATATGCATGCCTAGGAGTTGCGGAGTTGCGGCACATTTTGTCACATAGACATAAGTTATATGCATGCCTAGGAGAGTTGCGGCACATTTTGTCACATAGACATAAGTTATATGCATGCCTAGGAGAGTTGCGGCACATTTTGTCACATAGACATAAGTTATATGCAATTTGGAGAGTTGCAGCACATAGACATAAGTTATATGCATGCCTAGGGGAGTTGCGGCACATAGACATAAGTTATATGCATGCCTAGGCGTTGCACACATTTTGTCACATAGACATAAGTTATATGCATGCCTAGGAGAGTTGCGGCACATTTTGTCACATAGACATAAGTTATATGCATGCCTAGGAGAGTTGCGGCACATTTTGTCACATAGACATAAGTTATATGCATGCCTATGCATGCCTAGGAGAGTTGCGGCACATTTTGTCACATAGACATAAGTTATATGCATGCCTAGGAGAGTTGCGGCACATTTTGTCACATAGACATAAGTATATATGCATGCCTAGGATAGTTGCGGCACATTTTGTCACATAGACATAAGTTATATGCATGCCTAGGAGAGTTGCGGCACATTTTGTCACATAGACATAAGTTATATGCATGCCTAGGAGAGTTGCGGCACATTTTGTTTGCGGCACATTTTGTCACATAGACATAAGTTATATGCATGCCTAGGAGAGTTGCGGCACATTTTGTCACATAGACATAAGTTATATGCATGCCTAGGAGAGTATTTGCGGCACATTTTGTCACATAGACATAAGTTATATGCATGCCTAGGAGAGTTGCGGCACATTTTGTCACATAGACATAAGTTATATGCATGCCTAGGAGAGTTGCGGCACATTTTGTCACATAGACATAAGTTATATGCATGCCTAGGGGAGTTGCGGCACATTTTGTCACATAGACATAAGTTATATGCATGCCTAGGAGAGTTGCGGCACATTTTGTCACATAGACATAAGTATATGCACATAGTTGCGGCACATTTTGTATAGACATAAGTTATATGCCTAGGAGAGTTGCGGCACATTTTGTCACATAGACATAAGTTATATGCATGCCTAGGGGAGTTGCACATTTTGTCAGACATAAGTTATATGCATGCCTAGGAGAGTTGCGGCACATTTTGTCACATAGACATAAGTTATATGCATGCCTAGGAGAGTTGCGGCACATTTTGTCACATAGACATAAGTTATATGCATGCCTAGGAGAGTTGCGGCACATTTTGCATGTAGGGGAGTTAGACATAAGTTATATGCATGCCTAGGAGAGTTGCGGCACATTTTGTCACATAGACATAAGTTATATGAGTAGACATAAGTTATATGCATGCCTAGGAGAGTTGCACATATTGTCACATGTCACATAGACATAAGTTATATGCATGCCTAGGGGAGTTGCGGCACATTTTGTCACATAGACATAAGTTATATGCATGCCTAGGGGAGTTGCGGCACATTTTGAGTAGACATAAGTTATATGCATGCCTACACATTTTGTCACATAGACATAAGTTATATGCATGCCTAGGAGAGTTGCGGCACATTTTGTCACATAGACATAAGTTATATGCATGCCTAGGAGAGTTGCGGCACATTTTGTCACATAGACATAAGTTATATGCATGCCTAGGAGAGTTGCGGCACATTTTGTCACATAGACATAAGTTATATGCATGCCTAGGAGAGTTGCGGCACATTTTGTCACATAGACATAAGTTATATGCATGCCTAGGAGAGTTGCGGCACATTTTGTCACATAGACATAAGTTATTGCGGCACATGCATGCCATAGGAGAGTTGCGGCACATTTTGTCACATAGACATAAGTTATATGCATGCCTAGGAGAGTTGCGGCACATTTTGTCACATAGACATAAGTTATATGCATGCCTAGGAGAGTTGCGGCACATTTTGTCACATAGACATAAGTTATATGCATGCCTAGGAGAGTTGCGGCACATTTTGTCACATAGACATAAGTTATATGCATGCCTAGGAGAGTTGCGGCACATTTTGTCACATAGACATAAGTTATATGCATGCCTAGGAGAGTTGCGGCACATTTTGTCACATAGACATAAGCATGCCTAGGAGAGTTGCGGCACATTTTGTCACATAGACATAAGTTATATGCATGCCTAGGAGAGTTGCGGCACATTTTGTCACATAGACATAAGTTATATGCATGCCTAGGAGAGTTGCGGCACATTTTGTCACATAGACATAAGTTATATGCATGCCTAGGAGAGTTGCGGCACATTTTGTCACATAGACATAAGTTATATGCATGCCTAGGAGAGTTGCGGCACATTTTGTCACATAGACATAAGTTATATGCATGCCTAAGAGTTGCGGCACATTTTGTCACATAGACATAAGTTATATGCATGCCTAGGAGAGTTGCGGCACATTTTTGTCACATAGCATAAGTTATATGCATGCCTATTGCGGCACATTTTGTCACATAGACATAAGTTATATGCATGCCTAGGAGAGTTGCGGCACATTTTGTCACATAGACATAAGTTATATGCATGCCTAGGAGAGTTGCGGCACATTTTGTCACATAGACATAAGCCTATATGCATGCCTAGGAGAGTTGCGGCACATTTTGTCACATAGACATAAGTTATATGCATGCCTAGGAGAGTTGCGGCACATTTTGTCACATAGACATAAGTTATATGCATGCCTAGGAGAGTTGCGGCACATTTTGTCACATAGACATAAGTTATATGCATGCCTAGGAGAGTTGCGGCACATTTTGTCACATAGACATAAGTTATATGCATGCCTAGGAGAGTTGCGGCACATTTTGTCACATAGACATAAGTTATATGCATGCCTAGGAGAGTTGCGGCACATTTTGTCACATAGACATAAGTTATATGCATGCCTAGGAGAGTTGCGGCACATTTTGTCACATAGACATAAGTTATATGCATGCCTAGGAGAGAGTTGCACATAGACATAAGCACATTTTTGTCACATAGACATAAGTTATATGCATGCCTAGGAGAGTTGCGGCACATTTTGTCACATAGACATAGACACATTTTGTCACATAGACATAAGTTATATGCATGCCTAGGAGAGTTGCGGCACATTTTGTCACATAGACATAAGTTATATGCATGCCTAGGAGAGTTGCGGCACATTTTGTCACATAGACATAAGTTATATGCATGCCTAGGAGAGTTGCGGCACATTTTGTCACATAGACATAAGTTATATGCATGCCTAGGAGAGTTGCGGCACATTTTGTCACATAGACATAAGTTATATGCATGCCTAGGAGAGTTGCGGCACATTTTGTCACATAGACATAAGTTATATGCATGCCTAGGAGAGTTGCGGCACATTTTGTCACATAGACATAAGTTATATGCATGCCTAGGAGAGTTGCGGCACATTTTTTGTCACATAGACATAAGTTATATGCATGCCTAGGAGAGTTGCGGCACATTTTGTCACATAGACATAAGTTATATGCATGCCTAGGAGAGTTGCGGCACATTTTGTCACATAGACATAAGTTATATGCATGCCTAGGAGAGTTGCGGCACATTTTGTCACATAGACATAAGTTATATGCATGCCTATTTTGTCACATAGGAGTTGCGGCACATTTTGTCACATAGACATAAGTTATATGCATGCCTAGGAGAGTTGCGGCACATTTTGTCACATAGACATAAGTTATATGCATGCCTAGGAGAGTTGCGGCACATTTTGTCACATAGACATAAGTTATATGCATGCCTATGAGAGTTGCGGCACATTTTCACATAGACATAAGTAGGCATGCCTAAGTTGCATGCCTAGGAGAGTTGCGGCACATTTTGTCACATAGACATAAGTTATATGCATGCCTAGGGGAGTTGCGGCACATTTTGTCACATAGACATAAGTTATATGCATGCCTAGGAGAGTTGCGGCACATTTTGTCACATAGACATAAGTTATATGCATGCCTAGGAGAGTTGCGGCACATTTTGTCACATAGACATAAGTTATATGCATGCCTAGGAGAGTTGCGGCACATTTTGTAGACATAAGTTATATGCACAGGAGAGTTGCGGCACATTTTGTCACATAGACATAAGTTATATGCACATTTTGCCATAGACATAAGTATATGCATGCCTAGGGGAGTTGCGGCACATTTTGTCACATAGACATAAGTTATATGCATGCCTAGGAGAGTTGCGGCACATTTTGTCACATAGACATAAGTTATATGCATGCCTATAGTTGCGGCACATTTTGTCACATAGACATAAGTTATATGCATGCCTAGGAGAGTTGCGGCACATTTTGTCACATAGACATAAGTTATATGCATGCCTAGGGGAGTTGCGGCACATTGCACATAGACATTTATATGCATGCCTATAGTTGCGGCACATTTTGTCAATAGACATAAGTTATATGCATGCCTAGGAGAGTTGCGGCACATTTTGTCACATAGACATAAGTTATATGCATGCCTAGGAGAGTTGCGGCACATTTTGTCACATAGACATAAGTTATATGCATGCCTAGGAGAGTTGCGGCACATTTTGTCACATAGACATAAGTTATATGCATGCCTAGGGGAGTTGCATGCACATTTTGTCACATAGACATAAGTTATATGCATGCCTAGGAGAGTTGCATATTTTGTCACATAGACATAAGTTATATGCATGCCTAGGAGAGTTGCGGCACATAGACATAAGTTATATGCATGCCTAGGAGAGTTGCATACATTTTGTCACATAGACATAAGTTATATGCATGCCTAGGAGAGTTGCGGCACATTTTGTCACATAGACATAAGTTATATGCATGCCTAGGGGAGTTGCGGCACATTTTGTCACATAGACATAAGTTATATGCATGCCTAGGAGGAGTTGCGGCACATTTTGTCACATAGACATAAGTTATATGCATGCCTAGGAGAGTTGCGGCACATTTTGTCACATAGACATAAGTTATATGCATGCCTAGGAGAGTTGCGGCACATTTTGTCACATAGACATAAGTATATGCATGCATGCCTAGGACATAAGTTATATGCAGAGTTGCGGCACATTTTGTCACATAGACATAAGTAAGTTATGCATGCCTAGGAGAGTTGCGGCACATTTTGTCACATAGACATAAGTTATATGCATGCCTAGGAGAGTTGCGGCACATTTTGTCACATAGACATAAGTTATATGCATGCCTAGGAGAGTTGCGGCACATTTTGTCACATAGACATAAGTTATATGCATGCCTAGGGGAGTTGCGGCACATTTTGTCACATAGACATAAGTATATGCATTATATGCATGCCTAGGAGAGTTGCGGCACATTTTGTCACATAGACATAAGCATGCCCTAGGAGAGTTGCGGCACATTTTGTCACATAGACATAAGTTATATGCATGCCTAGGAGAGTTGCGGCACATTTTGTCACATAGACATAAGTTATATGCATGCCTAGGAGAGTTGCGGCACATTTTGTCACATAGACATAAGTTATATGCATGCCTAGGAGAGTTGCGGTCACATATTATGCATGCCTAGGAGAGTTGCGGCACATTTTGTCACATAGACATAAGTTATATGCATGCCTAGGAGAGTTGCGGCACATTTTGTCACATAGACATAAGACATAGAGTTGCAGCACATTTTGTCACATAGACATAAGTTATATGCATGCCTAGGAGAGTTGCGGCACATTTTGTCACATAGACATAAGTTATATGCATGCCTAGGAGAGTTGCGGCACATTTTGTCACATAGACATAAGTTATATGCATGCCTAGGGGAGTTGCGGCACATTTTGTCACATAGACATAAGTTATATGCATGCCTAGGGGAGTTGCGGCACATTTTGTCACATAGACATAAGTTATATGCATGCCTGTTGCGGCACATTTTGTCACATAGACATAAGTTATATGCATGCCTAGGAGAGTTGCGGCACATTTTGTCACATAGACATAAGTTATATGCATGCCTAGGAGAGTTGCGGCACATTTTGTCACATAGACATAAGTTATATGCATGCCTAGGAGAGTTGCGGCACATTTTGTCACATAGACATAAGTTATATGCATGCCTAGGAGAGTTGCGGCACATTTTGTCACATAGACATAAGTTATATGCATGCCTAGGGGAGTTGCGGCACATTTTGTCACATAGACATAAGTTATATGCATGCCTAGGGGAGTTGCGGCACATTTTGTCACATAGACATAAGTTATATGCATGCCTAGGGGAGTTGCGGCACATTTTGTCACATAGACATAAGTTATATGCATGCCTAGGAGAGTTGCGGCACATTTTGTCACATAGACATAAGTTATATGCATGCCTAGGAGAGTTGCGGCACATTTTGTCACATAGACATAAGTTATATGCATGCCTAGGAGAGTTGCGGCACATTTTGTCACATAGACATAAGTTATATGCATGCCTAGGAGAGTTGCGGCACATTTTAGACATAGAACAATGAGAGAATTAAGAGAGAGAGACCCCCCCCCCCCCCCCCCCCCCCCCCCCAGTATCCCCACGGGGAGAAACTTGTGGAGGGGGCGGGGTCGTCCAGCTCCCCGTATGGAGGCACGAGGCATCCACCCACTGCCCCAAATTTCTCTCAATTGATTAATTAAGAAACGGACACTATAACACACACACACACACACACAAAGTTCACGGACATGCACCACACACACATGAACGCGTGCGCACACGCGCACGCGCACGCACACGCACACACACACACACGCACACACACGCCAAAGTTGTTTCCATATAATTTATTCCCAACAAATACATTGATTTTCAAAGACAAAATGTTCACCAGAATTTCAACAGGATTGGTCACTTTAGTTTATACGAGGGGCACTCCATATATTTTGCAATGCGAATATTCTGTCAATATCAGGAAATATAATACTTACGTCACAAATCTTCATTATTTTCTACCAGTCCATAAACGCTGAGCAAAGCAAAATGTCTGCCAAGGTGAGCGTTGGTCCCAAGCTGTGAAAATATCTTTAATGCTGAGATTTTTTACCTATAAACTTCTACGCTTATACTCAAGGAAAGACATTCAAACAAGAGTATCAGACGTTGATTAATTGTTTTTTTTAGACTTTGTCATTTCAGAAACAAAAGTTCACATATGGCTCAAGGAATTTCAGTTTGGCAGAAGAACGTGACTGTTACAGTTGTCAAATGACCGTTGTGCTTGTTAGTCAGTGTAAAGACTCTTGTCGGAAATGACATCTGGATAAATGCTGATGAGTTGAAAAACATACTGAACTGTTCATCAGGAAGCCTGAATCAAATCTAATACGAACAGCTGGGTGTGTAGAAGGGCTATAACCGTTATGTGCCCCACTGGTTTACTGAAGATCAGAAAAGGGGTAGGGTTGAATTGTGCATCCAAATCATACAACAAATTAGATAGCGAGAAGTTAGCCAGCATCTGGGACTTTGTTAACGATTATGCAACTTTTATCTGTCAGTATAATTTTTTTTAAACAAGCAATAATTATCCGTTTGGTTGTTCTATGTGAGACTATCAGCAACAATATCACAGAAAAGAGAATAGTAGCAAAATTATCACACAAATAAATGCTGTGAAATGTTTCTGAAAAGCTGGTTATATGACTTCAGTTCATCTCCTAGAGAGAAGAGCTCTCACTGTAGATTGAAACATAAATATCTATTTAACCAAAGGCACTTTGAGTTTGCCGTCCAAGCACTGGTACCTGGTCTCCCCCTATTTCAGTGTGACATCGCAGGTTACCACACTGCTGCAACTACTTTGGACATTTGGCAAGAAAACAGACTTTTGCAGAGCTTAGCCAGTCTCCCACCCATTTATCTTTTTTACTTAGTCCCTCGTTATTTTTTCCTACTATCGCATGTGAAGCACTGACGAAGGGGCAAGCAGTTATAGCAAGTTGAAGATGCTTGAGCATTCGTCGAGGCCGGGCACTATTTTTGACATACTTCAGTTGAGCTGGTCTGTTGCCATAACTGTTTGGTTTGAAAAGGATATTCACGTGCTACATGCGTTCTAGTGAGGGACTCTTCTAACAGTTTGACTATCCAGAAGGAGGATGCACACTGCCAGTTCTCCACATTGCAACATATATGGAGTGCCCCTCGTATAGCATCGACAAAAACAGAACAATTCAGAATTCGTTAGTTGAAACCCAGAAAGTGCTATCGCAAAGGGAATAAAGAAAATAGATACAGTAGAACCTCCCTTATAAGACTCCCTCCCACATAAGACCTACTTCTCAGAGACATTGCCCTTCTTTGTAAGTATTACAATTACCTCCCTTACAAGACCCCTCCCTTATAAGACCTCACATTGGATGATTTTTGAAGGTCTTATAAGGGAGGTTCCACTGTAGTAATTACCTCCTTGCTTTTGCCGGACGTAATTTTTTTTTCTTAAACACAGTGGAACCCCTCTTTTAAGACCTCAAGAAAATCATTCAAAATAAGATCTTAATAAGTGGGAGGGAGTTGCATAAGGGAGGAAATTTTAATACGTTACTTACAAAGAAGGCCAATGTCTCAGAGAGGTAGGTCTTAAGTGAGAGGGAGTCTTCTTCTTTCTTCTTCTTCTTCTTCTTCTTCTTCTTCTTCGATCGCTGTTTTCCTGTCAATTGTGAGCGCAGATGCGTCATGCTGCCGTTATGTGCCTACGTAAGAAATAATTAGCCCCCAGCATGTCCGACTTCGGCTGGAGGGAAATCTTTTAGAAAGCGTTTCTTGACAAAAGGCAGGAGAATGGACCCGCGGTAAGGCAGAAAGATAGTAAGATGACAGCAAGCAAAGGGAAAAGATCAAAGAGAGTGACAGATTAGAGGAAGCTACAAGCACAGAACTTCTAGAAGGTGGGGGAACTATTTATACAAAAGACCCCCCCGGTATCCCCACGGGGGGAAGGGAGTCTTATAAGGGGGGGGGGGGGTTATAAGGGAGATTGGCAAACTATATCAACGTGATTAAATATAACACGCCATTATAGCTGCTCGACTCGCGCATTATCAATTAATCTAAAAGAAAATTCAAACATCTAAACAATAATATTATAAATCAAATAACGTCAAATATGATTATGTTGATCAAACATGCAGAGAAAAAAAAACCCACACAAAAAACTAAAACAAAACAAAAAGGCACAAATCTTCCTCTTCCTGTGCCTCCTGGCTTTCATCAGAGAAGAATGATAGTACCTCCTGGCTTTCACCAGAGAAGAGTGATAGTACCTCCTGGTTTTCACCTTTAGAAGAATGATAGTACCTTCTGGCTTTCACCAGAGAAGAATGATAGTACCTTCTGGCTTTCACCCGACAAGAATGATAGTACCTCCTGACTTTCACCAGAGAAGAATGACACTACCTCCTGCCTTTCACCCGAGAAGAATGACAGTACCTTCTGGCTTTCACCCGACAAGAATGATAGTACCTTCTGGCTTTCACCAGAGAAGAATGATAGTACCTCATGGCTTTCACCAGAGAAGAATGACAGTACCTCCTGGCTTTCACCAGAGAAGAATGATACTACCTCCTGGCTTCCACCAGAGAAGAATGATAGTACCTTATGGCTTTCACCAGAGAAGAATGATAGTACCTTCTGGCTTTCACCAGAGAAGAATGATAGTACCTTCTGGCTTTCACCAGAGAAGAATGACAGTACCTCCTGGCTTCCACCAGAGAAGAATGATAGTACCTCCTGGCTTCCACCAGAGAAGAATGATACTACCTCCTGGCTTTCACCAGAGAAGAATGATAGTACCTCCTGGCTTTCACCTTTAGAAGAATGATAGTACCTTCTGGCTTTCACCAGAGAAGAATGATACTACCTCCTGGCTAGCACCAGAAAAGAAAGATAGTACCTTCTGGCTTTCACCTTTATAATGATAGTTAGTACCTTCTGGCTTTCACCTTTATAATGATAGTTAGTACCTTCTGGCTTTCACCAGAGAAGAATGATAGTACCTTCTGGCTTCCACCAGAAAAGAATGATACTACCTCCTGGCTAGCACCAGAAAAGAAAGATAGTACCTTCTGGCTTTCACCTTTATAATGATAGTTAGTACCTTCTGGCTTTCACCAGAGAAGAATGATAGTACCTCCTGGCTTTCACCAGAAAAGAATGATACTACCTCCTGGCTTCCACCAGAGAAGAATGACAGTACCTCCTGGCTTCCACCAGAGAAGAATGATAGTACCTCATGGCTTTCACCAGAGAAGAATGACAGTACCTCCTGGCTTTCACCTTTAGAAGAATGATAGTACCTTCTGGCTTTCACCTTTATAATGATAGTTAGTACCTCCTGGCTTCCACCAGAGAAGAATTATACTACCTCCTGGCTTCCACCAGAGAAGAATGGAAGTACCTCCTGGCTGTCACTAGAGAAGAATGATACTACCTCCTGGCTTTCACCTCTAGAAGAATGATAGTACCTTCTGGCTTTCACCTTTAGAAGAATGATAGTACCTTCTGGATTTCACCAGAGAAGAATGATAGTACCTTCTGGCTTTCACCAGAGAAGAATGATACTAATGATAGTTAGTACCTTCTGGCTTTCACCATGAAGAATGATAGTACCTCCTGGCTGTCACTAGAGAAGAATGATACTACCTCCTGGCTTTCACCTCTAGAAGAATGATAGCACCTTCTGGCTTTCACCTTTAGAAGAATGATAGTACCTTCTGGATTTCACCAGAGAAGAATGATAGTACCTTCTGTCTTTCACCAGAGAAGAATGATACTAATGATAGTTAGTACCTTCTGGCTTTCACCAGTGAAGAATGATAGTACCTCCTGGCTTTCACCAGAGAAGAATGATAGTACCTCCTGGCTTTTCCACCAGAGAAGAATGATACTACCTCCTGGCTTTTAATTTATGATCGGAAGAATTTTAAAAACAATTTCTCTCAATTACAAGCAAACGTTTGGGCTCACCTCGGATCAGCGTCGTCTGCTGAGAGGCCACTGGCGGTTCAGTGCACACCATTGTGAGTACAGCTCACAGTTCTGGCACATAACTCACAATATCTATCTGATTGATATCAGAAAGCTACGCTGTTTTTGCTGATATTCTTTTTATATAACTTTTTTTTTGGGGGGGGGGGGGGGGGGGGAAGGCGTTCACGGATAAAGCAGCAACATTTTTTTAAAAACATAACCAAAACTGAATGTAGATTTTGTACAAAACACTTCAATTTTGAGACAAAATAAACAGAATAAACTCATGGCACATGTAATCAATCAATCAATCAAAATTTATTGTCTTTAAAAAGATAAAGAAAATCTTTGTCTGGCATGCACATAAAACATAAACATAACAAGAAACATATCATTTACAAGCTCTCATCCCAAATCAAACTTTCCACACATGTTTCCTTATATAATTGAAACATTAAATAAATATAGTATTAAATTACAATGCAAAATAAATAATAGGAAGCTCACGCTCACACACACACACACACACACACACACACACACACACAGCTAAAAGTAAAACCAACAGTTTGTATATGATAATATGATGCATAAAACAAATAAAATGAATAATATCACAAGCAAATGTATAATAGAAGTACATAAAAACAAAGTTTAGTTTATAAAATCAAAAAATCCTATCCTGCTAGAACAATAAATTAAATTCAGCATGCATTCACCCAAGCTCGCTCTCTCTCTCCCTCGCCCCCCCCCCCCTCTCTCTCTCTCTCTCTCACACACACACACACACACACTCACTCACACATGCACACACACACACACACACACACAGAGACAAAGCATAAACCAACAATTTGTATAAAAGTAGTACAGTCGAATACGCTTAAGTCGACGTGCCAGCGGCAATGGATTTTATGTCGAGTTATGCGTCAGTCGACTTATCCGTCAGTCGGATATCTCGACTTCACAGACGTTTTCAGAAAAAAATGTCGACTTATCCGTCAGTCGGATATCTCGACTTTATAGACGTTTTCAGAAAAAAATGTCGACTTATCCGTCAGTCGGATATCTCGACTTCACAGACACTTTCAGAAGATAATGTCGACTTATACTCTTTGTGTGTGTGTTCGTGCGTGTGCGTGTGTGTGTGTGTGTGTGTAGGGGGTAGGTAGGTAGTTGTGTGTATGTGTGTGAGTGTACATGTATACGTGTGTGTGCCTGTAAGAGAGAGAGAGAGAAAGAGTGAGAGAGAGAGAGAGAGAGAGAGAGAGAGAGAGAGAGAGAGAGAGAGAGAGAGAGAGAGAGAGAGAGAGAGATTCAGAAAGTTTAATGAACCAGGCCATGATGCCCATGTCATGGGGATGGAGATTACAATAGGGAAGAATAAAAGATAGCAATAATTATGAATGACACAAATAAATAACTCAATTGAATATTTGAAACAAAATCAATCAATTATGTTGAACCAAGCAATTAAAAGAAAAAAGAATGAATCAGTGGTAAATAGATAAATAAATAAATAAACAATACCTAACTAAATAAATAAATAAAAATAATAATTTAATTAATTGAAATTAAATCAATGAAATCAATCAACCAAGAGAGAAATAAGAAAGAAGAAAGAAGAATAATTTCCTTTCAACACACACACACACACACACACACACACACACACACACACACACACACTTCTAAACCAAGACATAAAAATACACAGGCATGTAAATCATAAAATGTTTTCCCAAAAAATCACAAGCAAGCAACAGTCATAAAGGAAATAATCATAGGAGCATAGCTTTCAACACCCCCACCCCCACATACTGAATGTATTCATGCTCACTAGTGCGCCAAGTCCTCCCCCCACCCCCACACACATAACATAACTTACATGAAAAGCAATCTTTAAATAAATATTAGAACAATAAAACCAGTCCTTTGTCACCCCCACCCCCTCCCCCCCCCTGTGCTCCCCCACCCTAGAGATTGATAAGGGTGAATTAAGCACATCATTTGCATCAAATAAATGATGAATTCATGTCATGTTACACACATACACACACACACAACATGCACATGCACTCATACACACACTCGCCTACCCATACACACACACACACACACCCTCCAAAACACATGAGCGCACGCACATGCACACACACAGCCACTCACACACAAGCACACACATTGCTGCCATAGTTGTGTGCGGAAGCGAGGATGCTGACTGAGCATGAGGCTGCAGGCCGATCAGTTCAAATGCTGTTGAGATGGTGTACTGCTGTCGGGAGGCAAGACCGCCTCAGTATGTGTGCTGAAACCAGGGTTCCCAGGTGCTGGGCATGGTGCCAAAAAAGGACCTTTAAAGGACTTATAAGGACCTAAAATCACTTTTAAAGGACCTTTGCAAATACGACTTTACAGTATACCCCAAAGCTTTTAACATGAAAAAAAACTTACCTCTCATAAACAGAGGAACAGCTAATCCCATTTGAATGTTATATTCAGTTTGCAGTTCATTTTTCATATGTCTGTCAGTCTTGGCGTGCTGCTTAAGAACACTCTCTCCCATTAATGCAAGTTTCAATGAAACTTTTAAAAAAAGGCACCGCGCCGAATGCTTGTCAGTCGCATCTTTTCTAACCCACTCACAATAATCCTTTGAAGTCAACCATGCATCTTGAAAGGAACACTTCCCTGGCATTTTGAAATAAAAATGTAGTTTGCAAACGCAATCGTCAAAAATTCCAGAAATAATCGCATCGATAATCAGGCACAGTGAAAAGGGAGGGAGGAGGAGGAAAGGCCCAGGCAGGAGAAGGTGTTATCAGTGAATGCTGAGACACGCAGCATACATCTGTTCTCCAATGTTGTTCATTTACATTTGCATGTTCACAAACGGTGTTGTTATAAAAAATAAATTATGCTTACATTTATTTGGGTCATATTTCTTTTTTCTTGCGCCTCACTCTTTTAGTTAATTAATGTACACAGAACGTGACATGATCAACATAGAACGTTTGACTGAAATCGACTCAGCAAAATGCCCCGAACTTCAGCATCGCATCTCGGGACCAGTGAACTTTTGCACCCACAGTACCACTCCAGTGAATGACCCGCTCGTGACCAGGTTGTCTGCTTGAGTAGAGGAGTAGAGAAACTGATCAGCCTGCCTGACCTGCCAGAAGTCTGTGCCTGCAATTACCTCACACAGTGGATGACTGGAGTCCCCCTGGATGGCCCTCAAACGCCTAACTGCCCTCTTCTCAAATACCTCCTGAAGACTGGCAACAGGAGAACCGATCATCCTGCCAGCTGTCTTGGTGACCTTCATCAGCCTGGCCTTGTCGTGCTCCTTGAGGCTGCCGAAGTGGCTGAGAAGGTTGAAGGTGAGGACTGACTCAACTGTGGCTCCGTAGAACAGACCCAACAGTCTCCGGCACACCCCAAACTTATTCAGCTTCCTCAGGGAGAAGAGGCGCTGGTTGCCCTCCTTGAGGAGGGAGGGCCTGCGAATTGGCGGACCAGTCAAGCTTAAAAGAACACAAGATCTAAAAGAACACATACCGCCCTCCACCAAAACTGTTCTAAAAATAGAAATCTTTAACATACAAAAATGATCAGTTAAAAATATTGTATATTATATATGTACAAAATATAAAAAGCGATCATCAACAGAAATAAAAAGAAATTCTCCATTTAAATTTTTTTATTGTATATATGTACACAATGTAAAAAGCGATCATCAATAGAAAAACAACACCCATATGTCCTCCATTAAATGTTTGTGTCTGTACTCAAATGTAAACATACATTTAACACAATTATTCACTGTAAGCCAACCTAGGCAGCTGTCAATGTGTAAACAAACAAACAACGAAAAGATAGAAATTGCTTGAACCTGAAGGATGAACTTGGGTCTGTATTGTTGTGGCAACTACTTTCACTTTGCAGGCGAAACGGTGCCATAAATAACTTTGGTAAAAAAAAAAGGGAGTTAATTTACGAGAAGTTCCTTCCCCTTATTCATTTCTGAAATTGCTTGGTTTAATGTTAATCGTTTGGCAGACAAATTTCTTGAGATCTTAATATATTAGCTATTTTCAAAAGCCCTAATTCAATTAATATACAGTTCAGCTGTTTCATGATTCTCTCTCTCTGTCTCTGTCTCTGTCTCTCCCTCGCTCTCCCTCTAGTAGACTAACCTATGAGAGTGTGTTTCTGAATGTGTTTGCTGGTGCTCATAATATACAGCTATCTGTATTAATATATTAAAAAAATCGGGACTCTACTGGTTTCGTACTGCCTCCGGGCATTGCCTCCAGTATTGTTCCAACCATATTTGTATTTACAAATGTCCCATACGTGTCTGATTCAGACCCAGAGGACGTAAAACTCCATTTTCTCTCTCTCTCTCTCTGTTTGCTGGTGCTTACGTGCCAGTTCAGTTTTAGTGTGATGTGATTTTCATACTGATGTCTAGATGTTGTTGCACATTTGCTTTGTATTTACATTATGTGTTTGGATGCTCTTTATCATTACATTTTTCCTTTTTCTTTTCATCACTTTTCTTTCTGTTTGATTAATATTTTTTTCTTTTTCTTTAGTTTCCCTTTTTTGTGAGGGCATAGTGAAAAAGAGCTTTGAATCTTATCTATTTTCCCTCAATAAAAAAATCGTGAATCGTGAATCTCTCTCTCTCTCTCCAACAACGAAGCGGTTTCGATCACTACGAACCAAGGGTGTCTCTCTACTCAAGGCGAGGTCTCAAAGCCTTTCTCCTTCGCTTCGCAGGCCAAAATGTGGTCCACCAAATCCTGGCGGTCGTTGTCCGCTAGTGCCTTCGTCAGTTCTGCCACTGAGGCTTTGCTGCCTTTCCTTCGGCACCACTTCACCAGGCATTCGTAGTAGATCCGGAACATGTCGTTAGGGAAGCTGTACTCCATGCTCTGCACCTCGTTGTGAGGCAGTAGTTCCATCATCACCTTGGTCCCCTGGCGGTCCAGGCCGTTAGCAATGAGCTTGATGATCGACTCTTTCACAACTGAAAATGAAAGATAAGAAAGAAAGAAGGAATGGAAGAGAGAAGAGAGAGAAGAAGCAAATGAAACGAAGGAAGGAAGGAAGAGAAAAGAAAGAAAGACAGAAAGAAATCAGTGAGAATGTCAAGTTTTTGTGGTTTTTTTTTACAGGACTGCAAAGATAGTGTTGTTGCTGACGTACACTGGCTAAAAGACTCCAGGGATCATCCCAACAGCCGAAGCACTTGAACACTATGGTGCAAATGCGCCAGCTAGGGATGAGAACATTTCGTGTGTTACCGTTTTTTATTACCCCGCTACGTGGCTGCCACACTCCGTCTTCAGAGGATTCTGGAGACATTATGTTAATATATATGCCAGGAGCTTATCTTGGCTAAAGACAATCCCCCGCATAACTATGCATAGCATAACATTTTGATGTAGCCTTGGTGTTCTGGCCTATGTGAATTGGTCTGACATAACCATAAGCCAAGGCGAGCAAAAGTAATAAAAGTAAGAAAGAAAGAAAGAAAAAATGACAAAAGCTTTCGTTGAGTTTCCAGGTAAAACTGATGTCAGCCATGATCCTCCCTCTCCTTCCTGTACCATAGCCTATCCTAGAAGTGAATCGTGGAAAAACGGTCGATTCTGAGAAGCATGATGGATTCTAACTCCACTCGTGTTTGGTAATGATATTGAAATTGGTATTATTATATATTTTTTTAGTCACAGAGACAATCTGTGAAATACCGGCTGCTCCCAGCTGGAGAACATGTAGTAGTCCCTAGAGTACCTTTATCATTCATATAATAATTTGCCAAGTGTCCGTGTGTGTGTCTATCTGAAACACAAAACGGGCCTTATAACTCCGCCGTTTTTCGACCGAATCGCTTCAAATTTGCTGTCAGGCTTGCTGTGGTCGGGGCAAAGCCTGGCAGCAAATGTGAAGAGAATCGGGAGAGCACGTCACTCTCAGAGCAGCGCCAACGGGAAACGGGGCCTTATAACTCCGCCGTTTCTTAACCGAATCGCTTCAAATTTACTGTCAGGCTTGCTGTGGCCGGGGCAAAACCTAGCAGCAAATTTGAAGAGAATCGGAAGAGCGCGTCACTCTCAGAGCAGCGCCAACGGGAAACGGGGCCTTATAACTCCGCCGTTTCTTAACCGTATCGCTTCAAATTTGCTGTACCCGCCAGTACTTGGCGTTACCGTTACTATACGTTACTGTTACTAGGCGTTACCGGTAATCGGCGTTGCGCTAGTTATTATTAAGGTACTCTCGTAGCCCTTACTGCAGCGCCACCTTTGTGAATATAAAGTCATCCCTCCCACCTACACGGCCAGCTAACCATCACTCTTATATTAGTTCTTGTGGCGGTACCATAGCCGATGAGGTTTAACCGAGGCGTGGTTACCGCTACACCTATCTGTATTGTTAAAAAATCGGGACTTTACTGGAGTTGCACTGCCTCCGGGCATTGCCTCCAGTATTGTTCCCACCATCTTTGTATCTACAAATGTCCCGTATGTGTCTGTTCCAGACCGCGAGGACGTAAAACACCATTTTTCATTCATTCTACACGGCCAGCTCCTACTGAATAGTGACGTGGGCTTTGGTGTTAGTTGTGCT
This sequence comes from Phymorhynchus buccinoides, assembly GCA_017654935.2. Lineage (NCBI taxonomy): Eukaryota > Metazoa > Mollusca > Gastropoda > Neogastropoda > Raphitomidae > Phymorhynchus > Phymorhynchus buccinoides. Next base: position 11,336,085 of record CM065712.1, on the reverse strand, counting down.
GAAGATCTTGAGTATGCGTTCACACGCAGGACCTTGGTTTCAAGTTTCATCCAAAGGACCTTTTTCCCAACTGACGTTAGATACCCATTTACACCTGGAAGGAGCAAGGAAATAGGACTACAGTGTCTTTCCCAAAGAAACACCACCGCAAACCAAAAACGGGATTTGAGCCCCTGGACTTGCAACCCTGTTGTATTACAAGCCAGAAATTCTAACCACTTGGTCACGGTGGATCCTAGTTGTATATCTAAACGTTTATAAATTGCTTTAAAGGGGCACCCTGACGGATGTTTTTGTACCAAACACGTCGAGATCACCTGGAAAACACCCTTTACAGAGATTGCAACACTCACTTTGCTCTGGTTTCCTAGAAATCAAACCGTCAAATCGGCGATTCCTCCTTGGCGGAGGTGCTGGAAGTCAAATTCTTTCACCCAAAGAGAGGGCGTGTGCCATCTCTTTTCTAATGGCCGCCTGAGTTTATATCAAATCGTTAGCACGACATTTTCGCAATATATGCTACAAGCCTTTTTATTTTATTTGTTTTATAATTTTATACAGTTTATCTAAAGGACAAAGGAAATAGTTCCAATTTTGTAACTGCACTACAAAAAAAGAAAAAGCTTCAACCAAAAGGGGATTGGTCTCCACCCACCCTATCCAAAATGGCTTTTCTCTCCGGCATCTCCGCCAAGGAGGAATCGCCGTTTTGACGGTTTAATTTCTAGGAAACCAGAGCAAAGTGAGTATGTTCCGATCCTTGAAAAGACTGTCTTTCTGGTGATCTCGACGTGTTTCTTGCATAATCTCATCCGTCAGGGTCCACCTTTAAACTTTTGTACGAGCCTGAGGCCGGCTAAATGCTACATAAGAATCCATCAATCCATTTGTCTGTCTGTCTGTCCTAGGATCTGGGCCTTCGGCATCACGACTATCTATCTATCTATCTATCTATCTATCCATCCATCCATCCATGCATCCATCCATTTATCCATCTAAAACTTTCAGGATAAAAACACAAACAAAACAAGATAAAAAGAAACATAGGACAAATTCTTATTGATGTTTTTTAAAACTTAAGTCCCATTGTGTTCCCCCCTGTTGGAACAAAATCATTAATCATATAGTAAAAAGCCAAGTGTCCGTGTGTGTGTGTGTCTATCTGTCTGAAACACAAAACGGGCCTTATAACTCCGCCGTTTTTCGACCGAATCGCTTCAAATTTGCTGTGAGCCCTAACGGGGCGATGGCAACGGCAACCGAGGCGGCCGTGTCATTTGCGCGGTTCGGCAAATGGCCGAAACGCGCATCCGCCGGCCTCTCGGAGCCCGTATCTCTGGTGTTAACTCCGATTGCCTTCGCATTTGGCAGGAAGATGACCGGGGACGGTGACTATCCGTGTACCAAACCGGAAGCGAATCGGTTCAGAAACGCGCGTGCTATATGCCGCTTCACCTTTTCACAAATAACTCCGCCGTTTCTTAACCGAATCACCTCAAATTTGCTGTCAGACTTGCTATGGCCCGGGCAAAGCCTGGCAGCAAATTTGAAGAGAATCGGGAGAGAGCGTCAGTCTCAGAGCAGCGCCAACGGGAAACGGGGCCTTATAACTCCGCCGTTTCTTAACCGAATCGCTTCAAATTTTAGCGTTACCAGTACTTGCTGGTACCGTTACTAGGCGTTACCAGTATGGTGCATTGCCAGTACTAGGCGTTGCGCTAGTGATCTATTAAACTTCACTGTCAGGCTTTGTCCTGTTGATTTCTACAGGAGCCATAACGTTTTGCCCTATTGGTTTTCTTGTTTTCGGACAGTTTCTCCTATCCCTTTTCCATGCTCTGTGCATCACTGAGACAGATAAATGGGTAAATAAATGCATCTATCTATCTACATATGTGACCTAGCACCACGAAAGGAACATTAAGTGGCAAAATGACCATTCTGAGATAATGGTACAGCTACAAACTTCGGACAATTCTCTTTCAAATGATTTAAAGAACCATTCTTGAAACGTTTTTCGTTTTAGAGTTATAAGCATTTAAAGTTGGTAGGGTGACTGTCGGCCATTTTGAGAAATCACAGTATAAAATGTAGCCTAACTGAAGAAAATGCAGCAACGTACTCATTTAAAAGCACTTTTTTGAGTATTTAGAGACCATAACAAGGATTGTTCTTTATAAATATGAAAGATGAGATGTTAGAGAGCACGAAAATACCCATAACTCAAAATTGATAAAAGAAAATATTTTGACTTTGCAAGCCTGTCGTAAGAAACTAGCCCAGCGACTTAATGTCCCTTTCGTGATGCTGGGTCACAAATGTCTTTGTCTGTTTATCTACCTATCAATATCTGTTTTATCTGTATATCTTTCTAATCAGCTATTTCCTATCTACTCATCTGTTTATACAGTAAAGATACAAACACACAAAAACATGTAGAGCTAGCTATCCGTACTTATTAAGAGCAAGACAAAGAAAACAAACAACAAAAAGCAACACCATAAGGCCATGTACACATATACGCGGAGATTATGTGCGGAGACCAGTGCGCAATCCATAAATAAGCAAAAGAAAAAAGGGAAAGGATTTGCGCACGTGTCCGAATTTCCAGTAAATTGTAACCCTTCTTTCTTTTATTTACTTAGAGTTCTGTACAGAACTTACGCGTCTAATGTCTACACGGCCTTAGACCTTGGTGAGAGGTCATCATCATCCTTATTATTATCGCTATCATCATCTTCTTCATCATTAATGTGAACATCATCATCATCACCAATGTCATCATCATCATTATTAGCGTCATACTCACAAAGAAACGTCGTATCTGGAGCGGTCTGTTCTGAAAAGTCGAGTGCTGGTGTCCTTTGCTGCAAGGTGTTTTGTCCTGAACAAAAAGCCAGGACCATTTGAGGAAAACTTCTGTTCATCGGAGAAACTGGTTGTAATTCTCCTCCTGCTCTCACCATCATCTGTTTAGCGTTGCTTGGGTCATGTATTTGTCCGTTGGACTGGCCGTCATTGACGGGGTCATTACTAGTGTGGCCAATCTCTTCATAAAGGAAGCTGGAGAAAGTTTGGCCCTCTGAATCCATTTCCACATTACGACGGAAGCTCTCTGATCTCACCATTTTTCTTTCAGGTATTCCTTTGTGCATATCGCACTGATAGCCTGGGCCATGGTGAGTTGTGGGGGCCTGATCGGGAGGATCCTTATACAGACATAACGCCTGGTCTTGATTCTCAGAGGTGGTAGAATGTCTATGTGTGGCATCTGGAGAATCGGGTACAGAATGAATTTGTTTGCAAGACCCTGGGGAAGAACCGCCGAAAACTCCCTGGTTTAAATCCTGTTGATAAGGATTTTTTACAAAACGTTCTTCTTCTCCTACCCCACGTTTCACCAGATCCTGTTGTTGCACTCTAATGTCTGATGCACTGGGATGCTGTTGCTGATGATAATGATGGTGAAAACGAACACGCTTCGAAGCAGAGTAGTAGCGACACAACTCAGAAGCAGAAGACAACAAACCACCGCATAAGTCTTCAGAAGCTGTGGAAGAAAGACATTCCACAGCTTTCCTTTTGTTGGATTGAGACGTGGACTGAGGTTTGCCAAGCATCTCATTCCCAGAGACATTTTCCAAATCTTCAGAATGTTTAGAAACACTGTC
>CM065712.1:11309914-11327414 GCA_017654935.2 Phymorhynchus buccinoides | reverse complement strand
GGCCCACCGATCTTCCCGACCTTGAACTTGATCGGCATGCCATCATCAGAACGGCCATAAGCCAAAGTACCTACATGCCAAGTTTCAAGACTCTAGGACCAACGGTGTGGAAGTTATGACCCCTAAAAGATTTTCGGTTTTCAAGGTCATACGCCAAGGTCACGGTGGTGATAATTTATGCGCTGTTGGCATTGATTTTTACTTCTTTTTATGACACTCATGTGGTGGTACCATAGCCGATGAGATTTAACCGAGGCGTGGTTACCGCTACACCTATCTATATTGTTAAAAACTCAGGACTTTACTGGAGTTGCACTGCCTCTGGGCATTGCAGCCAGTATTGTTCCCACAATCTTTGTATTTACAAATGTCCCATATGTGTCTATGACCGAGAGGACGTAAAACATCATTTTCACCATCAAAGCCTACAAAAACTGCAATGTTAATACTTGTGGCGGTACCATAGCCGATGAGGTTTATATGCTACACATATCTGTATTATTTTTTTTAATCGGGACTTTACTGGTGTTGCACTGCCTCTGGGCATTGCCTCCAGTATTCTTCCCACCATCTTTGTATTTACAAATGACCCATATGTGTCTATGACCGAGAGGACGTAAAACATCATTTTCATCATCAAAGCCTACAAATATACTTGATATTTTAAAAGTTTTTAACAATAAAAATTCAAGTGACCCGTGAGCTGACCTCCCCCAGGAGGAGACGGACCCACTGACGGTTGTTGACGCCCTCACTTGGCGTGCTGAGATCCTCCGGGTCACACCCTCCTTCCTCTCTTTATTATCAACAGTAAAGTCCCAATGCCCCACATGGCCGAAAGGCCGCAGAGGGCGTAAAACCCTATTTCTCTCTCTCAAAGCCTACAACCAGCCAGTCAGTGTCGAGGCATTAATGAAACGTAGTAGTGGCCCTCTGAGCCACTTTGAAGCACGCATGACTGTTAACCTCATAAAGCTGCTCCATCTTACCTCTGTGACAATATTTCCATCTATACGCCAGCTCGCACTTTACGTTCAGTTTCTGACCCTCTTTCTCTCCAGATCCCTAGGTATAAGCTTTCAACTGTTGGTCGGCGCTCTTTTGCTGTCTCAGGACCGACCTCCTGGAACAAACTTCCGCTCTCCCTCCGTCAGCGACCGACTCTCTCTGCTTTCAAAGCTAACCTCAAAACCCACCTGTTCCCCCGTCATTAAAGCTCCTCTCTCTTTATCTTCTCTCTCTTGCCATTAGGTCTGTTTCTGCTATATTCCATTTATGTTATCTGTGTGTGTTCGCGTTGTATTGCGTTTGTGTTTGAATGCGCTTTGAATGCTAACGTGTGTGTGCGCTTTGATTTGATTTCTATCAAGATTCAGCGCCGTATAAATACTGTATGTTGTTGTTGTTGTTGTTAACCTATGAACTATGATTTTTTTTTAAAGTTCATATCCCGTTACCTTAGTAGCAAGCCGCAAGACGCAAAAGCAGCAAGGTAAATAAAAACGGTGTGTGTGTGTGTGTGTGTGTGTGTGTGTGTGCGTGTGCGTGTGCGTGCGTGCGTGCGTGTGTGTGTGTGTGAAATCCCCCCCCCCCCCCCCTCGAATAGAGAGAGAGAGAAAAAAAACCAGCGTCTCCTGCAGAGCTGATTCTTCATTTCGTGAGCATTAATAGGGCGTTAGGGTTTTGTTTTTTTCCTCTTTTTTGCAGTATGATGTGTTATTCAACTGCCTAGTGGCTAGGGTTCGTAGGACGTGCTACAAAAGTGGTACACCTGGGAGTACTGCGTTGGCCACCCGAGCCTTTGCACAGCAGGACTCCCAGGGCTAGGGCCTAGGACTTCTAGTCAGTTTAGCTTCTACCGGATTTTTCACTTTTTTCCTTCCTCACTGTCTTTTTTTTCGACCTTATGGTCGTTCTCAACGATCTATCTATCCCCCCACTCGTAGGCTTTTGCCTGGTGGGTACGGACTTCATAGCTAGTTTCTGTTAGGATAGCTTTCCACTCTGTTAGGGTTCCTGCCAACCCCCTAATTTGTTGGGGATCTTTGTGTGCGGGCAAATAAACTAGTTGAGAATAGGTCTTTTATAAACAAATAGGTCTTTCCTGTCTTTCAAAATTTATTAAATTAAAATCTTTTCGGACTTTTCTGTTATCATTTGACCCGACTCTGTAGGAGATGTATGAGTAAAATCAAATAAGAATAGGTTTATCAACTAAAAGAAGACTAATCTAAAGAATAAAACTAAAATTATAAGAGATCATCTGTAAAAGCTTGCTTTTTCAAAAATATACTCTAAATTAAAATCGTAACTAATCAAGCATAACTAAAGATAAGACAATACTTCTTTTAGTGTTTTTGGTAACACGAAATAGAGGGCTAAAGATTATTAATAATATTTCTTGTACACAATCTGATTTGTGGCAACTAACTTGATTTGCCTTTGGGGCATAAAATTGCAAGAAAAAATTGGATTTTTGCTGGGAGGATCATTTTATAGTGAGACTCCCAGTAAGAGAACGTAGCGCCCCACGTAGAGTGGCTCGAACCTCATTGGTTCTCCTTAAAAACGTTCTATTCTGATTGGTCCTTCACATAACCAAAGTTAAGATATCAACTGTAAACATGTAGTAACCCCCTCTTCTTACATCAGACTTGGCCCACCTTCTCCCCCCTTAGTGGGTGTAGTTAGGAACGAAGGTAAAGTTTCCCCCTGTACTCTTTAAAAAGACTTAAATTCATAAAATAGATTATAATAACCATAAAATAAATTGATACAACTACTGAGTGAATAAACCCCTCGACTATGAATCGACAAATAGTTCAAGAGGGAACATGTCCTCTTGGGGAGACCTCAAAGATCTCCCCCAGCGACCAAAACACCTCTAAGAATTCAGACTACAGTGACTCCGACTATACAGACGTAGAGTCAGAGACTGAAACAATAACTTCAGACGTGTCACCAATGGCACTTGACACCAGAGACGATACAGTCTTCCATACACCGAAAGACCACTCCCCAAGTAGGAGTCAACATGAAAAACAGGTCAACCATAACTCCACCAAAAAAAGAAGTAGGCAGGACAGGGGTTCGGATGAACCCCAGGAAAGCCAAAACAAACAACTAAATAAAAAAAATTGAAAGAAGACAAAGAACCATGTATCACAGATCACTCTCCAGAACAAAACAACAACAAAATCTCTCAGGATTTGGCCCCTGAGGTGGTTTCTCTTGTAGACCCCACCCAGGAACCTCCTGGGGAAATAGACTCTATCTGGGGCTCAGCACCCACCAAAGACCTTAAACCTAAAAAAAACCCACCAAGTGTCAACCAAACTAGGAAAATTAATCCACAAAACCTGCCACCACCTGTCTTTCTAAAACATCCAGTTGTGCTTGAAGACCTAGGCACAGGCCCAGCAACGCTGAGAGCTTTGGGCCCAACATCTAGCTACAAACTTTTTAAACAAACAATAGGCCCCATCCTCAGCCAGCGCCCACTCTCCAATAACCGCTGGCTGATTGGATGCAATTCTGAAAAACAGCAACAACAGTTAGCAAAAATGAAAAAAATCTCTCCAATTCAGATAAAGTGCTCTATCCCCACAGCCACTACCGAAGGAGTCATCAAGGGAGTGGCTCTGGAGGAGAGTATTCAAAACATAATCCAGAATATTCCAGAAGCCAGGTCTGACCTCAGACTCCAAAACAAAGATGGCTCGGCTTCAAGAGCAGTCAAAATAACTTTCAACAAACCTACCCTTCTATATGATAAAAATCAAGGCTGAAGAATTCCATGTGCATACGTATGTGGCCTCAGTGAGAAGATGCAGGAATTGTGCCCGCCTGGGACATAGTGCGAACCAGTGCCGCTCAAAAAGGGGGACCTGTGTTCGCTGTGCCCAGGGCGGACACGATGTCACAAAGTGTCAAACAACAACACCAAAATGTATCAACTGTGGGGGATCCCACTTGGCAGCATACCTGGGATGCCCAGAATACCAAATAAGGCTCAGGGCAAACCGAATTCGTGGAGCATCGTTCCTCCCATACTCGGAAGCTATAAGGAAAGCCAAAATGGATCTGGAAACAGAAAGAACCAAAAAAACTCGAGAGCACTCTCCCTCCCCAAAGGTACATCCCACATGGAGAACGGAAGACCGTTATAGACCTAGCCCCCCAGGCAGCTATGCGGCCAAAGTGATAGGCTCTGAAACTACATCGTCCCAAGAGTCGAAACAGACGATCAGTCCGCCAATCTCCAATAAGACTGACAACGCAATAAAGATAACAAAACCAAAGCCTGTAACAAAAAAACAACTTCGACCTAGAATAACAAGCTCTAGAGCAACAATACTCAGAAATAGAGCTCAAGAGGTCAAACTAGCATTGGCAAACGCAGCAATGGAGAAAAAAATAGAAGAAATCGTAAACAAACAAATCGAAAAGCAAACAGAAGCCATTGTTACTAAAATTACAACATACATGGATACACTAATAACAAACTGCTTCACTAAATTCCAAGAGCAAAGCTCAAAACCAACTCCAAATCAATCAGCCGGAGAACTCAACACTTTCACCCAAACAGCCTCTAGCAAATCCCCACAAGAGCTGTTTATGACCAACATTCTGGTTAGTCTTGCTAAAGCAAAAACTACAAACAAACCCAGTCTTTTATTGGAAGGATTATCGTCCATCATTACACCGTCTGACACTACTCCTGTCTCTATGACACAAGATAGCAACCTCTATCGCCTGGCACAGTTGGTGTGCGAGCCAGGAGAGGCACAGAGACAAAGACAAAGACTAACTTCCCAGGCTTTCAAAGCCAAGCAAAATGGCTAGGCAACAGAAAACCTATTTTAAACTCATTTTAGTAGACAAGGTAAACTGAAACCTTCTACTGCTGTCCTGTCTAAGAATAAGGCCCCCTTAAATATCCTGCAGTGGAACTGCAGATCCATAAATACAACGAAGGATTATTTGATAAAAAATTTAGCCACAACCTCTACACAGTATCATGTACTGTGTATCCAATCATTAAATGTAATCTTCTCTCAGTTACCAAACATAGAGGGATTCTGTTACCCACCCAGCGTTAGTAATACCGAAGATAAAGTTAAAACTGCAACTTATGTAAGTACAAACTTACATCACACTAAATTACTGCCAACTATTCCAAATATAAAAAATATTCGGTATTCAAATACTATTCAAATCCAACTGGAACAAAAACCACTAAATATCTTGAATATGTACTTTCCCAAGGGCTATAATGCAGCCCCTACAACAAATTGGCTGTCCTCCCTATCATCCTCTAATTCCTGGACGGTGGTTGGGGACTTTAACGCCCAGCACCCGTCCTGGGAAAGGAAAGGAACCATCAGTTCCAGAGGAGGAAGCCAATTAACACAAGAGATCTCAGATTCAGACTTAATTTTATTAAATGACGGAACCTATACACACTATCCGGACCAACAAGGAAGAAACATGTCAGCCATAGACCTTACTATTGTTAGTCCTAATCTACAAATAAATAGTGATTGGACCCCCTTAGTAGATCCTTTGGGATCAGATCACAAACCGATCTCCATAACATTCAACGAAGAAATAGACCAAGAAACATCAACTTCGAAAACATTTAATTTAGAAAAAGCAAATTGGCCAGTATTTCAAACGGCCCTAAGTTTATTAACCATAGAGGAAATAGAAGATCAAAACCTCGACACATACTACCAAAATATCAGAAGTAACATACTAAATGTCTGTCAACAATCAATACCAATGACCACACAAAATGATACCACCGTCAATTTCACCAGAAACAACCCCTGGTGGAATGGAGAGTGTGCAGAAGCAGTTACCAATAAACACCAAAAAAGTAACATATTTAATAAATTTCCAACAACAGAAAACTTTGACGATAAAAAAATAGCGGAAAAATACAGTAAAAAGATAGTAGCAAAGGCCAAACTAGAATATTTTACAGACGAAACAATCACGAACCACACAGACTTGGGAAAGGCTTGGAAGAAACTAAAAAAGTTAAAACTAAAAGGATGTCTAAAGAAAACCAGAGTACTTAACAAGAACGAAAAACTCACCACAAATAATCAAGACACAGCCAACATCCTAGCAGAAACTTTTGCCAGTGCAAGTCAGTCTCAGTCTCTCCCACAACATGAACAAAACAGAAGAGCCAAAATACCAGTAACAGAAAAGTCAAATAACAACAATGACGTAATCAACGCACCACTCACCTTTACCGAGCTTGCTAGAGCCCTAAGATTAACAAAGAAAGTTAAAAAAGCAACAGGAGAAGATCCAATCTCCTATGGAATAATTAAAAAATTACCCCAATCATATTTGAAAATTATTCATAACTTTTACTCCAGATGCTGGGTGAGGGGGGAGGTACCGCTGGCCTGGAAAGAGGCACAGGTAGTGGGTATCCTGAAACCCGGAACACCGAAACAGGACCCAAAAAGCTACCGGCCCATCTCCCTCACCCCCCACCTGGGGAAGATATACGAAAAAATCGTTAAACAACGATTGGAATACTTTTTACAAAAAAATAATATTTTACCCCCCTTTCAAGCAGGATTTCGTAAACATAGAAGCTGTATTGAGCAAGTAGTCAAGCTAGCCTCCCATGTCAGAAAGGCATTCACCCGAAAGAGGAAGGTTCTAGCCACCTTCTTCGACATTAAAGGGGCCTATGACACGGTCTGGCATGGGAGGCTGCTACAAAAAATCAGCAAGCTCGGCATAGAGGGCAATATGTTCAATTTTATAAAAACATTTGTAGAAAATCGTAAAATGAGAGTCAAAGTAGGGAACTCTCTGTCAACATTACACAATCTAGACATGGGCGTACCTCAGGGAAGCATAGTCGCCCCAATATTTTTCAATATCATGTTACATGATATTAACCAGACTCCACTTCAACTATCTAAAATTTCAATGTATGCGGACGACATTGCGATATGGACGTCCGCGTGCAGAGCTAAAGCTGAAAGTAAAACCTTTCAAAAGTTTTATAAAAGTCACCAAAAGAACACAACGGCCATAGCAACTTATCTTGAGGAAAACGGATTTAAGCTATCATATGATGTGTCATTTTATGGTTTTTGCAAACCAAAAAACAACTAACATAACTTTAGACATTCTGGGAAATGTGAAGCAACAGAGCCCCAAAGCGAAGTTTTTAGGAGTGACCCTAACTCCAAACCTTAACTGGAATGAACATATTTCATACCTAATCAAGAAAGCCAACCAGGCAATAGGTTTCATAAAAACCATCTCAACAGAACAATGGGCTAAAACCCCCAAATTCTTAACCCTTTTAGTTGGTGCTTTAGTGAGAAGCAGACTAACTTATGGAATGGAAGTTTTTCACTCCTTAAATAAAGATCAGGTACAAAGGCTGCAATCAGTAGAGTGTAGGGCACTCAAAGCAGCCCTAGGCATACCATTCTACGCAAACAACAAACTGGTGTATAGAGATGTAGGATGGCTGCCACTTGAAAAACTTATAAAGTTAAACTGCGCCAAATTTATCATCAGATGGTATGCGGTAAAAGCAGAAACAGACCAGGATTTTATCATGGATATACACAATCCCTCCTTGGACTACTCAAATCTACAAAAAAAAAATCCTCTTGTATACTTAAAAACTAAAGATATAATGAGGTACTCAAAAAGCCTATTTGTTAAAGCAAATCTTGATTTAAAGGACATTACCCCTCACCCGATAACTACCTTCCCTACGTGGGAAAGAGAGGAAACCAACTTTGACCTAACACTACATGAACAATACTCTAAACAAGACATAAATATAATTGGCGTCACAGCTAAAGAAAAAGTCCATGGCTTAAGACATTGCATGCAAATCTTTACAGATGGCTCTAAAATCGAAAACAAGATCGGATGTGCTTTTGCCATCCCCTCACTTGAGATAGTTAAATCTTTTCAATTGAATGATGATCTGTCAATCTTTAGTGCTGAACTCTGGGCCCTGTTGGAGGCCTGCAGCTACATAAATAGTTTACCAAACCCACCGATTCGTGACTATCAGATTCACTATCTTCAATCCAAGCTATTCAAAATGAAACAACAAATAGAGCTGAAGTAATCAGTGAAATCAACTTACTGTTACACTGCATTAAAAGAAAAGGAACAAATTTACAAATAATATGGATTCCGTCCCACACCGGCATAAAAGGTAATGACCAAGCAGACAGGGCTGCTAAACAAGCAGCCCTGGGTCATGCTGGAACCAAAATAAACATAAAGCTATCTATCAAAGAAGCAAAGGCAAAACTAAAAACATCAGCTTACCAGGAATGGGCAGAAGAGCTAAAAGACTACACCAAAACTCACGTCCACTAGACCATAAGATAGTTTTTCAAGGCCTATTCCTTAACATACAACGATCTCTACAATCAACAATTTTCAGATTAAGAACAGAATCAGAACGATGTAAATTCGTAACAATAACATGTGAATGCAATGAAGCATTAAACGTAAATCATCTCTTTAACCCATGCATACAAATTAAAACGGAACTTAAAGAACTACTAGATAAACTGAAACTACACAATATCCAATACACAAAAAAGACATTCTCACTAAGGGGTTGGAAGGATGGTCCCCAGCCATATGGCTGGCAGAGACCCTCAGGCAGACACCCCTCGGCCGTCATTTCTGAAAGGTCATAGTAAAACTTAAAAGGCCCGTCTCTTAAAAACTAACTTTTTAATAAAGACAAATAAATGTACAATATTTTAACCGCTCCGTAGTTGCGTTTAGCTTGTAAATAAGCTTCAGAGTCCCCCCGCATAAGGACTCTGTTCGCGACGACCTACCTCTGTTTGTTCTGGGGAGGAGGGGTCCCTTTCCCTCCCTCCCCCCGGCCAAACATGTAGGAATCGCAGCCTTTTAATAACTTATTTTATGAATGTAAATAATAAACCAGACATTGTTAAACATTCAATCCCTGTTGGACCTTGGGCTTGGCGGGCGGGGTAGGGGAGAGACTGGAGTCTGTCTTCCCCCTCCCTCCCCGTTTAGCCTTTTTTTCTCCCTCTTGTAAAATAAGCCCCATCTCTTAAACTAGGTTTACCAGGATTCGGCCTCATTGGTTTGCGCTTTTTGGAATCCTGGGTATAAAAATCTTGTAAAAACGTTTTAAAGTAAATCCAACAGGGACCCATAAATCTTTTTAATACTGTATTGGTTTTGGTTAAAACCAATACGATAGCTCCGGCTTATTTTAAAAGACAAAAAGTAGTCTCTGGCTCGTGACACTTGCTGTCACGTAGTCAGAGATTACATGTATAGCTTTTTTTAACCTTTTTTTTCGGAAAATAAAGTTTTGTGTAAATAAACTCGCCCTCCTTGTAGGGCAGACCTTAAAATATTTTTTAAACTTTTTGACTTCATTTTAAAAAGGTGGTCCTGAAAATTTTAACTTGAGGATGCTCAATCACAATTTTATTACAAGTTTTATCAAAATAAAACTTATAACTTTTTTAGCTAGCTAGCTAACGGGTCAAATTAATACGAGCCATGGCACTTAAACTTTACTTTAAAAAAAACCCCAACAAACATAAACTTTACTAAAAGAAAAATACTTAGGATTTTTTTCCCCTCTCCCCCCCTATCCCCATAACTCCATATATAAGTAATGTCCCATATGTTCTTTTAAGAGCGGGAGGACGTTAAGCATAACAGACCTTTTTTGTAGGAGTAAAGTATCTTTCCCAAGGATACAACCCACCGCGCCCGCAAACCGGCCGGGCCCGTAGGATTACGAGCGGCGACTGACTCGAACCGAATTAAATTCTGTTAAAACGTCCTCCGGTCTGTAACAGACACATTAGTAGATATAAACATGGTGGGAACGATCCTGGAGGCAATGCCCGGAGGCAGTGTAACACCAGGAAAGTCTCGAATGTTTAACAATACAGGTGTGTATATAACTGACTCGAACCATGGACACTACATCTAAATATAGCATCCATGCTCTAACCAACCGGTCACGACGCCTCTGTCACTTTATGATCATTATGCCACACTTCAGGCTAATATAAAACGATCATACAATGCAGATAACACGCCTCTAACAAAACAAACAAACGTGTAAACGTACTTTGGAATGGAAGCGGAAAACTCAGCGGTTTCCACGATGGCGAGACAGCTGGAGGAAATCGTGGCCGAAGAAGGAGAAGGGGACCGCTCCGCCATCTTGGAAAAACTGAATTAGTTGTTGTAGTTGTTTGAATTTCCTCTGAATTTGTAAGGGTAGGCCAAGGCCTAAATCTCCAACGAATCTTACAAACCACTGCACATTATTAGCACTAATTCAAACAGCTCAATCATGTTTAATTGATGATTTTTTTTGGTCAAACATGACGGTGATTTCAAGCTAATAACTGTCAATGACTTAAAAGCCAATAACTCGCTCGATCACACTGGCAAAATGCATGAAAAAAGGTAGCTCGTAAAAATAAGTAGCTCGCTACCTATGACAGTGTGTATTTTGCGACATTGAGCATGAACCACAAATTTCACTTTTTTCTAGGGTTAGGGATAGGGTTAGGGTTAGGTAAATGGTTAAAGTACAGAAAAAGTGAAATTTGTGGTTGTCGCAAATACAGACTCTCATAGTAGCGAGCTACTTATTTTTACGAGCTACCTTTTTTCATGCGACACAAAATGCAGTGACAAGCTGTCACCACGTTTCTTTCCTTGAAAGGAGCTAAAAATACTTCAAGTGGAATTTCCAATGACGTAAGATTGCCCGTGTCAACGCATAAGCGTGAGTTTCTAGTTCGCGAGCGCAGGTGCGGTATTAAAGATCCACCCGATCACGTGTCAAAATCACGCGATTCACGTGTTTTCCCTCTTATAACTGGAAATAAATCTTGTTTTGACCAAGTCTGACTCCCATATAAATGGCCCCAAATTGAAACCGACTCATCAGTTTAAAGAGCAGCCTCAATTTGAATATGGGGAAATTCGAATGTGGGTCACAGCAACCCAGAAAAACCAAGGGACGTAACCGTGGCGCGTCACGGGGTCTTTAAAGGTCTACTATGAAAACACTTTATTTTCAAATGGGGATCATATTATTTGTCACGTTTCGGAGGAAAACCAAAGGAAACAAACAGATAACAACAAGAACACACAAAAACAACCAAACAACAACAACAAAAACCGTCTACAAAGCCTGAAAACAGTGTTATGTCTGGTCATAAGAGCGGCGCGCGTGTGTGCGGTGTGTGTGTCTGTGTGTCTGTGTGCGTGTGTGTGTGTGTGTGTCTGTGTGTGTGTGTGTGTGTGTGTGTGTGCGTGCGTGCGTGCGTTAAAGGTGCACATTTCTAAGCTGATGTAATGAAGTTTTAAGGATAATTATTTGGTTAGTAAGCCCTATTAGAATTTCGTTTCACACGTACGTCACTTGCATTAATGTTCTTTCATGTTGTTGCACCTAACCTAAATTTCTCTTTGGGATTTATTAAAGTAGGTGAAGACGGGGTAAAAAGCCCATGGGCGGGTAAGAAGCCCATGCCAATTATCTCATGAAATGATGCAAATTTCAGTCACATTTTGCCCATGAGACGAGCGTTAATGTTTCGCATTCGTCTCATCAGTCTCATCAGTCTCATATTATGGGCAAATTTGACTGAAATGTTCTTTATTTCGTGAGATAATTGGCATGGGCTTCTTACCCGCCCATGGGCTTTTTACCCCGTCTTCACCTATAAGCGCTTAGAGCTTAAAGGTGAAGCGCTATATACATGTTCTTAAAGAAATAAATAAATAAAGTATACTTGAACTTGAACAGTCGAGCAAAGTCCCGGAAGTTAGCGAACCTATACCCTTACGAATCACGTGATCCGACCTGGTCGTGCAAGTTTATCATTTATTGGCGGCAAACCTTCACATCCCCCGACGAAATAATGATTCTTATTTCGTCTTGATCTTCGACAAAACTTTAGGAAGAGCACATCTTTTTAAAAAAACACAATAATATTCTAACCTATTCTAATTTGAGTGACCTGGCCAGCCAGCGCCCGTTCAGCGGGACACCAACATAATTATGCCACGTCCAGCAGTAACCTAACCTAGCCCTAAGTAAAGTAGGGGAAGACGGGGTAAAAAGCGCATGGGCGGGTAAGAAGCCCACCCCAATTATCTCATGAAATGAAGCAAATTTCAGTCTCATTTTGCCCATGAGACGAGTGTTAATGTTTGTTTAGCATTCGTCTCATGGGCAAATTTGACTGAAATTTTCTTTATTTCATGAGATAATTGGGGTGGGCTTCTTACCCGCCCATGCGCTTTTTACCCCGTCTTCCCCTATGGTTTGAAAGGAAGGGGAAGTGTGCTGCCCAGGGTAGGGCAGGATAAAGCGGGGGGGGGGGGGGGGGGGGGGGGGGGGGGGGGGGGGGGTGGGGTGGGGGGGCGGCTTGGGAGGGGGGGGGGGGGGGGGGCAGGGGGAGCTGGAGGTTGATTTATTTGCGGGCTGGGGTCTATAATACTGTAGTGACTGATATTAGGATTAATATCAGGGATCGGGTTGTCGGCCTGGATAGTTCAGTTGGTAGAGCGCCCTTCTGGTGTTCGGTAGGTCTCGGGTTCGACTCCCGGTCCGGCTAACATTCCCCCACAAAATTACAACATTGGTGTCAGAAGTTAATTTGGTGGCCTGGAGGGGAGGAATGGGGTTATTCCTTGAAAAAAAGGAGGGGGAAGAGTGTAGTGACTGATATTAGGATTAATATCAGGGACCGGGTTGTCGGCCTGGATAGCTCAGTGGGTAGGGCGCCCGTCTGGTGTTCGGGAGGTCTCGGGTTCGACTCCCGGTACGGCTAACCTTTCCCCCACGAAATTACAACAATACTAGATAACTTGATTGATGTTCCAATGTTCACTGAAACCGCTCCTCAAACATGCTAATGTGGTTCAAGAAATTCCAACAGACAACATAGGAAAAGAAAGAAAATATGGGTTTATTGACGTAATCTCCGAACTCCTAAGTTGATTTTGACGTCACGATGTTGGAAGAGTGGAGAGAAGCAGACTGAAGCAGCTCTACAATTATACTGATCTCTGCCCTGGGTGTTCAGAGCTGCATTGAGCAGGCATTGGTGGCATCTTCACCAGCCACCAGACCTCCCTCTGCTGAGCTTCCAGTCGACCTAGCATATTATTAGGAAGATTTTGTGGTCCTGCTCATCACTGTTTCAAAAGGTAAGAGAAAATAAACTGAAAAATCAGTCTGGAGGCTCACAGTAGTGAGTATACTAAAGCTGGCGACAGACTATATGTGACTGCCTCATGTGACTCGATCAGGTCGTGACGTTTCATCTCATTTGCATACTATCTAACTCGATCAGTCTGACTCAGTCGGGCCCAGTCAGGTGACAGGGCCGAATAGGGCGGTTTCTAAATTTCACTGATCGAGTCAGATGGCTTGTGACCTCTTCTGTGCGGGAAACAAAATTTGATCTACGTCACGACCTGATCGAGTCATATGAAGCAGTCGCATAGTCTGTCGCCGGCTTAAGACGTAGTCTGAATCTGAATCTGCCCTGGGTATTTGGTATTTTTGGTATTTGGTATATTCTAGTCACAGAGACTTATCTATGTGAAATTCGGGCTGCTCTCCACCGGAGAGAGCGTCGCCTTTTAAAGTCCCCATCCGAAGGACTGGACGTTCAGTTCGATTTTCCTGTCAAACTAGAAAGAAAGAGTGAGGCCGGGATTCAAGGGGGGTGTGGCAGTGTATTTTTACCTCTATGAGATTTTTACCTCTAGCCGCGTAGCCAATCAGAATCGTTTGTTTGTCCGCCATTGTGAATAATTACGAAACTAAGTGCATGGCTTTGTACATCGATTTCTCTGCAAATATGTAGATTTACGCCCTCCTGCTCTATTTCTGGGTTCTTTCCGTTGTTTCAACTTCGTTAGGGATAGGGTTAGGGATAGGGTTAGGGTTAGTAGTAATCACGGGAGATAAGTAACTGTTCTAATGCGCATGCGCAGAGGTAAATATTTCATAGGACTACTTATTCATTATGACAGGGGGTATTTCCCTCACCTCTCGATTTTCACTCCCCCCCCCCCCCCCCCTTTTCTTAAATTATACACTGGGTCATAATTTCTGTGCTCAACTGAAGCCTGGCATTGACCAATGAAGGGGGGTGGAGGGTGGGGAGGCCGGAAAATCTAGCAATTTCCGGCATCACAGCTTAATTTTAAAGTACGCTCGGAAGATCGCACTCAGTCGGTCTCCGGCCAGACTGGGGAGAAAGGGCGAGGCCAGGCCTCACGTTGGACAGTACACTGAGCAGTCCACTGTCCACTAAGAATGAATGAAATATGGTGTTTTACGTCCTCTCGGTCATAGACACATAGGGGAAGACGGGGTAAAAAGCGCATGGGCGGGTAAGAAGCCCACCCCAATTATCTCATGAAATAAAGAAAATTTCAGTCAAATTTGCCCATGAGACGAATGCTAGACATTAACGCTCGTCTCATGGGCAAAATGAGACTGAAATTTGCTTCATTTCATGAGATAATTGGGGTGGGTTTCTTACCCGCCCATGCGCTTTTTACCCCGTCTTCCCCTATGGGACATTTGTAAATTCAAAGATGGTGGGAGCAATACTGGAGGCAATGCCCAGAGGCAGTGCAACACCAGTAAAGTCCCGATATTTTAACAATAGCCTACAGATATGTGTAGCACTAGCAGTAACCACGCCTCGGTTAAACCTCATCGGCTATGGTACCGCCACAAGTATGTGAATCTATAGTATACTGTCCACTAAGATAGGCAGACGAGCGCTTTTAACCACTATGCCACCTTCCTTGTGTTCAGGCCTTGGTGACATCTACTCAACACCAGCCACCAGGCCTCCCTAGCCCTCTGGACAGTGGACCAAGCAGTGTAAACAGTTTTAACAAGTGGACACTGGGTGTTTTTTTAATAACGCAATTTTATCATCATATAGTAAAAAGCCAACTGTCCGTGTGTGTGTGTGTGTGTGTGTGTGTGTCTGTCTGAAACACGAAACGGGCCTTATAACTCCGCCGTTTTTCGACCGATTCGCTTCAAATTTGCTGTGAGCCCTCACGGGGCGATGGCAACGGCAACCGAGGCGGCCGTGTCATTTGCGCGGTTTCGCAAATGCGCGAAACGCGCATCCGCCGGCCTCTCGGCGCCCATATCTCCAGCGTTTCTGGGCCGATTGCCTTCGAATTTGGCAGGAAGATGACCGGGGCCGGGGACTATCCGTGTGCCAAACCGGAAGCGAATCGGTTTAGAAACGCGCGCGCTATACGCCGCTTCACCTTTTCACGCATAACTCCGCCGTTTCTTAACTGAATTGATTCAAATTTGCTGTCAGGCTTGCTATGGCCCGGGCAACGCCTAGCAGCAAATTTGAAGAGAATCGGGAGAACGCGTCACTCTCAGAGCAGCGCCAACGGGAAACGGGGCCTTATAACTCCGCCGTTTCTTAACCGAATCGCTTCAAATTTCCTGTACTCAGCGTTACCAGTACTTGCCGTTACCGTTACTAGGTGTTACCAGTATGGTGCATTGCCAGTACTAGGCGTTGCGCTAGTTATGATTAATTGAGAGCACACGCCGCGCCTGCCTAGTTGTAGTGTGATCCCTCTCTCTCTCTCTCTCTCTCTCTCTCTCTCTCTCTCTCTCTCTCTCTCTCTCTCTCTCTCTCTCTCTCTCTCTCTCTCTCTCTCTCTCTCTCTCTCTAATAGACAATCTTGTTTATTAGTAATGCTAATTAATGAGTTTTACTTCAAACGTTACTAATGCCATCAGCTATGCCTAGATTCTTATAAATCTCTCTCTCTCTCTCTCTCTCTCTCTCTCTCTCTCTCTCTCTCTCTCTCTCTCTCTCTCTCTCTCTATCTATCTCTCTCTCTCTCTATCTCTCTGTCCCTCTCTCATATTCCCATGTTATCATATAATGGGTGTTTGTTTTTTTGTTCTTCCTTAAAATTGGGTTTATTCTGAAAAATTGTCATTGTCTCACAATGGTTTCCCTTTTTTCGTACTCAATTTAAACTACCAATTCAAGTTCAACATTGTTAAGTATTATCCATGTTTGCTTTAAATCCCATTTTTGATTTCTCTTTCAATTATTTCATGTGCCAATTTTTGTTCCATTTTCTTGACTTGATTGTTTTATGTCAAATTTTCTTTACTTGATGCATGGTATGAATGTGTGAGTGAGAGGGCAAGGTGTAAAGAAGCTATTGTAGCTTATCCTTTTTACCCTCAATAAAACATTCGTATTTCGTATCTCTCTCTCTCTCTCTCTCTCTCTCTCTCTCTCTCTCTCTCTCTCTCTCTCTCTCCTCTCTCTCTCTCTCTCTCTCTCTCTCTCTCTCTCTCTCTCTCTCTCTCTCTCTCTCTCAATGGTTGGTTTAACGACTAATTTGGCGTAGCCTCTTGTAGACAGTAAAAAGTTAGGATCACACTTTTAGACAGTAAAAGTGTGATCCTAACTAAGTTGGATTTTGTAGGCCTACGCATGAAGGCCCTGTCCAGTCAGTATAAGGAGGAAGAAGAAGAATCTGGCTACGCCGTGCTGTTCCACTGGACACTATACAGCGTTGTGCGTTGCGGCATGGACTTGAGGAAGAAAAATAAACAAACTAAAAAATCAACAGTAGAACAAAGAAACTAAAATTGAAAAAAAATAGAAGTCTTCTGAGCGCGTCAATCATGGCTCAGGTCAGGCCAATCCGGCTTACCGTAGCGGACCCCCCCCACCCCCACCCCCGGGGACCGTGACAAGCCCCGACCGGCACAGCTAACAACCCCAACCCTCATTGTTGTCACTTTTTGCTGGGGAGGGAGGGAGTGATACAGTTAGAATGACCAAAGACTTTGGTGTGGGCTTGACGTTGCGGTTGGTGTTGTGGTGCTGGGACATAACCAAAATTAATGGCCATAATGGATGAGGTACGTATATATGTGTCCGGTTTTCATTTTTCGCTGGTCTCCCCGCTGCATTCAGCCGAAACATTCTGATTTCACAGGAGCTCAAAGGCGAACATTAGTTAGAAGCTAGGCAGGAGAATGGGCCAATAAGTCAGATAAATAGTAGATGACAGTAAGCAAAGGAGGAAAAAGGCAGAGTCAAAGAGAGAGACAGATTAGAGGAAGTAACAAGCACAGAACTTCCAGAAGGTGGGGGAACTAATTTGTGCAAAAAGACACCCTGGTATTCATCTCCAGTACAGGGAGAGGCTTGTGGAGGGGGGGGGGGGGGGGGGGTGTGTGCAGGGTCGTCCAGCTCCCCGTATGGAGGCACGAGGCATCCACCCACTCACTGTCCCAACATCGATCAAATGAATCCTTATCAATGTTTTCTTTTCAGAGCATGGGTCGTCCAGCTCCCCGTATGGAGGCACGAGGCATCCACCCACTCACTGTCCCGACATCGATCAAATGAAT
>CM065712.1:11274914-11304914 GCA_017654935.2 Phymorhynchus buccinoides | reverse complement strand
GGAATGCAAGTTCAGAGAATCAGGGTTTAGACCAAACCTGGCATTGTCCTCAGAATCAGCAGAAAGTGCAGCAGGATCTTCAACGTGATGAAGTTGGCTGCCTATGGCAAAGAAGAAGAAGAAGAACTTCAGAAAATCTGATAAAACTAACAGAATGATGGGCTTTCTGCGACGTAGTCTTCCTTCCTTCCTTTCCATAAAGCGACCACAGTCACTTTTGACTATTCTGTCGATGTTACTTTAGGGGAATCTACAGAAATGCGCACTGAGGTACTACTGAGAAGAAGAAAGTTGACAGTAGAAGAAGAAGACAGAAAGCCTGACCCAGCCAGCTAGGTTCCGCTGATCGGCCCCTAACATAGTCATTAGATCTGCTCAACAGAACTGAGGGAGAAGGCGTACCTGACCCTTGTCAAACCCCTGCTTGAATATACTCATTCTGTGTGGGGCCCCTACACTCGGAGGAACGTGGACAAAATCGAAGCTGTACAGAGAAGGGCGGCTCGCTTCGTGTTAAACCGCTACCACATCACTTCCAGTATAACTGACATGCTTTCTCAGTTCTTCTTCTTGACTGTGCGTGGCCACAATCAACAAGTTAGGATGGCCCACACTTGAGCACTGCAGAAAGTCTGCCAGGCTTACATTAGTTACAATGCTTTATAAGATCTTGAACGGCATTGTCAAAGTCGACAACGCCAAACTAAAATCAGCTCCAACTCGCCAAAGAAGAGGACACAGCCGGCAACTATCCACCATCCAGTGCCGGACTGAATACAGGAGAAGTTCTTTCTTCCCACGCACCATCGAAGATTGGAACTCGTTACCTGAGGAGGCTGTGTCTGTCTCTTCAGCAGACTCGATCCAGTCCTCCATCAAGCTGCAATAATTTTTATCCCCTCCCCCCCCAAGTTTAGGTGTTCCTTCCAACTCAGCATTACGTCGGGGGGGGGGGGGGGGGGGGGCTCGATCAGCGAGACCCGGCTGGCTGGGTCATCTTGATGATCTTCGTAGAATAAGTTTTTGTTTTATTTTGTTTTTGATACCCGACTTCGGACCTCAACCATATCAGGGCTCACAGGGACCCCCATTTGGGGGTCTATGAAGTACTAGAATTCTACGGGACCCTCTAAAGTCTAAACGAATGTGCAGGGGGTCACAGGAATGCACTAGAAACATTAATTTTAGCAATCACAATGTCACTGGGGCCCTCTATCCCTCCTCTAGGACCCTCTATCATGAGTCTATGAATGATATAAGTGAAGGAGTCCCTGGGATCCCTTGTTTTGCAGGACGATTGGGAGCGCTGCATATAAATATATAATATAAAATGAGCTGTGAAATATTCAAATAATAATCTTTAGTATCTTTTGTTGAAGAGCACTTGGGGATAAGGTTGCACTGGTGCTTGTTTACCCTATTTTACAGACTACTAGGCTTTCACTAGTTTCAGATTTCAAAATTCAGATTTTGATATTATTTATAGTTTCTTACTATATTATCAGTCATAAGACGCAGGGGTCTTAGTCTCGGGGAAAAAAAGTATCGCCTTATAGTCTGTAAAATATGGTATTTGTTTTTGATTATTAAAAAAAGAATGTGGAAAGGTTGCTTTTGCACCTGTCTTGGTGTGGTTTTTGTCTTATGTTTTCTATGGGGTTCCTGTGTAGAAATGCAGACCTGCCACTTGCTCCGATTTCAGAGGAGCAGCTCAGATATGTTGAGCATTGCTCCTAGCTCCTCTTGCAACCTCCCCAGCTCATATTTTAAAATCTGTCTTGTAATTGTATACATTTTCCACTCAATTTCACAACAAAGAGCATGCATTCAAAACACCAGCTAATGGACATCTAAGGGTCAGCATGAGACAGTGAGGGGCTACACGAAGCATAGGCCTATCTCAGGCTAAATGACCAACTATTGTAGATTGGTCAATATTTCTTTCTCTAAAATGGATCTCAAATTGACAATGGTCAATATTTCTTACTCTATTTCTTACTCTAAAATGGATCTCAAACTGACAATGGTCAATATTTCTTACTCTAAAATGGATCTCAAACTGACAAAAACGACTGCTTGTTTGAAGAACAAAAGAGAAGTGCCAGCCCCTAGATTCTCGCTCCTCTTTTTTATTCTCAGAATGTGGCAGGTCTGGAAACGTATACATACATGTACATGAAAAAGAAGAGGAAGAGGAATTCAATTCAAAGTTTCTACTTTTTTTAGTATAAAATAAAAATTGTGCAAGAGACTCAGTCTGGGGAGAGAGAAAAAGTGTCGCCTTATACAAGTTTGAATAATTAGGTATTAGGTACTTTATAGTCACAGAGGCATCTCTGTGAAATTTGGGTTGCTCCCACCTGGAGCCAGGGTCACCCAATTTAAAATTTAAAAAATGTGCATGTGATCTTTGTGTGACTGATGAAGAAGGAACGGGGGGTAGTTTTTGACCAAATGACAACTTTTTCCTTGCCACTGGGTTTAACGTGTGCTAAGTGCATGGGCACACGGGACCTCGGTTTATCTTCTCGTCCGAAAGACTCCATGTTCAGACCTGTAAGGCCTAGTGCAAAGTGAGAGGGAAAAATCCCCTGTACCCAGGTTCGAACTCAGGGTTTACTTGACACGAGGCAAATGCGCTTACCTCTGTGCCACTCTACACCACTAATAATATGTGATGGTGCATGGGAAAACCCTACATAAGTCGCTCAGAATGTTTTTAGCAAAAGCCCAAAATAGTCAACAACCCCCAAAATATCAATTTTCTATTTAGGGCACATTTATGTCTATTGTTATGTGTTCTACCAGTATCCACAGCATGAAAGACAATTTTGAATGATTTATTTGTTTATTTGATTGTTTTCTAAATCAAGTCAATAGAAACAAAGAGGCAAAGTTGCATCTTTTATGCCCGATTTCTGCAAATGATCTATCTCGAATGCCAGACTTCAAATAATCATAAAAACAAAACTAGACAAGGTAGCTCAATTCGGTTTTCTGTGTATCAACAAGGAACCTTTGCTCCAACATGAAAAAATAAAATCTCAATTTATGCCAAAATAGGAAATGTTCGGAAATAATTAAGGGGAGTAATTTCATGGTGTGTGGGAGTGATCTTGCCTAATTCAATCGGTCAAACAGGGGAAGTCACTCTACCATCAGCTCTCGTAGCGTATCGACTCGTGTGTTTGAGCAGACATACAGCACTTAGAACACCGTGCGTCATTCTAAAAAAGTATGTCATTTTTATTTTTGCGTCACATTTTGCAAGTTTTATCAGTTTGTGGCCACTGGCCACCCCTAATTTTTCTAAAAAGAATGTTTGCAAGTCACTGACTCGCATCCTGCGGTTTCAACTTCAAGCTTCGACGCCATTGTTGCTATGGTATTTGACCAAGTAATGGAACTCTAATTTTCACGAAGTGCTCTCCCCTAGTTTTTTTTCCGAAAATCATCTATTCCATTATGTCTGTTTTTCCCATGCACTGTCACATGATGGTTACACTTACACTGATAATACTAACCCTCCCCCCTACCCCCCCTCATACCCCCCCCCCCCCTACCCCCACCCCCCCGGGGAAACGAGGCTTATTAACTTGCTCATCTGTGTGCGCTTTTTCTCTGTGTGTGTGTGTGTCTTTTTCTGTGCTTCTCTAGACGCGGCGTAAGGATGACACATGGACGACTGAAGACCTGACTGAAGCTTTGAAGGTAAAGGATCGGTTCACTGTTGCTTGTTGCTGGCACCGCTACCTCTTTTCTTCTTTCTTAGCTCCATGGGTGCTACTCTTTCATTTTTGCACTGATTTCAGTATTTTTAATTTGACCAGAAACTGACAGGCATGGTAGACCTCCGCAAATCACGGAAAATCCGCGAAACAATTTGAAACAAAATTATTAAAAAATGCATTGAAATGGCATGAAAAAGTGAAAATTTCACTCTCGAATTTTAATGAATTTTCTTTGGCCTCTTGGACACCCCCCCCCCCCCCCCTGGCCATTTTCCTTGAAAACCATTTTGCCCCCACTACCATGCCTGAACTGAACATCAGTTTTTTGTAATTCATCACACACACACACAAAATTGACCTCAAGCGATTTGGGGCGTTTTGAACTTGGTCTAGTTGTTCTATCTTGGAAGTTTACCATAGGTAATGTCATAATTTTACTAGACTTATGTGTAAGACTCAAACTGTCTCTGTCTCTCATTTTAACTGTCTGTCCGTCTCGTTGTATCTCTCTCTTATCTTGCCCCCCCCTGAATCGTCTGACGGGGCTCTGGACCCCTGTCTTTCATTTGTTTTCATTTGGGGAGTAGCACCCATGTAGCTCCCTCTACACGAGAGTACGCTTTTGGCCACTGCAACAACCACCTTTTGCAAGAGTGAATGCTCTTGGTGGGTGGGTGAAGATGCTTGAGTACTGACCAAACAAGGGAATAACCAGTGATTGCGCTGGGAATTTTTAAAACCAGTCCCGTCAGTGACAATGCCCCCAACAACCAGTGTCAAAACCAGTCCCAGAGATACAAAAACCAGTGAAAACCACAATATTAAAGCCTCTGTTAAACAATTTATCAGTCCTAGCACAAATGTATCAGTCCCTGGGACTGACAGGTCAAATTGTTTTCAGTATTTTGCTTTTGCAATCAGCATTTTACTGGAAATTACCAGTAAACGCAATCACTGCATAACTCTCGCCAATAACCCTTTTTGAGGCCACTGAATGGCTGCCTTTTGCAAGAGTGAATGCTCTTTTGGATACTGACCAACAAGGGCTTAACTTTTACCGTCAAGGGCGTTAATATTAATAACCCTGGTTGCAATGGCCAATAGTGTACAGGCAGGTTTGCATCATTACGCAAAAATTACTTTTAAAAGAACGCTTGAACCCTTTCACCGCCGACGTCGCATTTCTGCACCATACTGATTTAACACCCACGCCACTAAAAGGCATCAAATGAAGATCTGGTATCCAAAGATCTTATTTTGTTAGTTCTGGGAGATAAAGAAAGGCCTTGTTTCATACATGACACAAGGTGTTGTTAGTTCTGGGAGATAAAGAAAGGCCTTATTTCATACATGACATAGGGGGATTGACGGTATTGCAGAAGCCAACATATCTCTACCCAGGTAAGTTTGATGGGAATTTTTGGCTGAAAAATGGCTGGCGGCGAAAGGGTTAAAACGGTACAGTTTTGAAAATTGGTGGCATTACATGGCTTCTGATCTTTCCTCCTCATAATTTTGGTATTTGGTCACAGAGACTTATCTCTGTGAAATTCGGGCTGCTCTCCCCTTGGAGAGCGCGCCTCCGCCTACCTGATTTTTTTTTTTTTTTTTTTTTTTTTTTTTTTGGGGGGGGGGGGGGGCGTGGGGGGGGGGGGCACAGGGTGAGGAGGGGGTATTGGCACCTAGCTATCAATTTGGCCATACCAGGGATTTCTCCCTGCTCTTAACGACTTTCAACTGCCGTGGGATTTTTGCGTGCGTAAAGCGCACGTATCACAGACTAGCTTTAAGTCCCCATCCGAAGGACTCGACGTTCAGTTCGATTTTCCTGTCGAAGTAGAAAGAAAAAAAAGGGCGAGGTGGCCGGGATTCGAACCCGGGGTCACTCACGCTGCAGTCACGCATTACATTTGGCAGGCGAATGCCTTAGCCACTCTGCCACCTTTCACCTTTTCTCACCCCCTGTTTATAATTTTAAGGGGTATTTTCACCCCCAGCTGCAATTTTTAAGGGGTGTTTTCACCCCCAGCTGCAAATTTTAAGGGGTATTTTCACCCTCGGCTGCAAATTTTAAGGGGTATTTTCACCCCCAGCTGCAAATTTTAAGGGGTATTTTCACCCCCAGCTGCAAATTTTAAGGGGTGTTTTCACCCCAGCTGCAAATTTTAAGGGGTATTTTTCACCCCAGCTGCAAATTTTAAGGGGTCTTTTCACCCCCGGCTGCAAATTTTAAGGGGTATTTTCACACACCCCCCAGGCTGCAAATTTTAACCCCCAGCTGCAAATTTTAAGGGGTGTTTTCACCCCCAGCTGCAAATTTTAAGGGGTATTTTCACCCCCAGCTGCAAATTTTAAGGGGTAAAGGCAGACCTGTTTTCCCTCACGGTTTTGCAGGAATTATCCCAGGAATTTGCAAAAATTCTGGGTAAAATCATAAATTCAGGGTGAACGCTGATTTAATCCCGGGATTTCGAAATTTCGAAAAACCGTCTATCATTTGTTTCCGTTTGTATGAAAAGACGCAAGGGTTGACCGAAACCTTGGAGTTCTGAGACGCGATTTTTCATTGGTCCGTGGACCCCCCCCCCCCCCCCTTCAACCAATGATAGTATTTCTTGTTGGCAGAGATTGTAGTTTTGCGCCAAACATGTCATCAGGCAACTCAACCGCAGGCGGCAAGCGCCAGATTAAGCTTTGACAAACAACAGCAGTGATAGGGTGAAACGGCCAAAAGTGAAGCAGAAGTTTTCTCAAAAGTATTTGAAAGTGCCAGGAATAACAAGTTCGTGTTTGGGAGGCGAGCATGCATGCTGCAACGTGGACTTCAAAATTTCGCATTGGCGGCATAAGCGACATTGCGATGTGAATTCTGTTTATTTTCTCAAATTCCGGGGTTTTCTGTGGCAAATTCCAGGTTCATTATACGGGTAAACGGGTCTGTAAAGGCGAAAACATGGGAGAAGCTCCCTCTGTCCCTGACCCCCTGACCCCCTGACCCCCTGAGCTCTTTGAACTATTTGTGCTTTCTGCGCGATCCAGTACAATTTTATATCTAGCCTAGACAGCTTGTGGCAGAAAGGCCTAGCAGACGATTGAAATACCAAGAACGTCATTAACTTTCTGATAAGTAACGGGTTGCGTTTGCGCACGCGTCGTCATTTTAATGCGTCATCTCACCCCCTAAATGAGATTTTAAGGGGTAAAGCACAACTTCCAGAAGGTGGGGGGACTTTTCCATGAAAAATGAAAGCCCACCCTGGGTATCCCCACGGGGAGAGACTCGTGGAGGGGTCAGGGTCGTCCAGCTCCCCGTATGGAGGCATGAGGCATCCACCCACTGCCCCACGTGTACATTGAATGCTCGTACCTTAAGTTGGATATGCGCATTGTTGAGAAAATAGAGTTTGCCATCTTGTGTGTGTTAATTAAGTTTCCAATTAAACATATATGTTGCTCTGCCATGTGTGTGTGTGTGAGTGCGTGCGCGCGCGCATGTGAGTGTGTGCAGGTGCGCGTGCGCATGCTCGTGTGTGTATGTGTTCTTTCTTTTCTTTCCTTTCTTTCTGTTTTTATTTTTTATTTTTTTAAGCTTCATAGTTTTGATCCAGAACTCGATCATATGAAAGAAGAGATGTCTTCAGTTGCTTTCAACTAAAAAAACAACTTCCAACAACTGACAAAGAAGCTTGATGATACACTAATATTGTTTGTCGTTGACGTACACTGGCTTAAAGGCCCCCCACGTCACGTGTCACATTCCCTCTTAGTCTTATGCTAGGTAGATTTCTTAAGATTTCTTACCAACTATAAGAGGGAAAAACGTGATTTTGACACGTGACGTGGTGGGTCTTTAAAGACTCCAGGGATCATCCCAGCAGCTGAAGCGCTTGAAACAATGCATCAGCTAGGGATGAGAACATTACGGTGTGTGACCGGTTTTTGATTACCCCTCCCACCCTGGTCGATCAGCCACATTCCGACCGACTCCGGAGGATGACACTAATATTTGACTTGAAGTTGTTGTTTTTGTTTTTTTCCAAGGGTTCCAAGGGTTCCAAGGACGGGGGCGATAAGAAGAAGCGATCCAAAGACGATGGTCAGTAGCGAGGGAAATTATGATAATTAATGCTAATAAGGATTCGAAGCAAAACACCCCAACGCCTGTATAAAACGCTGTACAATATTTCGATTTATTCTTTTACTAGTACAAGCAACCATGGACTGACAACTGTGTAAAAAAATCACCTCTATATTATAGTATATAGGAAATTTAATCGTTAAAACAATTCAGATACGAACAATTGTTGAATTTGCACGGTTATAACGTAGAAGACTGCTTAAAAGAAAGAAAACTAGATTAAAAAGAACTAGAAACTGGTGAGTAAAGCATATGCAAACCAGAGTTATGTCCTCTCCCCCCCCCCACCCCCACCCCCCACCCTAGAGCAAAAGCCAGATATCCCCAGACCATTTTTCCAGATTGTCTCTATCAGTTGTCTTTTTCATGGCATGGTTTGCCGAACAATTTTTTTTTTCTGTAATTTTCTCTGGCAGTCAAGGGGTTAACTTTTATTTTTATTTTTTTCTTCTGCCGCTATGTCAGACGGGAAAGAGCGTCGCCGAGCCAAAGACGACGTGAACGGGGACGGGGGAGGGAAGCGTTCCAAAGACGACGAGAAAAAATCGCGCAAAAAGGATGACGACGTGAGTTGTGGTACCCCCCCTCCCCTCTTTCATGTGCAGCAAATGGTACGGGTAGATCATAACCTTTTGAAGCAGGGTTGACAGCAGTTTGAGAAGGTTTGGGGAAAATAGACTTCATTTTCAAGGCCCATGAAAGTTTGTGAAAAATGAAAAACCAAGAGTAGTGTCTTTGAAAATTTGTGAATTTTGAGCTACTGTCAAATCTTCATCAATCTGCCCCCCAAATCGCCCAGGACCATAATTTTGAATCATCGTGCCCAGAAAAAAATTATAATTATGAAATAAAATGAATATTTTTATGCGGAATTGACGCGAGTTGCTTCCCTTTAAAGACATCCGATCTTTACGTGTAGCTTGCAATTGCCGGGCAAATGTGTCTTCAGTGAGCTTTGGCTCGAAAATTCTGCATATAAAGTATGGCTGCGAAATGGTGCAACCAACGAGCGCTCAGCATATTGTGCCGCTTTCCGAAAAACCTTCGATTTGGGAAAACCCTAAAGTTGGGCTTTGAAAGTTTGTGAAAAGTTTGTGAAAATTAGGATGCTGTTTGGCTATGAACCCTGTGAAGTGACTCCCCAAAAAGAGGTCTTTGGCGTTTTGTTGAAACTATTAGATAATGGCCTTTATCATGACTGCAATGAATTATTGAACAAAGATAATTTGCTGAAAATGTTCATAAAATACAGCTTCATAGGCAAAAACGGAAAAATTGAATTAACCGAGAAATGTACGGGGGGTGGCACATCTTGACCTATACCAACTATCTTTTCTTGGTTTGTGTGAACAATTTTTATTTTTTTATATTTTTGTTATTGCCATCACTTGAAGTATTTGACACAAAAAGAAGAAAATAAAACATAAAATAAAATTAAAAAAACAAAGGGAAAATGTGATAATTATGATTTCTTTCTGATTTTAAATGAATCAAAAACAAAGATGGCTAGTAGTTGTTGTGTGTGTGTGGGTTTTGGTGGGGTTTTTGTGTGTGTGTGTTTGTTGGTTTCTTTTGCAGGGCTCCCAGGGACCCCCATTTGGAGGTCTATGAAGCACTAAAATTCTACAGGACCCTCTAAAAAGAATGTGCAGGGGGGTCCCAGGGATGCACTAGAAAAATTACTTTTTGGCATTCGCTATGCCACTGGGACCCTCTATCCCGCCTCTAGGACCCTCTATGCTGTAAGTGAAGGAGTCCCTGGGACCCCTTGTTTTGCGGGACGATTGGGAGCCCTGCTTCTGTTAAAAACATTTGGACACGGTTTGATAATTGAGAGGTGAAATCGTGAACGGGGAATTTTAACTCTTGTGCATTATAATAATTTTACAGTAATAGTTATAGCAAACATGTAAATTTCGCCACATACCCCCCCCCCCCCCCCCCCCCCCCCCCCCCCCCCCCCCCCCCCCCCAAAATATGGGCATTTAAAAGTTTAAACTGACAAACAACATTTTGTCACTTTTGGGAAGTGATATAGGTTTAGTATTATGTATTAGGTACTTTATAGTCACAGAGAAAAACTCTCTGTGAAATTCGGGTTGCTCCCACCTGGAGAGCGCGTCGCAGCCAGAGGCGCGCCACCCATTTTGTTTTTGCATGCGATTTTTTTGTGACTGATGAGGAAGGAAAGGGGGGGGGGGGGGTAAATTTTGACCAAATGACAACTTTTTCGTTGCCTCTGGGATTAACGTGTGCTAAGTGCATGGGCACATGGGACCTTGGTTTATCATCTCATCCGAAAGACTCCATGTTCAGACCGTTAAGGCCTAGTGCAGAATGAGAGGAAAAAATCCCCTGTGCCCAGGTTCGAACTCGGGTTTACTTGACACGAGGCGAACGCGATAACCTCTGTGCCACTCTACACCTAGTCTAGTATCACTATCGGCCTAGGATTGTTTCGATAAAACTGAAAAGAAGCAGACTTTGAGATTGAGGGGTCGTAAACATGACGGGGGTGACGAATCTACTTGTCTGCTGATTATAGTTATATGTTTATTATTTTGATGATTTGTAATTGTAATTCCAGGTCTCTCCGTTCCTCTTCTGACAAACTTATCCTTTCTATTCCTCGTACTAACACTAAGACAAATGGTGAACGTTCCTTTTCTTTCAGCGCCCCTTCTGTCTGGAACACCCTACCATATGAACTTCGTTCTGCTAAATCTTTCCAGTCTTTCAAAACCGCTCTTAAAACTCACCTCTTCCGGCAATACCTCTGATTTCTTCCTTGTCCTGTTTCCTGCCTTGAAACTAAGTTCCCCACATTGTGTGTGGGTGGGTGTAGGTGTGTGTGCGGACGTGTGCGTGTTGTGGCTGTGTGCATGTTTGTGATAGTTGATATTGTAGTAGCTTATCATCTATTTATTTATTTATTTAAATAATTGTGAAGCGCCGTGAGCTCTATGAACTAGCTCTATGAATGTTAGCAATATTATTGTTGTTGAGCAGATTTGTTTTGAGTTTTGTTGTTGTTGTTGGAAATATGAGGAACAGCTTGGGAATTGAAAGTTGATTTTGTACTATTATGCGTAATAATTATTTATGCAATTAAAAATTTAACATTATTATGCGAAACGGCGATAATTATATAATTACTTGCAGGGACAATGCTGCTATATATCGTCGGTGAAATTCAAAAACTTCATATCGAGACTTTTTTTGGGTTTGAGTCAGCTTTCTAATTTTTCCCGCCACCTTCCACCAAAAGCTCGTATCTCTAACGACTTTCTATCTGAGATAAATGAGGTTGTGAAAATAGACGAAAAACTCGTAAGTCCCAAATTCAGACCTAGTTAAGGACAAAAGCCTTGTATCTTCATTCATTTCAAGTCTAAAAAAGAAAAATGTCAAAGTAATTTTAACAAAATGCAAGACTAAACTCGCAATGTCTTGAACAGCATATTCATCATAGTTAATCAATCGTGGTCAACGCGGTTAATTTTTAAAAGTCTTTTTCATTTTTCTCAAAACTACCAAAATTGAGATACGAGGTTTTTGAATTTCACCGACGATATGCCCCAATGTTGTGGTTCTCTTCTGCTTAGTACCGTAAAATCTGGACTATAAGCCGCACCTGTATATAAGCCGCATCCCTTAAATTGACAAAATATTAGGTATTTATTCACATATAAGCCGCACCAGTTTATAAGCCGCAGAGAAAATTGTATGTGCACAAACCAACATAAATTATATAGAAATTCTCCTATCAGAACATAAGTATTTAATGTTCTTCTGAAGACACTTTATGCATGAGATTTGAATCTATTGATTACCAAAACCAGTTTTAAGCTAAAAAAAAATAGGCTGAAAAATGTGGCCCCAAACAGGTTTAATCATACTGATCAATGTAGAATGGAAAAGAAATCAACAGATCAGTCTATGGGGGTCTGCAACGAACACCTTTTGCAAGAGTGAATGCCCTTGGTGGGTGGGGGAAGATGGTTCAGTACTGACCAAACAAGGGGATAACTCTCGCCAATAACCCTATTTGAGGCCACTAAATGGCTGCCTTTCGCAAGAGTGAATTCCCTTGTCAGTACTGACCAGCGAGGGAATCACTCTCACTGTCAAGGGCGTTAATAACCCTAGTTGCAGAGGCCTATAAGCCGCATGGGCCAAAGTTGAGGAAAAAAAGTAGCGGCTTATAGTCCGCATTTTACGGTGCTTTCTTCTCCGATTTTTTGCGTGGTGAAATGATTATTTGTGTGTGGTGTTCTCGCTCTGAAAGGATTATCATAGGAGCAAAGGTCGTAGTCGAGGAGACTTTTCTCCCGCTCGTGTGACGGAATTGACAGAGGTAAAAAAAAAAATACCCCAAAAAAATACAGGCAATTTATTAATATTCACATTTTTCTCTCTCTCTCGTAAGCAGGCATGAAAAATCTGTCCAATAACCTTTTTGGAATACTAACCCTAACCCTACCCCCCACCCTATAAGACGGAAAAACGCAACGAACCACAACTGTGACAAATGGCGGTGTACTGCAGTACATAGTGAGTTGGTAGGGTTAGGTTTAGGGCTAGGGTTAGGGTTAGTATTCCAAAAAGAGAATTAGCTGAAAATGTTCCTAAAATACAGCTTTATGTATGGTAAGAAAGGCAAAAAACGGAAAAATACAATTAACCGAGAAATGCAGGGGGGGGGGGGGGGGGGGGGGTGGCACATCTTTACCTTTACCGTATCTTCTTTCAAGTCTGCCTACAGCACCCAAATCGCCTAACTCGGCACGGATGAAAAGGAACAGAAGCATTGTGAACCGGAAAAATCGTATTGTAATTCCCAACTTCTCTCCCTTGTTCTTCTTTTCACACAAAAAACATATCCTTCCTTTTTCAGGGAACTTTCACTGTTTTCATGCCTGCATAATTAAGGGAAGATAATTCAACGATTGGGCGGAAAAAATGAACTTTTTTTTTTCCTGGTGCAAGGTTATCTTCTCTTGTGAGACAAAAATGTGCATATATTGAAAAAAAAGTATATGCCTGTCTATTTAACGCTATTATAACCCGCTTCTGTTTCTGTCTGATAAAATCTAATGACTCTTAGGAGCTTTTTCTGTTTCGCTCATAAACTTGTAACTGCTTTTTTTAGCCGTTCTAATTGTAGTGGCTAACGTGTGTTGCTACACAATTTTTGGTCATTAATCGCTAGGCATGTATGTGTATGTGTGTGTGTGTGTGTGTGCATGTAGAGAGAGAGTGCATGTATGGATGCTACTCTTTCATTTTTACACTGATTTCAGTATTTTTAATTTCACCTGAACTTCAGTTGTTGTTTTTTATTTATCCAAAAAAATTTGACCACAAGCGATTTGGGGGCGTTTTGAACTTGGTTGTTCTATCTTGAAAGTTTACAAAGGCAATGTAATAATTTCACAAGGCTTATTAGACTCAAACTTTCAACTTTCTGTCTATCTCGTTATCTCTCTCTCTTAACTTGCCCCCCTGAATCGTCCAACGGGGCTCTGCCCCTGTACCCTGCCAGGGTCATGAGTCCCTGGACCCCTGCCTTTCATTATTTTTTCATTTTGGGCTGTTGCACCCGTGTGTATGTGTGTGTGTATGTATGAGTAAAAGTTTCAATGTGTGTGTGCGTGTGTGTCAAAGTGCCAACAGAAATTGATACTACCGTATTTTTCGGACTACAAGGCGCACCTGATTATAAGGCGCACCCCCCAAATGTTTACACAAAATTCAGATTTTGTTGTTATAGTTTTCTTGCCATATTACAGACAAACCCCTATTTTACGACCCTCTGTTAAGCGACCACCTCTCATTTGAGACCGGATTTGTTGGCACAGATGCATTTTACTATGTAAACGACCTCTCTTAAATGACTTCCTCTAAAACGCAACTTACGACCGCCATTTTGTTGGTTTTTACGACCGTTGCTGTCGTCTGCATAGACTTTGAGCAAAGGGAAACAACCACGGTCAAGGGCCTGAAAGCGGAGTCGCTTCCCTTGTTGTAGAAAAGATGGCGGAGAGCGTAGGAAAAGCACGAAAACCACTGACTTTGAAAAAGAAAACCACTGACTTTGGACGAGAGTGGAGGTGATTAACAGAAGTTGGAAAGACCCAAATCCAGTTTTAATATGTCATTGTATGTGTGCATGAAGAAGAGAGTATGAACTGTGCTGAACTTTTTCTTTCTACGGCTGCCAGTGAAAAGCTCCGTCATACGACCCCTCCAATTTACGACCGATTTTTCCGGACATTTTGGAAGTCTTAAAATAGAGGTTTGTCTGTATTGTGGACATTTTGGAAGTCTTAAAATAGAGGTTTGTCTGTATTGTGGACATTTTGGAAGTCTTAAAATAGAGGTTTGTCTGTATTGTGGACATTTTGGAAGTCTTAAAATAGAGGTTTGTCTGTATTGTGGACATTTTTGGAAGTCTTAAAATAGAGGTTTGTCTGTATTGTGGACATTTTGGAAGTCTTAAAATAGAGGTTTGTCTGTATCAGTCACATTATAAGTACCACACAAACAAACACACAAGTGCAGAGTGACGTTATTTTATTGACGAAACAAAACGGAAGGTGTCATATGTCAACAACAATGTCTTTTTCAAACAACACGGACAACACAACAATACTTCCCCTCTCCACAGTCGAGCAGTCTCCATCAGTCACATTACCAGGCGCAGGGGTCTCAGTCTAGGGAAAAAAAAAGTATCGCCTTAAAGTCCGTAAAATACGGCAATGTTTCACTTACACTTGTGTTAGATGACAATTAACCCTTTCGCCGCCAGCCATTTTTCAGCAAAACATTTCCATTAAGCTTACCTGGGTAGAGAAACTGCAATATTGGGGACTCCTCTGTGACATGCATAAAGTAAAGCTTATCCTTACCTCCCCAAATTATGAAAATAGGGTCTTTAGATAACAGACCCTGGTTTGAGGCCTTTTCGTGACATGGGTGTTAAATCATTGTGGTGCTAAAATGCGACATTGGCGGTGAAAGGGTTAATGTAACATGTCATAATTTTATGCTTTTTATTGTTAACCCCTCGACTGCCAGAAGAAAAGAAGAAGAAAAAATCGTTGGGGCAAATCATGCCATGAAAAAGACAACTCGGATAGAGCCAATCTGGCAAAATGGTCTGGGGATATAACTCTCTTGACTCTGTTAGAGCAAAAGCCAGCATATCAGGAATATTCCTCTTCATCTGATGACATTATCAGTGATGTCATCAGGTCAGTACGCAATGCGTTGGTGGCAGTCAAGGGGTTACTATTGTGAATGTTTGCGCACATATCCACATGTATGTTCGTGTGTATGTGAATTAATATGCCAGTGGGTTTGTTTATGTGTGTGTTTGCGCACATGTGCTTGTGTGTGATTTGGGGTTTTTTGCTGCCAAATACAGTGAACCTCCCTTATAAGACCTTCAAAAATCATCGCAAAATGGGAGGGAGTTTTATAAGGGAGGTTCCACTGTATTAAAATTACCTCCCTTATAGAACTCCCTCCCATGTCATTTTGAAAAAAACATAAGTTTAGCTTCATTTTATCTTTCTGCTCTCTCTCTCTCTCTCTCTCTCTCTCTCTCTCTCTCTCTCTCTCTCTCTCTCTCTCTCTCTCTTCTCTCTCTCTCTCTCCTCTTTCTCTCTCTCTGTCTCTTGAGTCTGGTCTCTCTCTCTCTCTCTCTCTCTCTCTCTCTCTCTCTCTCTCTCTCTCTCTTTTTTTCCTTCTTTATTTTTGGACCTGCAGACATCCCAAATGAGGTCTCAAATGGGAGGGAGTTGTATAAGGGAGGTTATTTTAATACAGTAGAACCTCCCTTATAAGGCCTTCAAAAATCATCCCATTAAATGAGGTCTCAAATGGGAGGGAGTTGTATAAGGGAGGTAATTTTAATACAGTGGATTCTTCCTTATAAGACCTTCAAAAATCATCCCATTAAATGAGGTCTCAAATGGGAGGGAGTTGTATAAGTGAGGTAATTTTAATACAGTGGATTCTTCTTCTTATAAGACCTTCAAAAATCATCCCATTAAATGAGGTCTCAAATGGGAGGGAGTTGTATAAGGGAGGTAATTTTAATACAGTGGAACCTCCCTTATAAGACCTTCAAAAATCATCCAAAATGAGGTCTTAATAAGGGAGGGGTTCTTATAAGGGAGGTAATTTTAATATTTACAAAGAAGGGCAATGTTTCAGAGAAGTAGGTCTTATGTGGGAGTCTTATAACGGGGGGGGGGGGGGGTGGGGGGGGGGGATGTCTTATAAGGGAGGTTCTACTGTAAAATCTAATCACTTATGTTAATTTGTTGAACCTTAATTTGATGTTTGGTATGAGCTGAAAGTTTCAAGCTAGCTTACTAAGAGTTGCTAGTAATATATTCGCTTATCGTCCATAAGGGTCCCAGACCAATTGGACGCTAATCTCACCATCTCCTAGTAATATGCTTGCTAGTACATGTTTCTTTATACATGTAAAATAGCCATGATACAGCAATTTGCTACCCAGCACCACGAAAGGGACATTAAGTGTCAAACTGACCATTCTGAGAAAAATTAACCATTTGAACACTTCGGGCAATTCTCTTTCTAACGATACAAGGACCATTCTTGTATCTGTTTCCGTTGCAGAGTTATAAGCATTTAAAGTTAGTAGGGTGAGCGTCAGCCATTTTGAAGAAAAAAACACAGTCTAAAGTCTAGCCTAGCTGAAGAACATGCATTGACCTACTCATTTTAAAGCACTTATAAGATCGTTTTGAGACCATATTAAAGGTTGTTCTTTATGAATATGAAAGTTAAAATATTAGAGAACACGGAAATAACCCATAGCTCAAAATGAACACCCCCAAAATTATATTTTTGACTTTCCAAGCCTGTTGTGAGAAATTAGCCCAGCGACTTAATGTCCCTTTCGTGGTGCCGGGTCACATTTATGGTTCGTGGTTTTTGTGGATTTTTTTTAGCACGCAGTAAATTTTAGAAGAATCCAAGCTTCCAATGCCGAAACACATACTATGTGATATACTATAGAGCTTGTTAATAGAGCTTGTGTAATTTGTAAGCCATTAATAATGTCTTTTTCTTCTTCTTCTTCGATTGCTCAGACAGTTTCCTGTCAATTATGAGCATAGATGCGTCATGCTGCCGTTATGCGCCTAAGTAAGAAATAATTAGGCCTCAGCAAGTCCGACTTCAGGTGGTCAGGGAATCTTTGTTGAAAGCGTTTCTGGAAAAAAAAAGGCAGGAGAATGGACCAGTAAGGCAGAAAGACAGTAAGATGACAGAAAGCAGTGAGAAAAGGCAGAGTCAAAGAGAGTGACATATTAGAGGAAGTTACAAGCACAGAACTTCCAGAAGGTGGGGGAACTATTTATGCAAAGGACCCCCCGGTATCCCCACAGGGGGGGATAATGTCATTTTGAAAAACATAAGTTTAGTTTCATTTTATCTTACTTGCTCTACTCTCCCTCTCTCTCCTCTCTCTCTCCTCTCTCTCTCTCTCTCTCTCTCTCTCTCTCTCTCTCCTCTCTCTCTCTCTCTCTCTCTCTCTCTCGTTTTGTTGTTGTTGACCTGCTCCTTTCCCGATATTCACAGGAAATAAATTGATCCATGTCCTTACTTACCACAGTATAAAACGCTTTCTGGTATTAACCCTTTGACTGCCAGAGAACTTTTTTTTTTTTAAATCAATGGGCAAATCATGCCATAAAAAAAGACAACTGATAGAGCCAATATGGCAAAATGGGACTCTGGGGGTATAACTCTCTTGACCGTGTATGGTAGAGCAAAATGCCAGCATATCAGAGTCATTCCTCTTCATCTGATGACATCATCAGTGATATCATGTCAGTAGATGTACATAAGTTGGTGGCAGTCAAGGGGTTAATTTCTAGTCAGATTTTTTCTTTTTTTAAAATAGTAATTGATACCAGGTCACCATCTTTTTCAACAGTTCCCCCCCCCCCTGTTTTTTGTGTGTGTTTTTGTTTTGATAATCATCTATTCATCGAGGTAAAGCTTGTTTGTTTTTGCACCACAACAATTCAACACCCATGTCATTCAAAACCCTTGAAATCAGCGGTCTGTTATTCAATGATATTGCGTTCCTAAATTTGGGCGGTAAGGATTGACCCTATTCTAAATGTGTCACAGTAGAAATCCCACAATATTGCAGACAGAAATCTTTTCTGTAGCCAAGTAAGTTTAATGGAACCATTTTTCCTCTGCTCAAAGATCGGCTGGCAGTGTGAAAGGGTTAACCCTCCCCCCCCCAGTTCAGCCAGGAAGGGCCCAGGCCCCACTTCCAGAAGCAAGCAACGGGAAAAAAAAAATCCTCTAGTGTTCAGTCGAGTTGCAGGCTCAGATGGCGATCTGGTCACAGCGCTGATGGAAATGCGTGCGAATGTGCTGACGGAGCCTGCACATGTGACAGTGGCTCGGCTCAGTTGGTTCCACTCTCATGGCCAGTCCTGACGAAGAAGGAGCTACGATATCTGCTCTGTTTGCTGCGATGTTATCATTATTATAATTGTGTGATATTCTTTATTTCCTTGTTATGAAGAATTTTATGTTATGAAGAATATTTCCTTGTTATGACAAATATTTCCTTGTTATGATAATATTTCCTTGTTATCAAGAATATTTCCTTGTTATGAAAATGATTTCCTTGTTATGAAGAATTTTATGTTATGAAGAATATTTCCTCGTTATGAAGAATTTTATTGTTATGAAGAATATTTCCTCGTTATGAAGAATTTCCTATGTTATGAAGAATATTTCCTTGTTATGAAGAATTTTATGTTATGAAGAATATTTCCTTGTTATGAAGAAAATTTCCTTGTTATGAAGAAAATTTCCTTGTTATGAAGAATATTTCCTTGTTATGAAGAATTGTATGTTGTAAAGAATATTTCCTTGTTATGAAGAATTTTATGTTATGAAGAATATTTCCTTGTTATGAAGAAGTTTCCTTGTTATGAAAATATTTAATGTTTTAAAAAAAAAACTATTTTTGAAGCTTAAAGGCGCACCCTGACGGATGAGTTTTTTTTGCAAGAAACACGTCGAGATCAGCAGGAAAACACCCTTTACAGAGATCGCAACACTCACTTTGCTCTGGTTTCCCAGAAAATCAAACCGTCAAAAAGGCGATTCCTCCTTGGCGGAGGTGCTGGAAGTCAAATTATTTCACCCAAAGAGAAGGCGTGTGCCGTCTCTTTTTGAATGGCCGCCTGTCGCTTAGACCAAATATTTGCACAAACTTTTCGCAATACAAGCCTTTTTATTTATTTTAAAAAAATTGTATACAGTTTATCTTAAGGAGTTTCGCTCACAAACAAAGGAAATAGCTCTTTTTTTTTTTACTGCGCTACAATTTGCAGTACAAAAAAAAAAGCGCTTCAACCACAGTGAGTGACCTCCACCCACCCCATCCAAAATGGCTACTCTCTCTCGGCATCTCCGCCAAGGAAAAATCGCCGTTTTGACTGTTTAATTTCTAAGAAACCAGAGCAAAGTGAGTGTTCCGATCCTTGAAAAGGCTGTCTTCCTGGTGATCTCGACGTGTTTCTTGCAAAAACAACTCATCCGTCCGGGTCCACCTTTAAGGAGAAACTATTACATACTTTGTTACTTATTTAGGTGGGGGTGGGGGGGTGGGTGTGGAGGGGGGGGGGGGGATTGTGTGTATGTGTGCTTGACAAGCTTAGTTGTTTCTATGCAAGTTAATATATTTGCTTTTATTTATGAATTTCATGCCTTAGTTTATACTACAGTGGAACCTCCCTTATTATAAGACCTCCCATTATAAGACTCCCTCCCGTATAAGACCTACTTCTCTGAGACATTGCCCTTCTTTGTAAGTATGAAAATTACCTCTCTTTTAAGACCACCTCCCTTATGAAGACCTCATTTTGGATGATTTTTGAAGGCCTTATAAGGGAGGTTCCACTGTACATCAATGTCGATGCCTTGGGGTGCGTTCGGGTCAAAGTGGTGGCGATGATTAATGTGTTTCCCCGTGGGGATACCGGGGGGGGGGGGGGGGGGGGACGTCTTCCGTACAAATAGTTCCCCCACCTTCTGGAAGTTCTGTGCTTCAGCTTGTAACTTCCTCTAATCTACATGTATCTCTCTCTCTCTTGGACTCTGCCTTTCCCTCTTGCTTTGATGTCATCTACTATCTTTCTGACTTTTATTGGCCCATTCTCCTGCCTTTAAAAAAAAAAAATCTTCCATATAGTTTTCTTCCTTTGAGCTCCTCCGAAATCGGAATGTGTCAGCTGAATGCAGCGAGGAGATCAGTGAAAACTGGAAAGCGGACACATACGTACCCATTGCAGACCTGTTTACTTTACTCTTTTCGAGTAGTATTCTACTCAATTTGGACCTCTACTACTCTTCAAATTTGAAAATAATGCTCTAATTACTCATTTTCAGTGAACATTGTTACATGGTTTAATGAATAGGACAACACATTTTGCACCCAAACTACTCATTTCAGCTATCAAAAAAAAAGTGTCATCCAGACTACTCAAGAGGTGTGTAGGTGGTAAACAGGTCTTCCACTGTGGCCTTATGGCCTGGGAACGCAGAAGAAGAAGTTGTGCTCATTTATTGATTTTCAATTAAATTCGTTTCACTCTCTCAACACTAATGAATTAATGTTTGACGTCCTCCCGATCTTAAAAGATCATATGGGACATTCAACTCTAACGACGATAAAAATGGTGTTTTGCGTCCTCTTGGTCTGAGTCAGACACATATGGGACATTTGTAAATACAAATATGGTGGGAACATTACTGGGGACAATGCCCAGAGGCAGTGCGAAACCAGTAAAGTCCAGATTTTTAAAATTAATACAGATAGCTGTAGCGGTGACCACGCCTCGGTTAAACCTCATCGGCTATGGCACCGCCACAAGTAATGATAGTACATACATTCAACTCTAATGTGTGAAAGTGGTGTTTTACGTCCTCTCGGTCATAGCCACATATGGGACATTTGTAAATACAAAGATGGTGGGAACATTACTGGCTGTAATGCCCAGAGGCAGTGCAACACCAATAAAGTCCCGAGTTTTTAATATTATAGATAGGTGTAGCGGTAACCATGCCTCGGTTAAACCTCATCGGCTATGGCACCGCCACAAGTTTCTACTCTAATGTACGCTATAGCGTACATGTTTCGTGCAAACGTTCAACACTAAGCAGGTTTGCATCATGATCATTACATACAAATTATTTTTAAAATAATGCTTAACCGCACAGTTTTGAAAATTTGCAGTATTGTTTATAATAATAAAAGCTAGCATAATGTTATAATTCCAAAGTAAAATTTTTATTATTAGCAAATTTTAAGAAAAGCATGACAAAGAAGACGATGAGAGGGGTAGTGACTCATTTGCATTCATTGCCGTCCTAAAAATAGACTAGAAGTGATTTCATTGGTTGAAAACTATTAACCCTTTCAGCGCCAATGTCGACTTTTGTCACCACATTGGTTTTACAGCCATGTCACTAGAGGGCATCAGGTCAGAGCCTGTTGTCTGGAGACCCTGTTTTCTTGATTTGGGGAGGTGGGGATGGGCCTGATGTTACATATGTCACAGAGGAATTCTCAATATTGCAGAGAATTTTTTTTCTCTACCCAGTTAGGTTTAAGGGTATTTTTTGACCCAAAAATGGCTGGCGGTGAAAGGGTTAAAGGACCGTAGAGGAACACTTTTATACCAGTTTGGGTTGCATGGCTTCGCTGAGTTGTGAAGTGTGAATGTTTGTACGCTGTAGCGTACATTCGTGTTGAACGGTTGTAAAGGGAAGCAATCGGCCAGTGTTGAATGAGTTGAACCAGAAGAAGAAGGAAGAAAAATGTGTATTATTTTGTGTAATTGTTCGTTGTCGTTTTTTTGTCGTCTACGCAGGAGGACAGAGAGCGTCTGCGTCAGGAGAGGAGAGAGAAGAGGGGAGGAGGGGGGGAGAGCAAAAAGAAGGAGGTGGGTGTGTGTAGTTTAACTCGTTTCCTTTACACACATAGAGACCGGTGCGTGCTTGCCGCGCATCTTTATGTATGCCACGGACGCAGACTTGCATGTACTTATGCACACACACACACATGCGTGCACACGGTTGCACACACACACACACACACACATGCGTGCAGCGAAACGAACACACGGATGCATGCACGCACACGCACACACACACACACGGATGCATGCACATACACACACACACACACACACACACACACGGATGCATGCACACACACATGCATGCGCAGGCACACACACATGGATGCATGCACACACACACACACACACGGATGCATGCACACACACATGCATGCGCAGGCACACACACACAGATGCATGCACACACACACACACACACACACGGATGCATGCACACACACACACACACACACACACACACACACACACACACACACACACACACGGATGCATGCACACACACATGCATGCGCAGGCACACACACATGGATGCATGCACACACACACACACGGATGCATGCACACACACATGCATGTGCAGGCACATACACACGGATGCATGCGCACGCACACACTCACACACACGGATGCACGCACATGCGCACACAGATCTGTGTGCATGCGCACATGCCTGTATACATGGACTCAAACTTGCATGTATAGTACTGATGCACACACATTAGCACACACATGCATGAATGCATGCACGCATTTATGCACACGCTCACACATGCACACGCACACACACACGGATGCATGCGCACACACATACACATGCATGCATGTCAAAATTTAACACCCCCCCTTCCTTCCTCATCAGTCTCACCAAAACATTGCATGCAAAAATGCAACAACAAATTTTTTTTATTTTTTTTGCGTGGCGCTCCTCTGGCTGCGACACGCTCTCCAAGTGGGAGCAACCCGAATTGTATTATAACAGTGGCAATGGTTTCCCTTGATGTCTGCACCACCAGGATCGTCCCCGTAAAGAAGAGAAGGGGGGGGATAGCGACGATGAGGGGAAGCGACGATCTAAACGAGAGGACAGCGCCCGGCGCCATCGAAAGAAAGACGGCGACGAGTAAGTTCTTTTTTTCCTTCTTTTTTTTGCTGCCCCCATCTTCTGGGCCTTACAGTGGCGTTGCTCTCACACCGCTCATTCCAAGTCCCAACTCACAGCCACACCTCCGCTTCGTTCAGGTAGCAGAATCGGAGACCAGCAGTCCAAGAGGAGCGAAGTTCTTTCTTCTGCGTTCCCAGGCCATATGGCCATAATGGGTAAGGTAAGGCAGGAGAATTGAGCGCCAATAAGTCAGAGAGACAGTAGATGACGGAAAGCAAAGGGAAAAGGCAGAGTCAAAGAGATTAGAGGAAGTTACAAGCACAGAACTTCCAGAAAGTGGGGGAACTCTTTTTTACGAAAGACCCCCCCGGTATTCCCACATGGAGTATGAGCAAGTAGCGTGCCTGATTTTTGTTTGCATTGTGGGGGGAAAAAACTCCAAAACTTGTCAAAACGCTATGGATGTAAAGGACAACGTTTCGACTTATTCCGTTCTTTTGTTGCCTGCTTTTTGCTCCTTTTTTGCTATAATTCGCTGTTTGCTGTTTTCTTAGCTTGTTTGTCTATGTTGATAAAGGCGCATTCGCCGAAATATCCAGTAGTTTTGTTTTGTCTCTTGTGAATAAAATAATGTCACTTTACACTTGTCGTGTAGTTGTTTGTTTGTTTGTTGTTCCGTCTTTGTCGAGGAGACAACCCAGAGGCAATAGAGCTCAAGAAAAAGCGCTCAGCTTATCTTAAACCTGTATGTACTTGTGCGTATTAATATACCTTATAACTGCGCATGCACACGCAAACAGGCTGATGCTCGTAGTCCTACACCTGTGCT
Organism: Phymorhynchus buccinoides; assembly: GCA_017654935.2. Classification (NCBI taxonomy): domain Eukaryota; kingdom Metazoa; phylum Mollusca; class Gastropoda; order Neogastropoda; family Raphitomidae; genus Phymorhynchus; species Phymorhynchus buccinoides. The sequence continues at coordinate 11,281,114 of CM065712.1, read as the reverse complement.
CTCTAATACACATACACATATGCACACACACACACACACACATATACACGCACCCATGCGCTCGCTCTCTCTCTCTCTCTCTCTCTCTCCTTCTCTCTCTCTCTCTCTCTCTCTCTCTCTCTCTCTCTCTCTCTCTCTCTCTCACTCTCTCAAAAATTCCTTCATACACTCATACACACACACGCACGCACACACACACTCTCTCTCTGTCTCGCTCTCTCTCTCTCTCTCTCTCTCTCTCTCTCTCTCTCTCTCTCTCTCTCTCTCTCTCTCTCTCTCTCTCTCTCTCTCTCTCTCTCTCTCTCTCTCTCTCTCTCTCTCTTCTCTCTCTCTCTCTCTCTCAATATTCCTTCATACACACACTCTCTCTCTCAAAAATCCTTCGCGCACACACGCACACACACACACACACTCACACTCTCTCTCTCTCTCTCTCTCTCTCTCTCAAAATTCCTTCACACACACACACTCTCTCTCTCTCGCTCTCGAAAGATGCTTTCTTTCTTTGTCTCACTTTGGTTCTGACCCACGCACTGCTACGTGATTGGTATCGTAATCAACTTTGGTGGAGGGGGAGTTAATTAGAAAGAGAGTATTCACCCTTTGTTGAATTTCAATCTCTTGTTTATTTCAGCGACGGAGACAAAAAGCGGCGCCACGGAGATGAAGACAAAGAGCGCAAGAAACACCGAGATAAAGACAGAGAGGTCAGTGACCTTCCGCCTTTGACCTTTGACCCTGTTGAGCGCGTAGATAGGATTTTGTGCGCGTCCTGTAAACGCTTACCGACCGCCATTACTGCTGTCGTGAACGAGAGTTGGCTCCCCTTTCAAGTAGTCGAACTTCCGTTTTTGCGACTTCCTGTTGTTGTGTTTGGACAATTCTTCGCGAAAACCGATAGAATTATGGCATTTTAAGCTCTACAATGATGCTTTTTACATCCAATGAAGGGTTATGGCATCTGTTGGACGGTATCTTGGATGATAATAGGGATTTTGAAGCATTTTAATGTGAGTATTCGTCATATCGCCGACTCGTGACCACTTTCGATGTTGTAACTCACAGTAGACTGTACTGAACATGGCAATCGTTGCCTCTCTTCTCACGATTTTGTTCACTAATAGGGCGCCCTCTTTTATTAGGCGCATAGGTCGAAATTGGAGAAAAAAAAATATCGCCTTATAACCCGAAAACTACGGTACTAAGCAAACTTTTGCATAATTCACGAACTTGGCAATGGTGTGGCCATGTTCACATTTATTGTATGTGTGTGTCACTGTGTGTGTGTGAGAGAGAGAGAGAGAGGGGGGGTGGGGGGGTTGATTGATAGTGGTTACCATTTACTTTTGATCTGAACAAGAGAGAGAGAGATGAGGAGGTAACACTATAATTATCTTATTGACCGAACTCTAAAGCTGGCGCCTCATGTTATGAATTGAACTGTATGTTTTGTTGTTTACAGGTTGTTGAACCGTTGGTAAGATACATTGATGAGTGTTTTGTAATAAGTGGTCGAACTTTACGCGGCGACAGTCCTGAGATGACGGGACTATAATGGAAAAAAATAAAATAATAATAAAAGCTGGCGCCGCACACGCGTAAAATTGTATGGGGGTGCGATGCGATTGGTTCACGTGAGTCATGATGATTCACATGAAATACTTCCGCCTAAACATTTTAAAAATATAATTCTACTCTTTTCGCTCACTATGCTCAAGTAGACCCAATACATGAATTTCACGTGAATCCTGTCTCACATCGTCAAAATCGCATCGCATTCAGATACGAATCGTATGTGTGTGGCTGGCCCTTAACGCACAAGAGTTGTGTACATATGTATGTATTGTAGTGCTTTGTTTTACATTGTATAGCCTTTTAGTGTGCATAATAATTATGTACTGTATTTTACGGACTACAAGGCACACCTGATTATAAGGCGCACCCCCCAAAATTGACACAAAATTCAGATGTTATTTATTACAGTTTCTTACTATATTATCAGTCACATTATAAGGCGCAGGGGTCTCAGTCTGGGAAAAAAGTATCGCCTTATAGTATGTAAAATGCCGGTAAGTTATTATTGATACAGCAAATCAAATGTGTGTGTGTATGCGTGTGTGTACATGTGTGTGTGTGTGTACACGTGTGTGTGTGTGTGTGTGTGTGTACATGTTTGTGTGTGTGTGTGTGTGTATACATGTTTGTGTGTACATGTGTGTGTGTATGCACATGCATGGCTGTGCGTACATATGTATGTGTATGTGTATCGCGTGTGTGTGTGTGTACATGTTTGTGTGTGTGTATACATGTTTGTGTGTGCATGTGTGTGTGTGTGTGTGTGTATGCACATGCATGAACTGCGTACATATGTATGTGTTTGCGTGTGTGTGTGTGTGTACATGTTTGTGTGTGTGTGTACATGTTTGTGTGTACATGTGTGTGTGTGTGTATGCACATGCATGACTGTGTACATATGTGTGTGTGTACACGTGTGTGTGTGTGTGCATGCGTCTATCTGTCTGTCTGTCTGTGTGCAGGATGGAGACAAAGATGAAACCGATGTAAGTGTTAATAATGACAATAATGACATTTATTTGTGTTAGTATGATGCATAATGTAGAAACAGTAGAAACCAGCTAAATCCAACAAGTCACACACACAGTGACGCATACACACACAGAGTGACACACACACAAAATGACACACACACACAAAGTGACACAGTAGCACACACACACACAGTGACACACACGCATGCACAGTACCACACACACACAGAGTGACACACACAGGCACACACACAGAGCGACACATGCACACAGTGACACACACACATGCACACAGTCACACAAACACACACCACACACACACACACACACACACACACACACACACACACACACAACACACACGCATGCACACAGAGTGACAGACACACACTCACACAGTGACCTTCGGCAGTCAGACAGTCCTTAGTGTTGAATTGCATTGAATTGAATTGAATTAATTTTATTTATAGAGGGTAATGGAATAAGCAATGACATGCTTTTTTACATCCAGCCCTCTGGAGAGAAAAAAAATTACACACATAAAAGTTGAAATGAAAAAGGAAAACGAGCACAGACAAAGCAATATAAAGCATGCAAAATGCAACCCTATATAGTAGCACGACAATAGCAAAATCAAACCTTATATTATTAACTATATTATATAATAAACAAGATCACAAAACAACAAGCCTTTTTGTTTCGAAAATAAAGAAATGTTCGGCTTTATTTTACCAGTTAAAAAAACTGAAAGCCTTCCTCAGCCATTGAGTCGACCAGGACCTGTATTCACGTTGAGATAGCATGATGCTAACTTAGAAGCTCTTCCAATGTCCTATAGGATTAATAGGACTTTTGGAAGAGCTTCTAAGTTAGCATCATGCTAAGTCTCATGCTATCTCAACGTGAATACAGGCCCTGGGACGGTATTCATGTTGAGATAGCATGAGACTTAGCATGATGCTAACTTAGAAGCTCTTCCAATGACCTATAGGATTTAATAGGACTTTTGGAAGAGCTTCTAAGTTAGCATCATGCTAAGTCTCATGCTATCTCGACATGAATACCGTCCCAGGTTAACTATATTGTCATTTTTAACGTGCATAGATTAAGAAGTAAGCGCATACACACGGAGAAAAACAAGCAAGCAACAACAATGTGTTCAAACATCTAGTGCTTCGAACATGGAGTAGAATAAAATTGCTATTATTTATTTATTTATTTGTCTTTAATTTTGCAGGAGGAGAGGGAGCGTCGCAGGCAGGAGCGTCGTGAGAGACGAGAAAAAGGAAAAAAGAGAGAGAAGGTGGGTGTTGCCTCTCTGTCTGTCTCTGTCTCTGTCTCTGTCTCTGTCTCTGTTTGCCTCGGTCTGTCTCTGTCTCTGTCTCTGCCTCTCTCTGTCTCTGTCTCTCTCTGTCTCTGTTTGCCTCTGTCTGTCTCTGCCTCTGTCTGTCTCTGTCTCTGTTTGCCTCTGTTCTGTACTCTGTTTTCTCTGTCTGTCTCTGTCTCTGTTTGCCTCTGTTTGCCTATCTGTCTGTCTCTGTCTCTGCGTCTGTCTCTGTCTCTGTCTGTCTCTGTCTCTGTCTCTGTTTGCCTCTGTCTGTCTCTGTCTCTGCCTCTGTCTGTCTCTGTCTCTGTCTCTTTTTCTTTTACGTCATCTCTTTTTTTTCTCTCTCTCTCTCTCTGTCCGTTTCTCCATCTTTGTTTTTCTCTTTCGGTCTGTTTCTCTCTTCTCTCTCTCTCTCTCTCTCTCTCTCTCTCTCTCTCTCTCTCTCTCTCTCTCTCTCTCTCTCTCTCTCTCTCTCTCATCTCTCTCTCCTCTCTCTCTCTCTCTCTCTCTCTGTGTCTCTTGTGTTTGTTTCTCTCTTGTCTGTTTCTCTCTCTCTCTCGTCTTTTTCTCCGTCTTTTTTTTAATATCTTTCTGTCTGTTTCTTCTCTTCTTTCTTGTCTGTTTTTCTCTCTCTCTCTCTCCTCTCTGTCTCTCTCTCTCTCTCTCTCTCTCTCTCTCTCTCTCTCTCTCTCTCTCTCTCTCTCTCTTCTCTTTGTCTTTCTCTTTCTGTCTGTTTCGCTCTGTCTCTCTCTGGTGTGTGTCTTTCTCTCTGTCTTTTTTTTTCTCTTTCTGTCTGTCTCTCTCTCTCTCTCTCTCTCTCTCTCTCTCAATACTCTCCTCTCTCTCTCTCTCTCTCTCTCTCTCTCTCTCTCTCGCTCTCTCGCTCTCTCTCTCTCTCTCTCTCTCTCTCTCTCTCTCTCTCTCTCTCTCTCTCTCTCTCTCTCTCTCTCTCTCAGGTCACCATGAGAGCAGGACATGCAAAGCCACACAATTTGAAAAAAAAAAATCTTTTTAATGATTGATTGTTGTAATTGTTGTTGTTGTTGTTAATACTTCGTGTGTCAATATATTTCAGGAGGGGGGAGACAAGAATGAAGATGATGTAAGTCTGATATATCTCTTTCTCTCTGTTTTTTTCTGTCTCTTTCTCTCTCTCTTTCTGTCTGTCTGTCTTGTATCTGTCTCTCTGTCTTTCTTTATCTCTCACTTGTCTCTCTCGTTTTCTGATATTTTTGCACAATATTATGAATCTGAATCTGACTTGTAACGCTGAGCTATCCAACTGTATAATTATACAGCGTGGTTGTGGAGCAGCAGGAAGAAAAATAAAACAAAATGAAAAAAGCAACTGAAAACAAATGAACTAAAAATATAGAGATCTCCCCAGCGCTTCATGGCTCCAGTCAAGCCAATCCAGCAACCGTAGCGGCCCCCGGGGACAAACCCAGACCGGCACAGCCCCAACCTTCTTAACCACATTTTGCTGGGGAGGGAGTGATAGATCTAGAATGAGAGGTTGTTGAGCTCCCGCTTGAAGTGTGTCAAGCTGGGAGCCTCTGCAGCGGACGCTGGGAGTGATTTCCAAACGGGGATGGTTCTATAGGAAGAAAACTGTATTTGAAGCTGTTTGTGTTTTGATGGAACTGTCGGAATTTGTTCTTGTGGTTCGTTCTTGTGCGAGGTGGCATGCTGGTCAGATACTGGTGGCAGTTGATGTCCACAAGGTCGTTGGCGATATTATACAACATAGTGAGCTGGATCTTCTGCCTTCTGGATTCAAGTGTCTTCCATCCAAGTCCATCCAGCATTGATGACACGCTGCTGGTGTTGTGGTATTAGGGTATTAGGTACTTTATAGTCACAGAGGCGTCTCTGTGAAATTCGGGTTGCTCCCACCTGGAGAGCGCGTCGCAGCCAGAGGCGCGCCACCCAATATATTTTTTTGGTTTTTTTTGTTTTGCATGCGATTTTTGTCATTGATGCAGGGTGGGAGGGGGTACATTTTGACCAAATGACAACTTTTTTTTTCGTTGCCACTGGGTTTAGCGTATGCTAAGTGCATGGGCACACGGGACCTCGGTTTATTGTCTCATCCGAAAGACTCCACGTTCAGACCGTTAAGGCCTAGTGCAGGATGAGAGGAAAAAATCCCCTGTACCCAGGTTCGAACTCGGGTTTACTTGACACGAAGCGAACGCGCTACCACTGTGGCCACTCTACGTAGCGGTTGAGGAAATAGCTAGTGGGTTTTCTGTCGTACCTTTCGTTTATTTGAGAGCCCTGGGTCTTTTTTTTGCGAGAAGAGGCTTTATCTGTGTCAGCCA
>CM065712.1:11259175-11274414 GCA_017654935.2 Phymorhynchus buccinoides | reverse complement strand
AAATGAGGCCATTTTTACAGAATGGCTTATTTGACACTTAATGTCCCTTTCACAATTGTTCTATATTATGTGGTCATTTTTGAGGTTGGTAAGATATACAGTGATGCGTGTGTGTTAGACGTGGTCGAACTTTGCGTGGTGACAGTCCTGAGGACCATAGCTGTCGAGGAGGGGGGGCCATAAATGACTAACTTAAAACATAATTAGAACTTGATCAAAACAAACAAAAAAGCAATCCAACAAAAACCCTGTGGTCGTTCCATAAAAATAAGACTCTCGGGAAATAGCAACAAAAAAATAAAAATAAACAGCCTTTCATAGCAGAAAGCAAATTACCAAGTATCGCACAATACAACAAAACCCTTCAACCCCATTGTTAAAAATAAAAAAACAAAAACAAAAAAACCATGCTCTGACTTATATTGATAGGATAATCATATATATCACTGACCATTTCTTTTTCTCCATCATAAAAGAAAATCAAACAAACAAAAAAACTAACACACACACACAAAAAAATCAACCAAACCTAAACATACACGAAACATCCATTCTTTAACCCCTTCGTTGCCGCCTACTACTTGCGCATGCGCTGTCGGTTTGCCGCACGATTTTTGAACGCGGCAATATCGTTTACTTATAGAGGACGTATATATACGTGGTTGGCAAGTACTGAAGCGCTATAGAGGACGTATAATACATCGGTGGCAAGCACTGAAGCGCTATAGAAGACGTATATATACGTCGTGGGCAGCAAAGGGGTTACAATCATCGTAATCAGCGTTGATCATAATCACAGAGTCCTTTAGAAAAAAAAAAAAACCATAAAAAAAAAAAAAACAACCACCAAACCACACGAAACATCCACTCTTTATAAAAGATCATCAATAATCAGCTTGATCATAATCACAGTCGTTTTCATTTTTAACCTCGTGGAGCCCGTTTTTGCACACGCTCACTTCATCACACACTATTAATTATCATTTAGTGCAACTAAGTAGCAAAACACTCGGGCTTGGAAATTTAAAAAAATCGACAGAATTGTGCGTTGAAATAAACATGAAACCCTTACCCCCACCCCCACCCCAAGACCCTCCACACACACACAAGAACGAGACATAATAATGTTTTCTGTTTAACCCTTTGTTCGCCGCCAAAGTCCATTTTCAGCCCAAAAACTACCATTAAACTGAATTGGGTAATAGTCAACAAACAAACAACTACACGACAAGTGCAAAGTGACGTTATTTTATTCACAAGAGACAAAACAAAACTACTGGATATTTCGGCTGAATGCGCCTTTTATCAACACAGACAAACAATTAACAGCAAATATAGCAAAAAGTAGGCCAACAGAAAGGAGCAAAAACCATCAAGATTTAAAATAAAAACAATACTTCCCCTTCTACAGTCCAACGCGATTTTTTGATTTTTTACGCGTTGGACTGTTTAATTGTTGTCTGTGTTGGATAAAGGCGCATTCGCCGAAATATCCAGTAGTAGTTTTGTGTTGTCTCTTGTGAATAAAAAATAACATCACTTTACACTTGTCATGTAGTTGTTTGTTTGTTGTATGTTTCCAGTGACGTTGCAGTCTGTTTCATTTTTCTATTTTTTTCATTTTTTTGAATTGGGGTAAAGAAAAAAAAGGTCTGCAATATTGTGAATTCCTCTGTGACATGTGCAACATTAGGCCTATCCTTACCTCCTAACATTAAGAAAATAGGGTCTTTGGATAACAGGCCCTGGTTTGATGCCTTTTAGTGACATGGGTGTTAAACAGTTGTGGTGCATAAATGCGACATTGGCGGCGAAAGGGTTAAAAAAAAAAAAATTACAGTTTCAAACATATGTATATAATTTAAGTTATGTTCAATTATGAATAGAAAGAACGTAGAAAATTTGAAGAAATAAAAAATCTTTTACAGATTGCTAAAAGTTCAAGCAAACGCAGGCTTTTGGAATAGAACTGTCTTCAAATTCGCAGCAATACATATTCGATTCAAACATGTATTAAACAAACAAAAAGAGTTTAATAGAAAAATAGAATTGAGTTTAATTCTAAAGAAAGGCACTATATAAATACTATATATTATTATTTCATTATAAAATCACTGTGTTCCACTACAAACTGTGTGCTGTTTAAATTCATCACAATTGTTATTTTCCGATGTCAACCATAATCTTACTTCCATGAAAAGAGTTTTATAAGATATAATAAAAGAGAATGACGCAGTAACATATTAAACATCTTTTCCAATGAGCAACTTAGGACGCAGATTTGACCGCCAGGGGGCAATCAACGCTCGACTAGGGGCTTATCACGCCACCGAAATAATAAATATAAAGAATATTACAATTAGGTGGGCCAGTAGAGGAGAGAGAGAGAGAGGGAGGGACTCATTTCCCTCTCTCTCACTACGCCCAACTAAGAATATCGCGCTCGGCCCTCTCTCTGTCCTCCCCCCCCCCCCTCCCTCACTACGCCTAAGAATATCGCGCGCTAAGTCCCTAATGGTTTGACTGCCTCCTGGCAGTCAAATCATCGTCCTAAGTTGACCATTGTCTGATTTTAAAACTATTTTTGTTAATCAACGTTTCAACACTAGGTTTATTATATTAACTTAGTAATTAGAAACAAATTGTACAAGTCATTGCAGTCACTTTCCAGCATCACGTTTTAAAGTGTTTCAGAAATGTTTGGTCGTATGACTAATGATGCTTTTTCTGAGCATGGAATTGGCACTCAAAAGCAAAGGACAGAGACGAGAGCGCGAGAGAGACTGAGAGCCTGAGATTCTATTTTCAATGTGCACAGAACTCAACAAACATACCCAATCACAAACATGCAAACGCGCATTGTCATATCACAAATCCATGGAACAGTACTAAGAATCAGCAGTGACGCTGCTTTCACTGGTTACTTCCCTTGCATCATAAATCTGAGTGAAAGAGGGGTAGAGGCGAAAGAAGAGAGAGAGTGTGTGCTGTGCGTGCGCACCGCGCGCATGCGAAGCGCAAGCGAGCAGGACTGCTAGTAATCTACAAAAGAAAAGAAACGGAAATGGTCCCTTTTTGACACATTGTCCAATTTTCTGCAGACTGACTTCTTTTTTTAAAAGTACAACGTCGAACTATTACAGTGGAACCTCCCTTATAAGACCTCCCATTATAAGACTCCCTCCCACATAAGACCTACTTCTCTTGAGACATTTGCCCTTCTTTGTAAGTATTAAAAATTACCTCCCTTATAAGACCCCTCCCTCCAAGACCTCATTTTGGATGATTTTTGAAGGTCTTATAAGAGAGGTTCCACTGTATTACAGAAACCACCCCCCCCCCCCCCCCCCCCCCCCCCCCCCCCCCCCCCCCCCCCCCCCCCCCCCAACTAGCAAAGCTAATCAAATTTTACGTTTTTTTGCAAACTGATCACAATGGAGGCAAAACCTTTATTTGTGAAAATATTCTCTCACACCCAATGTCCTTGCACACTTTCATCTGATTTAACTGAAAAATTCATTTTCTACTGTTGGAGAATAGTCAGTCTGACCTTTAAGAAGAAGAAGATGATTTCCTAAGAGAGAGAGAGAGAGAGAGAGAGAGAGAGAAGGGGAGACACAGAGAGAGGAGAGAGAGAGAGAGAGAGAGAGAGAGAGAGAGAGAGAGAGAGAGAGAGAGAGAGAAGGGGAGACACAGAGAGAGAGAGAGAGAGAGAGAGAGAGAGGAGAGAGAGAGAGAGAGAGATAGTCTGACATTTAAGAAGATTTCCTAAGAGAGAGAGAGAGAGAGAGAGAGAGAGAGAGAGAGAGAGAGAGAGAGAGAGAGAGAGAGAGAGAGAGAGAGAGAGAGAGAGAGAGAGAAGAGAGAGACAGAGAGAGAGACAGAGAGAGAGAGAGAGGGAGACAGAGAGAGAGAGAGAGAGAGAGAGAAGAGAGGAGAGGGAGACAGAGAGAGAGAGAGAGAGAGAGAGAGAGAGAGAGAATATGAAATGTTTTAATCAGATATAGGCATAGGCCTCTTCCTGATGGGGGTGTCACAATGATAGAAACGAGAGAGAGAGGGAGAGAGAGAAAGAGAGAGAGAGAGAGAGAGAGAAGCGGAGAGAGAGAGAGGAAGAGAGAGAGAGAGAGAGAGAGAGAGAGAGAGAGAGAGAGAGAGAGAGAGAGAGAGAGAGAAAGTCTAAAGACTGAAGACTGAAAAACTTCATCTTACAAGGATTGAGATATTCTAGGCCAAACCTATTCTTCCAATCGAGAGAGAGAGAGAGTTGTTGTACCCTGGCTCAAAGACTCCAGGGATCATCCCAACAGCCGAAGCACTTGAACACTATGGTACAAAGTGCCTCAGCTACTATAGGGATGAGAACATGACGTGTGTGTGTGTGTGTGTGTGTGTGTGACCGTTTTTGATTACCCCGCCACGTGGGCAGCCACACTCCCAACTTCAGAGGATATACAGAGAGAGAGTGAGATCAGTAAACCAAAGTTAGACTTTTCAACAACAGACGAATGTAAGGGGAGGGGAGGGGAGGGGAGTGGAGGGGAGGGGAAGGGAGGGGGGGGAGGGCAGCAGCATCACACGATAAACGATAAACGTGACATCAGAATCGGTCGGTGTAGTGAGCTAGGAAGTCTGTCTCCAGGGGCTGCTGTTGCCGTAGCGACGGGCTGAGCGCGTGCAGTTCCGCAGAGCCATTGTCCAGACCCATCAGCTGAAACAGACAGACAGATTAGGTTAGGTACATTATAGTCACAGAGGCGTCTCTGTGAAATTCGGGTTGCTCCCACCTGGAGAGCGTGTCACAGCCAGAGGCGCGCCACCCCATTTAATATTTATTTTTTTTGCATGCGATTTTTGTGTGACTGATGAGGAAGGAAAGGGGGTTGGGTGGGGTAAATTTTGACCAAATGACAACTTTTTCGTTGCCACTGGGTTTAACGTGTGCTAAGCGCATGGGACCTCGGCTTAGCGTCTCGTCCGAAAGAGTCCACGCTCAGACCCGCAAGGCCTAGTGCAAAGTGAGAGGAAAAATCCCCTGTACCCAGGTTCGAACTCAGGTTTACTTGACACGAAGCCAACGCACTACCACTCTACACTATTATTAATAATAATAATAATAGTACAAATAACAACACTAAGGCTCTTGGAAATGTCCATCTTAGTCAGCCACACAGACAATAGGATGAAAGAGAGCGGGGGGGAAAAAGTCTACCTAAAAAAAAATGATGTTTACAGTATTTCTATTATTTGCTGGAGCAGACCTTCTGCCGCAGGCAAGCAAACTTGAATTTCAGTTACCATATTTTTTGGAATAAGCAGACCTGTTTACCCCAAATTTTCACTGTCAGTAATCCAAACTCTGAAATAAGTAATTTCAGGGGTGGGGTGGGGGGCAACTGGCACACAACGCTACTACAATATATCTTATTGCACTGTACAGAGGCACCCCTCTAAGACCTTGAAAGTGCAGTGAAAACAAGCGCGAAATCGCAATAGTTTGTGGCACGCGGTCTATTTTTACCACTCCAATCATGAGTTACCTCCCCTGGATTTTCAATAATTTTAATCTGTAAACCAGAATGTTATCTCTGCACCATTTCGTAACTTTTTATATCTTTTGGAAAACATTTAAAAACTATGTATCCTACTTATACTCATCAAAAGAAGCACCCGCATACTCGTCGTGTCTGTTGTAGTGTCTGTATTACATATGTTTATTATTTTGTACGCTTTTAAAATACATCATTTTAAAGAGCGGCCAGAAGTGTAGCCTCGATTTGAAGTGCGACAATTTTGGACCGACAGACCGACAAAGTGAGTTATAGGTTTGTGGCTTGAGCCACAAACAAAAAAAGTCTTATCTGAGAGGTTGTCTTATTAGAGAACCAAGCACAAAACCCGTCCCAAACTTTCTCGTCGATGACCATGGTTTCTGTTTTCCTTACTTTCGCTAGTTTCCTGCCCCCACACTCGCCACTTTCCCATCGTGATTTAATCGACTCCTTATCCTTGATTATGTTTTGGATCTGTGTTTTGCCGACACTGAGCGAGTTTGCAACTGCGATCGCAGTCTCCCCTTTCTCACTTCTTTCCACAACACGGACGCGTTCTTCCAATGTCAATTGTTTTCTTTTCCGAGTCGCCATATCGATCACTGACTTGAAGAAGAACAGAGAGTAGCGGGCCCTTCTACAAGTCGCATGAGTACACGGGGCGTAACTCTCCAAGCAAAAGTTAGGGGGCGCGCTTCCAATGGAAATTCCATGTTTACATTTCTGACTACTTTTCATCGAGAGATCGATTTGCACGAAACTTGACTGCAAAAAGATAAGATTGCGGTCGCATCTCAACCCCTAAAATCGGGTCGTAAGTCGGAACTCAGGAAAAGTCGTATTTGCGGCATAGGATATATAGTGGAATGTGTTCGGGAGAGAAAAAAAATCAGTCGTATGTGAGGAGAAGTCGCATTTGCGAGCGTCTTATTAGAGGGGTACCACTGTATTGCCTTGGGTCGAAATGACAAAAAATACTGTGGGCTGAAATGATTGCATACCGTCTAGTCTATAGTACGGCCGTCCACGGCAAATGCCGTATTGGGGAGACAACTTACCAGGTGGCAGGGCACGTTCTTGTTTCCTCCGATCAGCGCAGGGTCGCTGCCTAGAGCCAAGGCTGTCACCCTGCGCAATAAATCAATCAATCATCATCATTCTCCTTATCATTATTGTTGTTATTATCATCATCGTTTTTGGCTTTACATCGGTCATCATCATCATCATCATCATCACACATACACTTGTACCCCCGTGGGGATACCAGGGGGGTCTTTCGCACAAATAGTTCCCCCATCTGCTGGAAGTTCTATGCTTGTAACTTCCTCAAATCCATCACTATCTTTCACTCCTTTGCTTACTGTCATCTGCTGTATTTCTAGCTTACTGGTCCATTCTCCTGCCTTTTTTCTATAAATTTTACAAAGACTTCTTCAGCCGAAGTTGGACATGCTGGGCCTAACTGTTTCTTAGTTAGGCGCATAACGGCAGCATGACGCATCTACGCTCATTTGACAGGAAACCTGTCTGAGCGAATGAGGAAGACACATACACTTGCATGTCACACACACACACACACTTTTCTTCTTCTTCGATCACTCAGACCAGACAGTTTCCCATCATATGAGCGCAGATGCATCATGCTGCTGTTATGTGTCTAACTAAGAAACACAGTTAAAGAGTTAACTAAAAGGGTTTGTTTTGTTGTTTTTTAGGAAAAAAAGGTTGGAGAATGGACAATGAGGAGGAAGAAAGATGATAGATGACAGTAAGCAAACACACACACACACACAGAGACACACACAGAGACAGACACACACACACACACACACAAACACATGTTCCCCGTCCCCACCTCCCGCCTCCTCCCCCCACACAAACCAACCTGCCAGAAGAAACGGGGTCCGACTTGACCGGGAGGAGCCCCGTCTCGACGAGGTCAAAGGTGAACAGCACGGAATTCTGGGCCAGCACGAAGAACACGGCTGGACGACTGCGGGACCACTGCACGGCCATGATTGTCTGCCCTTCACTGAACATCGGCCACGACGACAGTGGGTGCTCTGTTCAAAAGTCGAGTCAAGTTAAAAAGTCAAATTAAATCGACAGCAGGTGCTCTGTTCAAAGTCGAGCCACGTTAAAAAGTCAAATTAAATCGATAGCAGGTGCTCGGTTTAAAAGTAAAATTAAGTAAAAACATTTTTTGTTTAAAAGTCAAGTCAGGGAAAAAAAATTGGGTCGGCCATGATTGTCTGCCCTTCGCTGAATATGGGCCATGACGATAGCGGGTGCTCTGTTCAAAGTCAGGTCAAGTTAAAAAGTCAAATTAAGTCGATAGTGGGAGCTCTGTTGAAAGTCAAATTAAGTAAAAAAAATATTTTTTTTTAAAGTCAAGTCGGGGGGAAAAAACACTTTGGAGAAAATTGGATCGGCCATGATTGTCTGCCCCTTGCTGAATATGGGCCACGACGATAGCGGGCGCTCTGTTCAAAGTCAAAGTCGAGTCGATTAAGTCGAAGGAGAGAACCAAGTCGGAGAAGTTCAAGTTGGAAAAAGTCAAAGGGAACCAAATCAGAAAAGTTAGACAAGTCGATAAATACACACATGCGCACACACACACACAAGCACACACACATATATACACAAGCATGCACACACACAGAGAAAGACATGCACACACACCCAGAAAGACACACACACACACACAGAGAAAAAAAAAACACACACAGTAGAACAGACACACACACACAGAGAAACACACACAGAGAAAGACACACACACACAAAGACACACACACACATGACACACACACAAGACATGACACACACACACACAAGACACACACACACAGGAAAGACACACACACACAAAGGACACACACACAGAGAAAGACACACACACAGAGAAAGACACACACACAAACACACACCAAGCACAGAGAAAGACACCACAACACAAAGATAAGACACCCACACCACAAAGAGAAAGGACACACACAGAGAAAGACACACACAGAGAAAGACACACACAAAAGAAAGACACACACACACACAGAGAAAGACACACACACACACAGAGAAAGACACAACACACACACAGACACACACACACGAGGAAAGACCACACACACACAAGACCACACACACAGAGAAAGACACACACACAAAGACACACACACACAGAGAAAGACACACCACACACAGAGAAAGACACACCCACACAAAGACACACACACACAGAGAAAGACACACACACACAAAAGCACACACACAGAGAAAGAACACACACAGAGACAGACACACAGAGAAAGACACACACAAAGAAAGACACACACACACACAGAGAAAGACACAACACACACAGAGAGACACACACACACAAAGACACACACACACAGAGAAAGGACACACACACACAAAGACACACACACACAGAGAAAGACACACACACACAAAGGACACACACACACAGAGAAAGACACACACACACAGAGAAGAAACACACACACAAAGACACACACACACAGAGAAAGGACACACACACACAAAGAACACACACACAGAGAAAGACACACACACACAAAGAACACACACATACAGACACACACACACACACACAGAAAAAGACACACACATGCGCACACGCACACACACAAGCACACACACACAGAGAGAAAGAGAGACACACACACACAACACAGAAAGACATCACACACACACACACACAGAGAAAGGGACACACACACACACAGAAAGACACATAACACACCACAGAAAGAACAATACAACACACACACACACAAAAAGACACACACACATACAGACAAGCACGCACACAAGAAGACACTCACATAAGCACAGATACACACACAAACAGTGTGCACACTCACACAATCTTCCACACCCACTCTACTCACCTTTACCCCCCCTAACTCCCTACAGTGTGCAGTTCTCTCCTCCTCCTCCTCCTACTCCACCCTTACAGCTTATTAAGAGTACGTATGCACTCACTTTGAGATGTGTGGTACAGATGCACTGAGCCATCTTCACACCCAGCCTGTCAACCAGAAAAACGCACATATCAAAATACACACAAACTAACAAACAAACAAACAAACAAAAAAACTAAAAAAACAAAAAAAATAACAACAGCACAAAAAAAATACAAACGAGAGAATCAAGTCGGAAAAGTTAAAATCTCTTGCATACCACAAAAACACACACACAGACACACTCACACAGACGCAGAGACAGGCACACACACACAGACAGATAGAGACACACACAAACACACAGACGGAGACACACACACACACATGCACAAAAGGACACACACACACACACAGACGGAGGCAACACACACACACAACACAGACGGAGACACACACACACACACAGACATACACACACAGAGAGAGAGAGACAGAGACACACACACAGACACACACACAGACAGACATACACACACACACACACACACCTGGGCTCCCCAGGGACCCCCATTTGGGGGTCTATGAAGTGCTAAGATTCTAAAGGACCCTCTAAAAGAATGTGCAGGGGGTCCCAGGGATGCGCTAGAAAATTTCTTTTCAGCATTCGCTATGCCACTGGGACCCTCTATCCCTCCTCTAGGACCCTCTATACTGTAAGTGAAGGAGTCCCTGGGGACCCCTTGTTTTGCGGGACGATTGGAGCCCTGCAGCACACAGACGGAGCACACACACACGCACACACACACACACACACACACCACAACACGCACACACACGCACGCACACACAAAAAAAAACACACACAGGGGGTAGGTACTCACCAGAAAGTAAGGCTCGCCAAACGGTGAAAAATCTAGACAGGTGATCTTCTTTGGAGAATCTAAAAGACAGACAGACAGACAACCAAATGACCTTTAACTCTGAATGATGGTTGGTTGATGGCTCATCCCATATGTGCTGTTTTGCAGCCGAGTGGACGTAAAACCTAGCTTTCTTTCAACCGAATGAACATGAAATTGTAAAGCCACAATCCATACAAGCAGGCACATATGTAGGACACATTTTGAAACAGTGCTTCCCCCCCCCCCACCCCCCATGGGGATACTGAGGGGGTCTTGGCTGGCTGGGTCACAGTAGATTAGGGTTGTTTTGATTTGTTTTTGTTCTGAGTGCGACCTTCGGACCTCGACCAAACAGTATCAAAAAATCAAAGTGTGTTTGATTGTGGATACTAAATGAAGAAGAAGAATAGTTCCCCCACCTTCTGGAAGTTCTGTGCTTGTAGTTTCCTCTAATCTGTCACTGTCTTTGACTCTGTCCTTTTTCCTTTGCTTACTGTCATCCACTATCTTTCTGCCTTACCGGGTCCACTCTCCTGCCTCTTTTTCAAGAAACACTTTCAAAAAGACATCCTCCAGCCGAAGTCGGACTTGCTGGGGCTAACTATTTCTTAGTTAGGCGCATAACGACAGCATGACGCATCTGACACTCATAATTGACAGGAAACTGTTCTGAGCCGAGCGAAGAAGAAGACGAAAGAAGAAGACGAAAGAAACAGTGCAAGAGAAAACCAAATTTTCAATGGAAGTTTTATTCTTAATTGTCTTCTTGAGATTTTGATTCAACAAGTTTCTCAAGTAAGATGGGTTATTCTCCTGACTTGTATACCCAACAAAATGTGACATCAGTGAAAAAAAAAAAAAGTTAAATTAATATTTAAGAAATTGATATGTTTTCAGACTTTCATTCTGCTACATGAAGGTGAGTAGGAGCTCCACCCCCCAATTTAAAAAAAAAAGAAAGTTAAATTAATATTTAAGAAATTGATGTTTTCAGACTTTCATTCTGCTACATGAAGGTGTGTAGGAGCTCCACCCCCCAATTTAAAAAAAAAAGAAAGTTAAATTAATATTTAAGAAATTGTTTTCATACTTTCATTCTGCTACATGAAGGTGTGTAGGAGCTCCACCCCCCAATTTAAAAAAAAAAGAAAGTTAAATTAATATTTAAGAAATTGATATGTTTTCAGACTTTCATTCTGCTACATGAAGGTGTGTAGGAGCTCCACCCCCCAATTTAAAAAAAAAAATTGTTTAAAATATATTTTTGAGTTTGATAGGTTCTTATAATATGATGGTGTTAAAATAGAACTGATGTTCACGATTGTTATAACACAAAGGAACAGAAAATTACCAATACAGTCAAACCTCTATTATAAGAGCCTCCGTTAAAAGACCTCCTCTCAATTAGGACCGATTGTTTTTGGAAACAGATGTTGAACTCAGCCTACAAAAACGACCTCCGTTATAAGACCCCCACCCTCCTACATTTAAGACCGATTTCTCCTGAGTTTTTGGAAGTCTTAAAATAGGAGGTTTGACTGTATGTAATAAATATGTTTGTTTCTCTTTCTTCTTCCTCTTCACACTTTACTAATCAATACAAAAAACATGACACATTATCTCCTCCTCCTCTTCACACTTACTAACAATACAAAACATTGACACATTATCACATCCACCTCTTCACAGTTTAATGATCAATAACAAAAACATGGACACATTATCTCCTCTTCACACTATACTATCAATACAAACATGACACATTATCTCCTCCTCCAATTCACACTTTACTATCATACAAAACATAACACATTATCTCCTCTTCACACTTTACTATCAATACAAAACATGACACATTATCTCCTCTTCACACTTTACTATCAATACAAACATGACACATATCTCCTCTTCTTCACACTTTACTATCAATACAAAACACATGACACATTATCCTCCTCTTCACACACTACTAACAATACAAAACATGACACATTATCTCCTCCTCCTCCTCTCTTCACACTTAACTATCAATACAAAAAACATGACACATTAATTATCCTCTTCCTCTTCACACTTTACTATCAATACAAAAAAATGACACATTATCTCCTCCTCCTATTCACACTTTACAATCAATACAAAACACGACTCATTATCTCCTCCTCTTCACACTTTACTATCTGACGACAGGATGAAAAAAAGTTTTGCTTAACTTATTCCTATCGTCATTAAAGATCATTTTTTGACTTGACTTGACTTGACTTGACTATCAATACAAAACATGACACATTAACTCCTCCTCCTCTTCACACTTTACTATCAATACAAAACATAACACACTATCAGTATTCTCCTCCTCCTCTTCACATTTTACTGTCAAAACAAAACATGACACATTCATCTCCTCCTCCTCTTCACACTTTACAATCAATACAAAACATGACACATTATCTACTCCTCCTTCTTCACACTTTACTATCAATGCAAAACAATGACAAATGATCTCCTCCTCCTCTTCAAAATTTACAATCAATACAAAACATGACAAATTATCTCCTCCTCCTCCTCTTCACACTTTACAATAAATACAAAACATGACACATTATCTACTCCTCCTCTTCACACTTTACTATCAATACAAAAAATGACAAATTATCTCCTCCTCCTCCTCTTCACACTTTACTATCAAATGCAAAACATGACACATTATCTCATCCTTCTTCACATTTTACTATCAATGCAAAACATGACACAATATCTCATCCTTCTTCACACTTTACTAACAATGCACAAAACGTAACACATTATCTCCTCCTCCTCTTCACAATTTAATATCAATGCCAAAACATGACACAATAATTATCTCCTCCTCTTCACACTTTACAATCAATAAAAAACATGACACATTATCTCCTCATCTTCACACTTTACTATCAATACAAAAAACATGACACATTATCTCCTCCTCCTCTCTCTTTACTGTCAATACAAAGCATGACACATTATCTCATTTTCACACTTTACTATCAATACAAAACATTACACATTATCTCCTCCTCCTATTCACACTTACCTAACAATACAAAACATGACACATTAACTCATCCTCTTCACACTTTACTATCAATACAAAACACGACACGTTATCTCCTCCTCCTCTTCATACTTTGCTATCAATACAAAACATGACACATTATCTCCTCCTCCTTCTTCACACTTTACTATCAATGCAAAACATGACACATAATCTCCTCCTCCTCTTCACACTTTACAATAAATACAAAACATGACACATTATCTACTCCTCCTCTTCACACATTACTATCAAAACAAAGCAATGACAAATGATCTCCTCCTCATCACACTTTACTATCAAAACAAAACATGACACATTATCTCCTCCTCCTCTTCACACTATACTATCAATACAAAACATGACACATTATCTCCTCTTCACACTTTACTATCAATACAAAAAACATGACACATTATCTCCTCCTTCCTCCTCACACGTTACTATCAATACAAAACATGACACATTATCTCCGCCTCCTCTTCACACTTTACTATCAACACAAAACATGACACACTATCTCCTCCTCTTCACACTTTACTATCAATACAAAAACATGACACATTATCTCCTCTTCACACTTTACTATCAATAACAAACACGACACATTATCCTCATCCTCCTCTTCACACTGTACTATCAATACAAAAACATGACACATTATCTCCTCCTCTTCACACTTTACTCTCAATACAAAACATGACACATTATCTCCTCCTCCTCACACTTTACTATCAATACAAAACATGACACATATCTCCTCCTCCTCTTCACACTTTACTAACAATACAAAACATGACACATTATCTCCTCCTCCTCCTCTTCACACTTTACCAGACATACATTTTACCAGGGCATACACGCATGACTGCAACTTCCCATCCAAACCCAACTTCAACAACTGCCGAAAATTTTGCACTTCGTACCCAGAAAAATGGCGGCATTCATTCAAGGGACATCACTCGAAGTGATACCTTTGATAGCAAGACGACACAGTAGTGAGTACGGCTCAAACGCCATGCCTTCTTTTTATTTCTTCTTCTTTTTTTTCCCCCCGCACTCGTTCAGCGGAAATGAAGATTTTATTGTTGCTGACCGTAATAGCGTAATCGGAAGTCTCAAAAACGTAATAATTACGGACAAATCTGTAGGGAAAACAGGTCTGCTTTACTAACAATACAAAAACAATGACTGTATATCTCACCAATTTCAGGTTGGAACACTCTGGGGTAGACGCGAGAACCGAAGCGGACCCCGTGAATGATTTGACCCTGTGTAATATGTCAACAACACAGCACAGTGAGTACGATGATATCGGTTAGGACAGTAACGTAATTAGCATACGCATGCAAATATATATACGCAACTCTGCTACCTTTCACTCTTCTGTCTCTCTCCGAAACAAAAACGCACTCACTTCAAACATGCAGTCTCTCTCCCACTTTGCATGCACACACACGCACACACACACACACCACGCACGCGCACACACACATACACACAAAATGTACAGCTTCTCTCTCTCCCTCTTTCTCTCTCTCTCACACACACATACATTCTTCCTCTTTTGATTAGGCTGAGCCTAAATTGTCATCCTTGTAAAATAAAGTTGTGTGAAGTCTGGAGTCTCTCTCTCTCTCTCTCTCTCTCTCTCTTTCAAATATGTTTGCCACTTTTGATATGTTGACATTTGTATGAGGACATGATTATCAGAACTTTGTTGTTGTTAAATTATACATTAACAAGTTTCACAGTGTATTTGACTGTATTTCACTTAGTTA
>CM065712.1:11219175-11254175 GCA_017654935.2 Phymorhynchus buccinoides | reverse complement strand
AAAAAAATAAAATAAATAAAAAAAAATAAACGCAGTCAAATTTCAAACCCAAACAAAAAGAAAGATTTAATACACACAACAACACATTTCAGGCCAAACATGCTTTTCAATGTGACTGAAGAGAGATTTTCAATGAGTGACTACATGAGATACATAAACAAACAAACCAAAAAAAGAAACAGAAAAAAAAAGACACCCCCCCCCCCCCCTTCCCTTTCCCACAAGAAAGTAAATTTAAAAAAACAACAACAAAAAAACATAGTTACTTGTTGGGATTATCCAATCGGATTGCGGAACTGCGTAGAAGTTTGACTCGACCTCCGGGCGCTAACCCCAGGTCGACCTCCGACCCCGCCATGTCGGGCGAGGGGATCTCCGTCACCCACCTGTGACATCATTGGGGGGGGGGGGGGAGGAGGAGGAGGGGGGGTGTCAAAGGTGAAAGGTCAAACTTTATAAAGGTTCTGCAAAAGTACGTATAGCGGGGATTCTACATAATGGCTATCTTACACACCAAATTCTGGTGAAAAAGGGCCCCTGACGCAAAAGAAAGAAAAAAACCACGCAACCCACAAAATCGCTAATAATTTTTGTTGGTATTAATTAATTCGCAGTGCAACGATTTTGAATTATTAAAAAAACTCAAAATTCACTCCAGCCATACACACAAACAAAACATACATAAACAAAAGGAGAAATGAAAGAAGATTACAGGTTTTTACTTTAGGTTTAGACACAGGGAAGTGGTAGATCAGACTTTATTTTTTTTTTTTTTTGGTTTTGCTGTCCCATCTTCTGGGCCGTACAGTGGCGTTGCTCCCACGCCGCTCATCCCGAATCCCAATTCGCAGCCACACCCCGGCTTGTTCAGATCGCAGAATCCGAGACCAGCATTTCAATGGGAACGAATCTATGTTAAGCCGTCAGGAGATCAGACTTTTTTTTTATATATATAGACTTTATATAGAAAAACTCTCTACACCGATTGGTTTCCCCACAACAAAAGCAAAGTCAGAGGCAAAATTGTGACCTAAGGGAGCGAAGAAGTTTAGAAGTGACCAAGGTGCACACAGATTTACTTCCCTTGAAGCAAATGCATCAAATTGACAGCTATCTGTTAATTCTGGACATATATGGCCGGAACAACTTGAATGAGTTAAAGCTACAGTGGGACCTCCCTTATAAGACCTCCCCTTATAAGACCTCCCATTAGGTGTAGAGTGGCACAGTGGTAGCGCGTTCGCTTCGTGTCAAGTAAACCCGAGTTCGAACCTGGGTACAGGGGATTTTTTCCTCTCATTCTGCACTAGGCCTTAACGGTCTGAACGTGGAGTCTTTTGGACGAGACGATAAACCGAGGTCCCGTATGCCCATGCACTTAGCATACATTAAACCCAGTGGCAACGAAAAAGTTTGTCATATGGTCAAAATCCCCCCCCCCCCACCCCCCCCCCCCTGACAAAAATCGCATGCAAAAAAAATAAAATATTTATACCGAGACATTGCCCTTCATTGTAAGTATTGAAATTACCTCCCTTATAAGACCCGTCCCTTGAAATAAGACCTTATTTGGGATGAATTTTGAAGGTCTTAAAGGGAGGGAGTCTTATAATAGGTCTTAAGGGAGGTTCCACTGTATTGCTTTGATTTTTTTTCCTCATATTTAGGAAGAAGATTCTTCTTTTTCGATCGCTCAGACAGTTTCCTGTCAATTATGAGCGCAGATGCGTCATGCTGCTGTTATGTGCCTAACAGCAAATCCGACTTCAGCTGGAGGAGGAAATGTTTTTTAAAGTGTTTTTTTGTCCAAAAAAAAGGCAGTAGGAGAATGGACCGGTAAAGGCTGAAAGATAGTAGATGACAGTAGGCAAAGGGAAAAGGCAGAGTCAAAGAGAGCGACAGATTAGAGGAAGTCACAAGCACAGACTCGTGGCGGGGGTCGTCCAGCTCCCCGTATGGAGGCACGAGGCATCCACCCACTGCCCATCCCTCCCACATAAGACCTTCTTCTCTGAGATATTGCCCTTCTTTGTAAGTACAGTGGTCGCCGCTTTATAAAGCCATTTTGGGACCAACGAAAAATGGCTTTAATAAGCGGCGGATTTAATAAGCGGCGGTCCAGGATTACGTCATTTTCGAACTTTTTTTTTTTTGTGCTTCTCTTTTGTTTACGTCGGTCACACTTTCACACTTTCTTTCGTCATTTACACTTGCTTGAATCTAAACACAACTTCACAAGGCCTCTTAAACAATGTTGAACTTTTGTTTTGGTTTTTATTGACTGGCATTCTTTTCTAAACTCAGTTACTTCGTGATACACGTGAGCGTGCACATAAATATGTCTTGAGTGACACAAGTGACATATTTTCTACGCCAAAAAAAAAAGAAAGGAAAAGAAAAAAGAACAAAATCGTGTGAGTTTTAGTCACAAACTATGTGATTTCTCTGCGAAAAGTGGCTTTAATAAGCGGCGGGGTGGTTTTATTAAGCGGCTTTTTTTAATACATAACATATAGTGAGAAATCCGGACCGTAAGAAATCGGCTTTAATAAGCGGCTGGCTCTATTAACCGCGGTTTTATAAAGCGGCGACCACTGTATTAAAATTACCTCCCTTATAAGACTCCTCCCTTATTAGGCCCCTCCCTTATAACACCTCATTTGGGATGATTTTTGAAGGTCTTATAAGGGAGGTTCCACTGTATTACTTTGGAAAAGAAAAATGCCGGGCTCACCCATAGATTGACAGTGGACGCCTCCTCAACCGACGCCAGTTGAAACGACAGACTCCCTTCGCTATCTGCACAGGCAACGACGCCAAGCACGGTAAAAGAACATTAGGAGGAAAACGCATGCAGACCTGTTTACCCTTATAATGAACAACCTGGAATTTGCCACAGAAAAACCCGGAATTTGATTTTAAAAAAACCCACCAGAATTCACATGTAAGTGAGTCGCGAAATTGCCATGCTTCTTCGTGTTGACATGTTCAGTGATGTCGCTTATGCCGCCATGTGAAATTTTGAAGTCCATGTTGCAGTACTTGCAGTGTGCCTGCTCGTCTCCCAAACGCGAACTTGTTATTCCTGGCACTTTCAAATGCTTTTGAGAAAACTTCTGCTTCACTTTTGGCCGTTTCACCCTATCACTGTTATCGTTTGTCGAAGATTTCTGGCGCTTGTCGCCTGCGGTTGACTTGCCTGACGACATGTTTGGCGCAAAACTACAATCTCTGCCAACAAGAAATACTATCATTGGTTTAGGGGGGTCCACGGACCAATGAAAAATCGCGTCTCAGAACTCCAAGGTTTCGGTCAACCCTTGCGTCTTTTCATACAAACGGAAACAAATAATAGACGTTTTTTTAAAATCCAAGGATTTTCAGCGTTCACCCGGAATTTATTATTTTACCCAGAATGTTTGCGAATTCCCGGGACAATTCCGGCAAAACCGGGAGGGTAAACAGGTCTGCGCATGCTCACATTATATGGTAAAAAAACACCAACTGTGCAGAAACTGTCTCTCTCTCACACACGCAATGCCAAGTACGGAAAAAGAACATTAGGAGGAAAACGCGTGCTCACATTATATGGTAAAAAAACAACTGTGGAGAAACTCTCTCTCTCACACACACAAACGTACAAATACATACAGGCAGATATGCACACATATCCATTCACACACATACATACACTCACTCACACACTCAGGTATCCACACGAATCCATTCACACACACACACTCACATGCATGCACACACAAACAACACTATCACACACTCTCACACACACACACACATGCATACTCACACACACATTCATACACACACACAGAAACAACAACACTCTCACACAAACACTCTCTCTCTCTCTCACACACACACACACACACACACACACGCACGCACACACGCACGCACGCACGCACGCACACACACACACGCATACACACATACTCACACAAACAACACTCTCACACACACACACACATGCGCATGCGCACACACACATACATACATACTCACACACACAAACACACACTCTCACACACATTCATAAATACTCACACACACAAACAACACTCTCACACAAACACACTCTCTTACCAGCAGCTGAAACACACACTCTCACATACTCACACACACATTCATAAATACTCACACACACAAACAACACTCTCACACAAACACACTCTCTTACCAGCAGCTGAAACACACACTCTCACATACTCACACACACATTCATAAATACTCACACACACAAACAACACTCTCACACAAACACACTCTCTTACCAGCAGCTGAAACACACACTCTCACATACTCACACACACATTCATAAATACTCACACACACAAACAACACTCTCACACAAACACACTCTCTTACCAGCAGCTGAGCTGTCATCTTCTGAATTTTTCCTGTACACACAACCAAGAACATCAAAAAATGCATGGCACTAGAAGAGCTAAAATAAAGTTGTTCCGAGATGTACTTATACTAATACACAAAACGATTAAAAAAAATTTTATTATTATTTTTTTTATTTTTTTTTTTCAATATTTTTTTTATTCCATCTCTTCTTACATTCCACAATTCCTGCTTTCACTCAATCTTTCATCCAATCAACATATATACATGTAACACAATTTGAGCAAATAAAGTAAAATAAAGATAAATAAATAGTTCATCAATATCAGGGCAGGGCTCGGTTAGAGTTACAAACAGAAATAATAGTAATAATATCATAATTGGTTGGTCAAGCGTAATTGAGAGAAGTATATATTTAAAAGCAGTATTATATAATTAATATTATGATTAGTCAATGAAGAGAGGGTGTGGTGTTTTTTTTCATTACAAAACAACAACAATGACAACACTAACAACAACACGAATAATGTCAATCATGACAATGTTCATTAAAGACCAAACATATGAAAAACTAGAAGCAGGAACACACACACACACACACACACACATACATACACTCCTCACACAGGATCTGAATAACTACAGACTATGCAAAATCTTATCAAAGCTTTCAAATTCAACCTTGCAAATTGTGTGAAGTGATGCAATTTTAAGCAGCATATTGGAAGCAAAACATAGATTCTATAACAAGAAACACTCAATAGTAATTAACCCCCTCACCGCCAATATCGCACCTCAGCACCACACTGATTTAACACCCATATTACAAAAAAGCCTCAAACCAGGGTCTGCCATCCAAAGAGCATATTTTCATAATCTTGGGAAGTAAGGAATTTTTTTTTTTTTTTTTTAGCTAAAGGAGAACTATTACATACTTTGTTTACTTATTTGTGTGTGTGGGGGTGGGGGTGGGGGGTTAGGTGGGAGTGTGTGTGACAAACTTAATTGGTCTATGTGAATAACATGTGCTTTTAGGCATGTATTTTATGTCTGAGTTTATAATATAATGTCTCGTCAGTTTTAGATTTAAGTGCACGCTGAAAAAAGATTTTTCATTTGAAGACAATAGAGACATTTGAATTTTTTGGAAAGGATGGGAGAGAGGGGGAGACACACAGAGAGACACATGGGAGAGAGAGAGAGAGAGAGAGAGAGAGAGAGAGAGAGAGAGAGAGAGAGAGAGAGAGAGAGAGAGAGAGAGAGAGAGAGAGAGAGAGAGAATTGAATTGAATGAATTTTATTTATAGAGGGTAATACTAATAGAATAAGCAATAACATGCTTTTTTACATCCAGCCCTCTGGAGAGAGAGAGAGAGAGAGAGAGAGAGAGAGAGAGAGAGAGAGAGAGAGAGAGAGAGAGAGAGAGAGAGAGAGAGAGAGACACTGAGAGAGAGAATGAAAGAGGTAGTGAGAGAGAATGAGAGAGACAGAGAGACGGAGAGAAAGAGACAGATAGACAGAGAATGAGAGACAGAGACTGAGAGACTGAGACAGACAACGAAAGAGGTAGTGAGAAAAACAGAAAAAACCTCAGAATCAGAGACAGAATGAGAGAGAACGAGAGAAAGACAGGGAGATGGAAAACTTGTCGGGAGAAAAAAGATGGTCCAAGCATCATGTCTGCCTGACCTCGGGGCCCAGTTGTTGACCCTTGACCTTTTGTCTATGACATTGACGACCTTGACCCTTACCTGATCACCACGGGGTGGACGGCTGTGATGGCGGTGACTGGACTCTGGTGGTTTTCCTTGTCCAGAACACCGGCTGTGGACGTACACACACAGAGACAGACACACACAGGGTTACTATTTAATAATAATAACAACGTTCCTTCACTTTCCAGGCCACCTCCACTTGGAAACACGCACAGACAGTGAGACACGCACACACGCACACACACAGACAGTGAGACACGCACACACACACACACACACACAGACATGCACACACACACATGCACACTCACACACACTGAGAAACACAGAGACACATGCACACACACACAAAGACTCACAGATACACAGAGACACACAGATTCACACACACACAGACACACGCACACACACACAGATACATGCACACACACACACACACACACACACACACAGACTTGCACAAACACACACACACACACACACAGAGACACACACACACAGGGTTACTATTTAATAATAACTAGTTACACCCTAATTTTGAAATGCAAAGATAATTTATTCAATGTTACATTGATAGAACATATTTATGCTGTCTGTGAATGTAAGACAGTTCCCCGTACCACATACTAAAGAAGCTATATACTGGAAGCAATGCATAGATTTGAGCACATTTTGCGTGACTTGGTGACACACTTTATTATTCAGGTCAGGGTAATGAGGGCAACTAGGCCTCGCGGCCTCTGAAGTGCCCTTTCAATATAGTTTTTGTAGTATTGAGCACAGCTGTGACGGTTTTTGATGACACAATCAGTCATGTTCGTATCTCAATTCTGTCAATTTAGGGTCTTTGTCCAGGAGGTTTTTAAACTGGTTAAGGTTAAGGTTATTAGCACTGTTGTCATTGTGCGAGAGCGAGAAGGGGAGACAGAGAAGGGTGGAAGTTACGAAACACAGGTTCGGCATTCTTCGTGGTTTTCCGAGGTAGATTCGGCAATTTCCGACACGCTTCGGGCGACGCAGATGACACAAAATTTGAAAGAAATTTAATACATTTTGCCTTCAAAATCAACTTTCAAAAGCAAAATTTTGAACCAGACATAGCCGAATCACGTCCTAACGCGTTCTTCTGGAACTGTATGGCCAGCAACAGTCCGACATTTACTAGGTATCTGAGTTTTTACGTTCTTTTACACTCCGGTATGTGGTTTGTACGTGAGCATGAACATTGGTTTATTGCCATGAAACCTAAACAAAGGCTTATAAGGCACAGGTTAAGTTGTTGTGTAGTGTGTGTGTGTGTGTGTGTGTGTGTGTGTTTGGTTTGTGTGTGTGCGACTGTGTGTGTGTGTGTGTGTGTGTGTATGTGTAATAATAATAATGAGGAACATTTATATAGCGCCCATCCTACTATGTAGGCTACAGGGCGCTTTACACAGAACTGAAATGGAATAAAAACATGAAACAAAAATCCAATAACATGAGCAGACAAAACAATACCGGTCAGACTTCGTTTGGCCGGTAAAAATACACATAACAATCAGCAACAACAACTGCTGTGACTACTACTACTACTACTACTACTACCGATGTACCGATGTGGGTATAACCGTAAAGTGCATGAGTACCTGTGATGTGTGAGTACCGATGTGTGTATATCGGTAAGGTGCATGAGTACCTGTGATGTGTGAGTACCGATGTGTGGATATCGGTAAGGTGCATGAGTACCTGTGATGTGTGAGTACCGATGTGTGTATATCGGTAAGGTGCATGAGTACCTGTGATGTGTGAGTACCGATGTGTGGATATCGGTAAGGTGCATGAGTACCTGTGATGTGTGAGTACCGATGTGTGTATATCGGTAAAGTGCATGAGTACCTGTGATGTGTGAGTACCGATGTGTGTATATCGGTAAAGTGCATGAGTACCTGTGATGTGTGAGTACCGATGTGTGTATATCGGTAAGGTGCATGAGTATCTGTGAGCAGGAAAATTTGCCATGGATAATTCGCCTCGGGGATGTGTGGTGTACAGATGTATCAGTAAGGTGCATGAGTACCTGTGATGCATGAGTACCGATGTATCTGAAAGGTGCATGAGAACCTGTGATGTATGAGTACCAATATATCTGTAGGTGCATGAGTACCTGTAACGCATGAGTATCAATGTATCTGTGAGGTGCATGAGTACGTGTGATGCATGAGTACCAATGTATCTGTAAGGTGCATGAGAACTGTGATGTATGAGTACCAATGTATCTGTGAGGTGCATGAGTACGTGTGATGCATGAGTACCAATGTATCTGTGAGGTGCATGAGTACCTGTGATGTATGAGTACCAATGTATCTGTAAGGTGCATGAGTACCGGTGATGTATGAGTACCAATGTATCTGAAAGTTGCATGATAACCTGTGATGTATGAGTACCAATGTATTTGCAAGGTGCATGAGAACCTGTGATGTATCTGTAAGTTGCATGAGTAATTGTGATGCATGAGTACCAATAATGAGAACCTGTGATGTACGAGTACCAATGTATCTGTAAGGTGCATGAGTACCTATAATGCGCAAATATGGATATGTGTATCTGTAAGGTTCATGAGCAACTGTGATGTGTAAGTACCGATGTATGTACCCGTAAGGTGCAACAAGTACCTGTGATGTGTGTATATCCGTAAGGTGCATGAGTACCTGTGCGGTGTGTACGTACCTGTATTGTAAGTGGGGAAGCGGGTGACAGTTTCCTGTCCGTCGATCGTCACACAGCGATGAAGGGCAGACAACTCCCGCAGATCCCACAACATCACGCTGCCGTCACGCTGAAAAAAAATGGAAACGATAATGATGATGATGATAACGATGGTGATTATGATGATCACTTGCAAAGTTGATGATGATGATAATGGTGGTGATGATGACGGTGATTAACATGATGATTACAAATCCCATCCCACATGATGATGATGATCATAATAGTGATAATGAAGGTAACAATGAAGATGACGATGATGACAATGATGATGATAATGATGAAGATGAACATCATGATGATGATGATCATAATAGTGATGATGAAGGTGACAATGAAGATGACGATGATGGTGAAGATGAAGATGATGATGGACATCATGATGAAGATGATCATAATGATGATGAAGATGACAATGATGAAGATGACGATGATAATGAACATCATGATGAAGATGATCATAAAAGTGATGAAGGTGACAATGAAGATGACGATGATGAAGATGACAATGATGATGAACATCATGATGAAGATGATCATAAAAGTGATGATAAAGGTGACAATGAAGATGACGATGATGATGATGAAGACGACAATTTCCTGTCAATCACAATAAGGTCATGCTGATTAAGAAAACAAGGTTGAAGCGCAGTAACAGCTCGCTCAAGTAGAGAGAGAGAGAGAGAGAGAGAGAGAGAGAGAGAGAGAGAGAGAGAGAGAGAGAGAGAGAGAGAGAGACGGGGGGCAAGGTACACATGCCTTCAATAAAAATGACGCCAGTTTTTTTAAATCGCGAAAATAACATCATTGTCTATGACATCTTGGGTTTAATAATAGTCAACTCATTCAAGTCGTTCCAGCCATATATGTCCGGAATTAATAGATAGCTGTCAATTTGATGCATTTGCTTCAAGGGAAGTAAATCTGTATGCACACCATACCTTGGTCACTTCTAAACTCGCTTCGCTCCCTTAGACCACAATTTTGCCTCTGACTTTGCTTTTGTAGTGGTTTGTTGTGGGGGAACCAATCGGTGTAGAGTTTTTCTATATAAAGTCTATATATAAAAAAAAGTCTGATCTACCACTTCCCTATGTCTAAACCTGAAGTAAAAACCCCGTAATCTTCTTTCACTTCTCCTTTTGTTTATGTATGTTTTGTTTGTGTGTGTGGCTGGAGTGATTTGTGAGTTTTTTGTTTGTGGCTCAAGCCACAAACCTATAACTCACTTTGTCGGTCGGTCGGTCTGTCGGTCCAAAATTGTCGCACATTTTGACAAAATTGTCGCACTTCAAATCGAGGCTACACTTCAAATTGAGGCCGCTCTTTAAAATGATGTATTTTAAAAGCGTACAAAATAATAAACATACGTAATACAGACACTACAACAGACACGACGAGTATGCGGTGCTTCTTTCGATGAGCATAAGTAGGATACATAGTTTTAAATGTTTTCCAAAAGATATAAAAAGTTACGAAATGGTGCAGAGATAACATTCTGGTTTACAGATTAAAATTATTGAAAAGCCAGGGGAGGTAACTCATGATTGGAGTGGTACAAATAGACCACGTGCCACAAACTATTGCGATTTCGCGCTTGTTTTTTAACAATTCAAAATTGTTGCGATGCAAACGAGTTAAAGATAGCATCCCCGGGGGGGGGGGGGGGGGGGGGGGGAACAGATAGACAGACAGACAGACAGACGGACAGACAGACAGACAAACATCCCTTTCTCCCCACTCACCATGCCGGCTATAACCAGCGCGGCCCGACTGGGACTGAAGCAGGCGCAGGTAGGTTGACTCAGGCAGGTGAGAACCCTGGGAGAAAATACAACAACAAAACATCGTAACCAATAATGTTCATCGCGGCCCCCCGTAATCACAGTTCAATACAATAGGGCATTTGCCACGAGAGTGTTCGTACTCTGTATAAGACTACAGTTGAACCTCCTTTATAAGACATAACAACAATGAACATACAGTATTGTGTAGAGTGGCACAGTGGTAGCGCGTTCGCTTCGTGTCAAGTAAACCCGAGTTCGAACCTGGGTACAGGGGATTTTTTCCTCTCATTCTGCACTAGGCCTTAACGGTCTGAACGTGGAGTCTTTCGGATGAGACGATAAACCGAGGTCCCGTGTGCCCATGCACTTAGCATACGTTAAACCCAGTGGCAACGAAAAAGTTGTCATTTGGTCAAAATTTACACCCCCCCCCCCCCTCATCAGTGACAAAAATCGCATGCAAAAAAACAAAAAACAAACCACAAAAAAAAACACAATTGGGTGGCGCGCCTCTGGCTGCGACGCGCTCTCCAGGTGGGAGCAACCCGAATTTCACAGAGACGCCTCTGTGACTATAAAGTACTTAATACCTAATAATTAATAATACTTAATAATATTTATACGGCGCTGAATCTTGATAGAAATCAAATCAAAGCGCACACACACACACACACGTTAGCATCCATAACGCATTCAAACAGAAACGCAATACAAAGCGAACACACACGCTTGACATAAACGGAATACAGCAGAAACAGACCTAATGGCAAGAGAGAGAAGAGAAAAGAGAGTGGAGCTTTAACCCTTTCACCGCCAGCCATATTTCAGCCAAAAATTGCTATTAAATTTACCTGGGTAGAGAACAAAATCTGTCTGCAGTATTGGGGATTCTTCCGTGACATACATAAAATAAGGTCTATCCTTACTTCCCAAAACTAAGACAAAAGGCTCTTTGGATAATAGACCCCATTTTGATGCCTTTTAGTGACATACAGTGAAACCCGTTTAGTACGAATTCCAGGGGAGAGGGCCAATTTACTCGTTGTAAGCATTGCTCGTTCAAACCATTTTATCGATTTTGGCAAGCCTGACGAACCTATCAATCGGTCCTTACATCTACTGTGATGTGCGTGTTGGTAACGTGTGAAAAAGACAGAAAAACGGAAACAACACACTTACCCAACAGGGTTAAATCACTGTGGTGCTAAAATGTGACTTTGGCGGTGAAAGGGTTAATGACGGGGGAACAGGTGGGTTTTGAGGTTAGCTTAGAAAACAGAGAGGGTCCCATTATAAAACTCCCTCCTTTGCCCTTCTTTGAAAGTATAAAATTACCTCCCTTATACAACTCCCCTCCCATTTAACCCTTTCACCGCCAATGTCGCATTTTAGCACCACAATGGTTTAACACCCATGTCACTAAAAGGCATCAAATCAGGGCCTGTTATCCAAAGACCCAATTTTCTGAATTTTGGGAGATAAGGATAGGGCCTAATGTTATGCATGTCACAGAGGAATTCCCAATATTGCAGATATTTTATTTTCTCTACCCAGTTAAGTTCAATGGTATTTTTGGGGCTGACAAATGGCTGGCAGCGAAAGGGCTAAGACCTCATTTTGGATGGTTTTTGAAGGTCTTGTAAGGGAGGCTCCACTTGTACTAAATCGCCCGCGCTTGCTGTAGGCGTACGGCACAAGAATGACGACGACAGCGCCGCATAAAACTCACTTCTGGGGGGAGCTCAGCTCCTTCACGTTCCACACGCAGATTATTCCGTAGCTGCTCATGACATCGTCTCCTGGAGTCTGCAAACAAAAGAGAAAGAAATGTGAAAAAAAAAAAAAAAAAGTACGGAAAACAAAACCCGCCATAAACCATGATCTAAAGGAGAAGAAATGCATAGCTGCCAATTTCCAGAATTAAAAAAAACGGAAATCTGCGGGGGGGGGGGGGGGGGGGGGGGGGGGGGGGGGGGGGGGGGGGGGGGGGGGGGGGGTGTTCTGGGGGGGGGGGGGGGGGGGTGTTTTTCGTAAAAATAGTTCCCCCACCTTCTTGAAGTTCTGTGCTTGTAACTTCCTCTAATCTGGCACTCTCTTTTTGACTCTGCCTTTTTCATTTTGCTTTCTGTCATCTATTATCTTTCTGACTGGGGGGGGGGGGGGGGGGGTCTGGAGGGGGGGGGGGGGGGGTCTTTCGTAAAAAATAGTTCCCCCACCTTCTTGAAGTTCTGTGCTTGTAACTTCCTCTAATCTGCAACTCCAGGCATGGTAGTGGGGGCAAAGTGGTTTTCAAGGAAAATGGCCGGGGGTCCAGGGGGGCCGAAGAAAATTCAATAAAATTCAATAAATGAGAGTGAAATTTTCACTTTTTCATGCCATTTCAATGCATTTTTAAAATGATTTTGTTTCAAACTGTTTCGCGGATCTTCCGCGATTCACGGAGGTCTACCATGCCTGAACTCTCTTTGACTCTTGCCTTTTTCCCTTTGCTTTCTGTCATCCACTATCTTTCTGACTTATTGACCTCATTCTCTTGCCTTTAAAAAAAAAAAAAATCTTCCAAAATTTGTTTCTCCTTTGAGCTCCTCCTCCTGTATGCAGCGGGGAGACCACTGAAAACTGAAACCTGGACACATACGTACCTTACCCATTATGGCCATATGGCCTGGGAACGCAGAAGAAGGTCCTTCCATTTCAATTTCAGGACATCCTGCAAGAAGGAAAATCCATGCAAATACCATATTGCTATCTTGTTTTCTTTCTTTTTTTTGTGGTAAAAGTCTTTTCTTACCTCCAGGCTAGGAGCGGAGTAGAGGGTGAGGAACGTATTGGGCTGCATGGGGCAAAAAGACACATGCTCCACTTGCCGACCTGCGGTAAAAAGACAACAAAAAAAGGAAAAACAATGCGACACGTTTCAAAACAACGCACCGTATTTTACGGACAATAATGTGAATCTTACTGTTGTTGTTGTCGTCGTTCCCTGGCTTAAAGACTCCAGGGACCATCCCAACAGCCGAAGCACTTGAACACTATGGTACAAATACCACCAGCTAGGGATGAGAACATTACGTGTGTGAACGAACGAACAAAATTTTATTTATACATTGTAATGAGCTAAGAATACATACTTTTTTAACACCCAGCCCTGTGACTGTTTTTGATTACCCCGTCACGTGAGCAGCCACACTCTGACTTTGGGGGAGTGCATCTTATTAACTTTTCCGGCAAACGAAAAGAACGCAAACATGTTTCAAATCCCAATTCGCAGCCACACCCTGGCCCGTTCAGTTCGCAGAATCCGAGACCAGTAGTCCAAGGGGAGCGAATCTATGTTAGGCCGTCAGGAGGCAACCAACCGAGGAGACACTGCACTTCTGCTGAGTCACTTCGGTGGAGTTCAGCGAAGCCTGTTCAGGACACCATCTACTAAGCCCCCTACTGACGACACTATTATCTTAGTCGCGGAGCCAGCGTGAGTGAGGTCCTCCTCCGAGGGCGCCACCACGACAGTCCACCGACAGCTCCCCAGAACACACTGATCCCCATGACTCTGACCCGAACGCACCAAGGCATAGACTGGATTGGAAACCGAAACTGAGGTCACCATGAGAGCAGGGCATGCAAAGTCACAGAATTTGAGACAAATAAAGTGCATCTTATTAACTATTCTAGCAAACGAAAAGAACGCAAACATGTTTCAAAACGATGCACCGCATTTTACGGAAAATAAAGCGCATCTTTTTAACTCTTCTATGGAAAATAAAGCGCATCTTTTTAACTCTTCTACGGAAAATAAAGCGCATCTTATTAACTCTTCTACGGAAAATAAAGCGCATCTTTTTAACTCTTCTATGGAAAATAAAGCGCATCTTTTTAACTCTTCTATGGAAAATAAAGCGCATCTTATTAACTCTTCTACGGAAAATAAAGCGCATCTTTTTAACTCTTCTACGGAAAATAAAGCGCATCTTATTAACTCTTCTACAGAAAATAAAGCGCATCTTATTAACTCTTCTACGGAAAATAAAGCGCATCTTATTAACTCTTCTACAGAAAATAAAGCGCATCTTATTAACTCTTCTATGGAAAATAAAGCGCATCTTATTAACTCTTCTATGGAAAATAAAGCGCATCTTATTAACTCTTCTATGGAAAATAAAGCGCATCTTATTAACTCTTCTACGGAAAATAAAGCGCATCTTATTAACTCTTCTATGGAAAATAAAGCGCATCTTATTAACTCTTCGACGGAAAACAAAGCGCATCTTATTAACTCTTCTATGGAAAATAAAGCGCATCTTATTAACTCTTCTACGGAAAATAAAGCGCATCTTATTAACTCTTCTACGGAAAACAAAACGCATCTTATTAACTCTTCCTCTTTTCACATCTTTATTGAACACACCTTTATCATTGATATTCTGCAATAATCAATCAAAATAAACACAGACGTGAGGTTTTCAGAGAACCAAAAAGGAGGAAAAAAAGAGGCGGGAGTCTGGGGGGCTGGCACAGGCCCTTCGTGGGGTCCAGGGGTAAAGCCCTTGATGGGGGTCAGGGGGGGCAAAGCCCCCTGAAGCTGAAGAAGTTTTGCATTTGAACCTGTAAAAATCAACCTCTGAGACAGCAAAATTATGAAAAATTTAATCTCCTTGATCCTACCAAAAATTTGGACATTATTATTGACTCAGGGCTGGTGAGGAAATCCTCCAATTGGAGAAAAAATCTCATCTCTGTTAAAACGCATCCAACATTGTCAATGCAGAGAACAATACCATAACAACACTGTCACAAAGTTCCGCCAACGCTCACCGGCTAGGAAAGGGGGACAAGCCAGCTGGGAGAATCCCTCGCTGATGCTGAGGTTGGAGGTTCTGTCCCTTGCCGTGCCCCCTCCACCCTCCTCGCCCGTCCTCTCCTCCTCCATCAGCACCATCATCACCTGGGCAAGCACACACAGTCATGATGTGTACGCGGACATGCATGCACACGCACAAACACAAGAGAAGCAGAGACAGAGAGAGAGAGAGTGAGAGAAAAGAAAAGAAAAACAACAAAAACCCGAGCAGCCCTTTTGGTAAGCTTGGCAACCATAGTTAAGGCCTCCAGATTGTTCACAGAGAGAGAGAGAGAGAGAGAGAGAGAGAGAGAGAGAGAGAGAGAGAGAGAGAGAGAGAGAGAGAGAGAGAGAGAGAGAGAGAGAGAAGAGAGAGAGAGAGAGAAAAGAAAAGAAAAACAAAAAAACCCGAGCAGCCCTTTTGGTAAGCTTGGCAACCGTAGTTAAGGCCTCCAGATTGTTCACAGAGAGAGAGAGAGAGAGAGAGAGAGAGAGAGAGAGAGAGAAGAGAGAGAGAGAGAGAGAGAGAGAAGAGAGAGAGAGAGAGAGAGAGAGAGAGAGAGAGAGAGAGAGAGAGGGAGAGAGAGAGAGAGAGAGAGAGAGAGAGAAGAGAGAGAGAGAGAGAGAGAGAGAGAGAGAGAGAGAGAGAGAGAGAGAGAGAACAAACGAACGAACCTTTTTTATTGAGGGAAAAGACTAAGCACTATACAGGCTTGTTTACATCCAGCCCTCATAATAAATGAAAAAGGAGAAGAAAAAACAATAACCACCATTAACAATAAATGTAACATTTAAAAAAAGAATGAAGTGAAAAAGCATGCACATACAAAATTCATACTTATCAAATAACCATGACAAAAAACATCAAACACGAGAGAGAGAGAGAGAGAGAGAGAGAGAGAGAGAGAGAGAGAGAGAGAGAGAGAGAGAGAGAGAGAGAGAGAGAGAGAGAGACTGAGACAGAGACAGAGAGAGAGAGAGAACGAACAAACGAAAGTGTTTTAATGAACATGGGCCACAATTCAAAGGGACATGGGGGGTAGGGGAGTTTGGGTTTGGTGGGGTTGGGACCAGCAAGGAAACATAATGCCACAAATACATCAATAAATGCGACAAAACCATTTGGTAATGTAAACATGTACAATGCGCAAGTCTACAGTCGGCACAAATCATCTGATTTAAAAAATATTTTGAGAGAGAGAGAGAGAGAGAGACAGAGAGAGAGTGAAAAGAGAGAGAGACAGAGAATCAGAGAATATAAACACCAAGGCACACCGACCTGAGCAGCCCTCTCGGCAAATTTGGCGACTCTGGCCAAGGCCTCTGGATTGTTGAGGGACGCCTTGTCCTCCCCACCTGCCCCGCTCATCACAGTTATACCGTCACCTGCACGGCAAAAATCAATCAATCAATCAATTAGTCACTCAATCACCCAACTGATCAATCAATTAAACAATCAACCAACCAACCAATTGATCAATCAATCACTCACCCAATGGTCGACTTAGGCGATTATTTGACCGCCAGGGAGCAGTCAATCCACTAGGGGCTTATCACGCGATTTTCTTAGTTGGGCATAGTGAGAGAGAGAGAGAGAGATGGTGGGACTTCTCCCTCTCTCTCTCTTTATCCCCAACTAAGAATATAAAGAGGATAAGCCCCACCCGAGCGCTATGCCACCTGGTGGGCAAAAGAGCCAGCTAAGTCGCTCATTGATCAATTAATCAACCAATTGATCGATCAAGTAAACAATCAATAAATCAACCAACCAATCGATCACTCACTCACCCAATTGATCAATCAATCAACCAATCGATCAATCAACCAATGAATCAATCAACCAACTGATCAAACAATCAACCAACCAATTGATCAATCAATCAGTTGGGGGTTTTCTGTAACAAATGCGAATGCAAGAGGGTTAATGAACGCGCAAGAGGGGTTTTAATTAACAGAAGCCGCTTGACAATTCTGAAGGAATGAATCAATAACAGGCATGGCAAAAATGAAGGAGAAGCATTTTTCTCTGACAACATTTGGGGGTTTCAGGAGACATTGTTTCATGGTGGTCTCATTGGGCAAAGAGCCCTTTGTGGTGGGTGATCAGGAGGCAATTCCTCTTGAGGACAAATATCAGGCCTGGTAGTGGGGGGGAGGGGGCAAAGTGGGTTTCAAGGAAGAATATCCAACTGATTCTGCATTTCATTTGAAAGATGTCGACTCAACCTAAAATGATGAAGCTGGGCGTCAAAATGAAGAAGAAGAAGAAGAAGAAGAAGAAGAAGCACTTGGATCACAAATCTGGAAACGTGTGGCGTGAACTAGGCCGCGCACGACTGCTAACTTCGGCGGGAAGTTGCTTGTTCAGTCATTCACATCCGGTTCTGCGAAGCGATTGCATAGGTTTTAACGCACATAATTGTTATGCACCCGAACGAATTTGTACCCCAGCTTTTTAAAAAAAATTCATAAATTTTACTTTCGTGGATTTTCTGCGATTTGCGGAGGTCTACCATGCCTGAATATATAAAACTGTTCAAAATTGGGGAAATGGCATCCCCTCAAGCTTAAAAAAACCCTCTGACATTTTTTTACATTCACTTTTCTCTGAATTCAGAGAATTCTTCGAAGATTACCACGCCCGAATAATCAACCACTAATATGAATTATTCTCTCTCACCTCCCACGCTGCCCGTTTCTTCCGCCGGGTGTTGGGTCCACTTGTCCCGATCCTCAGACTCCTCCGTCTGAATGTCTCTGTCCACGGCGTCTTCGTTGGTCTGGGAGTAGGCCTGGCAGAGAGAAAAATAAATATGAACAGGGGTGCCAACCCCCTGTTGCAGTTTCCAGGGACAAACTGCTTAAAAACCAGGGACAGAGACTTATTCCCAGGGACAAACATAGCGATATCATGCATTATGAAATATATTTCGTGATCTAGCAACATTTCTGCGACTCAGGATATTTTGAGTAGGCTTTTTGTCGCTTTTCTGCGCCAACATCTATATACAAGATCTTTTGGTGTTCAGAAACCTAACACAACAACAACAGTCAACTCATTATATGAATGTTATTTGTAAATGTGTGAAGAAGGAATAAAATGTTTAATACCAAGAGATGGCACAGGAAGGAAAAGCCCAGTTCACCAACAGACAACAAGAGAGCGAAGCACAGAATCTGCCACCACCACCGAACACCTGTTTCCAGGGTTAATCCGGGACGATGATGCTCACAAAGATTTGATGCAGCACCTTGGGATTGACTACAGCTGCCCGGGCGAAGCAAACCAGATAAATGTTGAGAGCTTAAAGAAAGCTTGGCAATATGACCTACTGATGCGCTTCATGGTACTTGAAACTTGAGATGGCTGTGTGTGTGCGTGTGTGCGTGCATGCACGTGTGTGTGTGTGTGTGCTGTATGTGAGCGTGCGCATGTTTGTGTTGTGTGTGTGCGTGTGATGCGTTCATGTAGGCCCCTATAGTGAGTGTATGTATGCATGGTGTGTGTGTGTGCGTGTGTGCGTGCACGTGTGTGTTGTTTATGTGTGTATGCTGTTATGAATATATATATGCTGTTAATTCATGCTTGCAAATTGTTTGACAATGCATACCTACTATAAGCAGTAGCAGTAGTAGTAGTAGTAGTAGTAGTAGTAGTAGTAGCAGTAGTCACACCAGTTGTTGTTACTGATTGTTATGTGTATTTTACCGGCCAAACGAAGTCTGACCGGTATTGTTTTTGTCTGCTCATGTTATTGGATTTTTGTTTCATGTTTTTATTCCATTTCAATTGTGTGTAAAGCGCCCTGTAGCCTGCATAGTAGGATGGGCGCTATATAAATTTTCCTCATTATTATTATGGCTAGAAGCAAGACAATAAAGAAGTTATCTAACAAATTTCTAACTAAAGAAATGCCCCGCGCAATGAGGAAGGAAGGTAGATAAGAAAATAGAAGCTCTGGAAAAACTGGACGATGCTGCTCAAAAGGTTGCCGTCATGCTGAAGGAATGCAAGGATATTCTTAAGGAAACCTGTACCGAGTGCAACGCTTTTCTCCAAGCACACGCACAAACTTTTTTCTCTTTTGTTTTGTTTTTATTCATCTTTATTTACAGGTAATCACTGTTTATTATACATGTATGTTGAAGCCTACATATATATGAATGTTATTTGTAAATGTATGAAGAAGGAATAAAATGTTTAATACCAAGAGATGGCACAGGAATGAAAAGCCCAGTTCACCAACAGACAAGAGAGCGAAGCACAGAATGTCCTGATTTGCCACCACCACCGAACACCTGTTTCCAGGGTTACTCCGGGACGATGATGCTCACAAAGATTTTATGCAGCACCTTGGGATTGACTACAGCTGCCCGGGCGAAGCAAACCAGATAAATGTTGAGCGCTTAAAGAAAGCTTGGCAATACGACCTACTGATGCGCTTCATGGTACTTGAAACTTGAGATGGCTGTGTGCGTGCGTGTGTGCGTGCGTGCGCGCACGTGTGTGTGCTGTATATGAGCGTTCGCATGTTTGTGTTGTGTGTGTGCGTGTGATGCGTTCATGTAGGCCCCTATATGAGTGTATGGTGTGTGCATGGTGTGTGTGTGTGTGTGTGTGCGTGTGCGTGTGCGTGTGTGTGTGTTGTTTATGCGTGTATGCTGTTGTGAATATATATATGCTGTTAATTCATGCTTGCAAATTGTTTGACAATGCATACCTACTATAAGTAGTAGAAGTAGTAGTAGTAGTAGTAGTAGTAGTAGTAGTAGTAGCAGTAGTCACAGCATTTGTTGTTGCTGATTGTTATGTGTATTTTACCGGCCAAACGAAGTCTGACCGGTATTGTTTTTGTCTGCTCATGTTATTGGATTTTTGTTTCATGTTTTTATTCCATTTCAATTGTGTGTAAAGCGCCCTGTAGCCTACATAGTAGGATGGGCGCTATATAAATTGTCCTCATTATTATTATTATTATGGCTAGAAGCAAGACTATAAAGTAGTTATTTAAGAAATTTCTAACTAAAGAAATGCCCCGCGTGACGAGGAAGGAAGGTAGATAAGAAAATAGCTCTGGAAAAACTGGACGATGCTGCTCAAAAGGTTGCCGGCATGCTGAAGGAATGCAAGGATATTCTTAAGGAAACCTGTACCGAGTGCAACGCTTTTCACCAAGCACCGCAGAAATAAAATAAAAGAAGAAACACAGAGTGTGTCTTTATGTATTGATGACGCTTCCCGGGTTGTGAACGCTTTGGTCGCCGCGGCCATATATATGTCACAGGAGGGCAGGATGAAAAAAAGCTTTGTTAGCTTATTCTTTAACCCTCAATAAAGATGATTTTGACTTGACTTGACTTGACACACTACTCCGACACTACAGCCAAACTTCCAGATATACCCAAACTTACTCAAGACTATGAGTGGCTATATGAGTGCATGCGCGCTTGCATGTTTGTGTGTGATTGTATGTGTGTGTGCGTGCAGGTTAGCCCGCAAATAATTTTACTATTTCTATGAATAATTTAATGATTACATTTATGTGCAACTTGTCTTTTATTCTTTTTTATTACCCTAGTGTCTCTTGTTTATTGTTTGTGGCTCAAGCCACAAACCAATAACTCACTTTGTCGGTCAGTCGGTCAGTCGGTCCAAAATTGTCACACTTCAAATCGAGGCTACAAAATTGTCGCACTTCAAATCGAGGCTGCACTTCAAATTGAGGCTGCT
Source organism: Phymorhynchus buccinoides (assembly GCA_017654935.2). Classification (NCBI taxonomy): domain Eukaryota; kingdom Metazoa; phylum Mollusca; class Gastropoda; order Neogastropoda; family Raphitomidae; genus Phymorhynchus; species Phymorhynchus buccinoides. The sequence continues at coordinate 11,232,989 of CM065712.1, read as the reverse complement.
CTTTAAAATGATGTATTTTAAAGCGTACAAAATAATAAACATACGTAATACAGACACTGCAACAGACACGAGGAGTATGCGGTGCTTCTTTCGATGAGTATAAGTAGGATACATAGTTTTAAATGTTTTCCAAAAGATATAAAAAGTTACGAAATGGTGCAGAGATAACATTCTGGTTTACAGATTAAAATTATTGAAAAGCCAGGGGAGGTGACTCATGATTGGAGTGGTAAAAATAGACCGCGTGCCACAAACTATTGCGATTCCGCGCTTGTTTATTTATTGACTGATGCTTTCCCCTTGATTAATTATTGATTGATTTATTTATCTCTACCTTGTGTCGATGATGATTTGGATACATTTGTGTTGATGGGTGGAGGTGGATGGAATTGGGTGAGCGTGTGTGTGTTGGGGAGGGGGTTGTTAAACAACTTGGGGTATTTTATATGTACAGTTCATAAGTATGCAAGTGGTGCTCACAAATGATGCAGAAGCGTGTGTGTGCATATGGGTGCCCAAGTTTTATTGTACAAGTCTGTGTGTGTGTAAGAAAATCGTTGCTTCTCAAATTCTCATAATCCGGCGACGCCGGCTCTAGGCAACTTAAAAATCCTGCAATTGAAGGGAGGTGGGTGTTAGTGTGTTGTGTTATGATTATATGCAATGCATTCTCTAATGTATTCATTTTCATAGAGATGCATGGTGAGGATACATGAACCAGTCTGTTAGAAATGTTTGTACGAATAGTGAGTGAAAAGCGCATTGAGCTGCTTTGTAAGATTATGCGCTATATACCGTAATTGTTGGACTATAAGGCGATATTTTCCCCTCCAATTTTGACCTAATTGCGCCTAATAAACGAGGGCGCCCTATAAGTGAACAAAATCGTGAGAAGAGAGGCAACGATTGCCGTGCTCAGTGCAGTCTACTGTGAGTCACAACTTCGAAAGTGGTAGCGAGTCGCCGATACGACGAATACTCACGTTAAAATGCTTCGAAATCCCTGTTATCGTCCGAGATACCGTCCAACAGATGCCACAACCCTTCATTGGATGTAAAAAGCATCTTTGTAGAGCTTACAATGCTATAATTCTACCAGTTTTCGCAAAGAAAAGTCCAAACACAACAACCGGAAGTCGCAAAATCAGAAGTTTCGATTATTTGAGAAGGGAGCCAACTCTCGTTTATGACAGCAGTAATGGCGGTCGGTAATCGTTTACAGGACGTGTACGGGCTTCAAACTTCGACTTTCTGTTGCGAGGTGTGCATCGCCTTATAAACAAGGGCGCACAGATTTTTCTTGAAAATTTCCCTATTCGCCTCATACACAGCAGCGCCTAATGATCAAAAAAATATGGTAAGCATTATTAATTATTATTATTATTATTAAGAAATCACCTGCTTGGTGTCCGAGCGGCCGAAGCTGCGTATGTACAAATCGTACTCGCGCACAGGCGGAAGGTCGAACAGGTCATAATACACCGTGTCCAGCTCGATCATGCTCTTGAGGTCGTCGGCGCGGCGACGGGCCTTGCTGGCCACCGATTGGTTCATCACCCGCTGCTTGGCCGAGACGAAGTTGATGAAGGTTCGGGGCCGGGGGCCGCCTGCCCCCCTGTCCCCCCCGGAACCCCCCGGCCCGCCTGGGCCCGAGCCAGGCCCCTCGCCTTCTTTGAAACGCTCGTCGGATAGCTCCGTCTGTTTTCAAAGAGAAGAAAAGAACAGAAAATGAAACCAGACCTGTTTACCTGTACATGTATAATGAGCAACCTGGAATTTACCACAGAAAACCCTGTTTACCTGTACATGTATAATGAGCAGCCTGGAATTTACCACAGAAAACCCTGTTTACCTGTACATGTATAATGAGCAACCTGGAATTTGCCACAGAAAACCCTGTTTACCTGTACATGTATAATGAGCAACCTGGAATTAGCCACAGAAAACCCTGTTTACCTGTACATGTATAATGAGCAACCTGGAATTAGCCACAGAAAACCCTGTTTACCTGTACATGTATAATGAGCAACCTGGAATTTACCACAGAAAACCCTGTTTACCTGTACATGTATAATGAGCAACCTGGAATTTACCACAGAAAACCCTGTTTACCTGTACATGTATAATGAGCAGCCTGGAATTTACCACAGAAAACCCTGTTTACCTGTACATGTATAATGAGCAACCTGGAATTTGCCACAGAAAACCCTGTTTACCTGTACATGTATAATGAGCAACCTGGAATTTACCACAGAAAACCCTGTTTACCTGTACATGTATAATGAGCAACCTGGAATTTACCACAGAAAACCCTGTTTACCTGTACATGTATAATGAGCAACCTGGAATTTACCACAGAAAACCCTGTTTACCTGTACATGTATAATGAGCAGCCTGGAATTTGCCACAGAAAACCCCGGAATTTGAGAAAAAAACAACAGAATTCACATCGCAATGTCGCTTATGCCGCCATGCGAAATTTTGAAGTCCACGTTGCAGCACTTGCAGTGTGCATGCTCGTCTCCCAAACGCGAACTTGTTATTCCCGGCACTTTCAAATACTTTTGAGAAAACTTCTGCTTCACTTTTGGCCGTTTCACCCTATCACTGCTGTCGTTTGTCGAAGATTTCTGGCGCTTGCCGCCTGCGGTTGACTTGCCTGACGCCATGTTTGGCGCAAAGCTACAACCCTTGCATCTTTTCATACAAACGGAAACAAATAATAGATTTTTTTTTTCAAAATCCCGGCATTTTCAGCATTCACCCAGAATTTATTATTTTACCCAGAATTTTTGCTAATTCCCGGGATAATTCCGGCAAAACCGGGAGGGTAAACAGGTCTGTGAAACCAAGATGGCAATGACATATTAACTGTACTCTCAGTTCAACGAAAAGTACGAAAAAAACACCCCAAAAAACAACAACCTGAAACAGACTGCAAAGTCACCGACCAAAGTACCACACAAACAAATACACAAGTGCAGAGTGACGTTATTTTATTGACGAGACAAAACAGAACGTGTAATATTTGTCAACAAAAATGTCTTTTTTTAACCCTTTCACCGCCAGCCATTTTTTAGCCCCAAAATACCATTAAACTTAACTGAGTACAGAAAACAAAATTCTGCAATATTGCTAATTCCTCTCTGATATGCATAGCATTAGGCCTATATCCTTACCTCCCCAAATTAAGAAAATAGGGTCTTTGGATAGCAGGCCCTGATTTGATGCCTTTTAGTGACATGGCTGTTAAACCACTGTGGTGCTAAAATGCGACTTTGGCGGTGAAAGGGTTAAACAGCATAGACAACATGACACTACTTCCCCTCTTCACAGTCGAGCAGAAAAAAGAAAATCGAGAATCAAAAACAATATTTCCTAGTTCATGATTGAAAGAAGTTAGCAAAGAAGAAGAAAAGGAGGAAAGACAACTTCTTCTTCTTCTTCTGCGTGCCCAGGCCATAAGCCCATTAAATGGTGAGGTACCTATGTATTATTATTATTAGGTACATTATAGTCACAGAGGCGTCTCTGTGAAATTCGGGTTGCTCCCACCTGGGGAGCGCATCGCAGCCAGAGGTGCGCCACCCAATTTATTTTTGTTTTGCATGCAATTTTTGTGTGACTGATGAGGAAGGAAAGGTGGTGGGGGGTAAATTTTGACTAAATGACAACTTTTTCGTTGCCACTGGGCTTAGCGTGTGCTAAGTACCTCGGTTTATCGTCTCATCCGAAAGACTCCACGGTCAGACTGCAAGGCCTAGTGCAAAGTGGGAGTGGAGTCACTGCAGACACAATGATGGTACAGTGGAACCTCCCTTATCAGACCTTCAAAAATCATCCCAAATGAGGTCCTATGAGGGAGGGGTCTTATAAGGGAGGTAATTTTAATACTTACAAAGAAGAGCAATGTCTCAGAGAAGTAGGTCTTATGTGGGAGGGAGTCTTATAAGGGAGGTTCCACTGTATTTGTCATCGTCCAAAGTTTGGTGTTGCTATAATTTGTGAGAAAAAATTGCTATGCTAAAGTCAGGCATCAGAACAGTCTGAAGTCCAATCCTCTGAAAACCGTGGTATAAGGGGCATCAAGGCCCCAGACTATAGCGCGACAACACTGAAACCAATTCCCAACATCACCAAAAAAGGCTTTACGCAATGAGAAATCACTATAAAATGCTATTTAAGAGAAAAGATATCTCTAAATAAAATGGCAAAACCTCTGACAGAAGTCAGGCCAATCCTCTGTCAGAAATTCTCAATCCTCTGAAATTAGCAGATCCTCTGACAATTCTGATGCCTGTAAAGTTTCTAATGAGCCAATGACCACACACACACCGATCATGATAATATAAGCTCAGCTTTGCAAGCTGAAAAGCTATTCAACGAAGTATGGCAGACGCATGACGGAAAACACAAACTGAAAACGAAAAAAAAAGAAGAAAAAAAATCTTCGAACGAGGAGACTCACCGAGTCGGACCAGTTGCTGCGCTGGGAATGGGAGGTAAGTCTGGCGTTCTCCTCGTCCAAGGCCCGCAACACCTCCTCCATTTCCCCTTCCTGTTTGAGCCGCAAACGGCGGCAAACAAGCAAACCAACCAACAAACATTAATACCAGAGGCAAGGCGACAACAAAAACAACGAAGTATTGAAACCAGCATGCGCTCACACGCTATTACAGTGGAGCCTCCCTTATAAGACCTCCAATTATAAGACTCCCTCCCACATAAGACCCACTTTTCTGAGACAGTGCCCTTCTTGGTAAGTATTAAAATTACCTTATAAGACCCCTCCCTTATAAGACCTCATTTGGGATGATTTTTGAAGATCTTATAAGGGAGGTTCCACTGTATTTTTAATATATTACTATTCTAGGTATTTTACCAAACTAGTACAGTATAAGGCAGTAGAGTGGAACCTCCCTTATAAGACCTTCAAAAATCATCCAAAATGAGGTCGTATAAGGGAGAGGTCTTATAAGGGAGAGGTCTTATAAGGGAGGTAATTTTAACACTTACAAAGAAGGGCAATGTCTCAGAGAAGTCTTATAATGGGAGGTCTTATAAGGGAGGTTCCACTGTGTTTATTTCCCAACATCAGACCCTTGCGTTTTACAATGTGATAGGGGCAGTGGGTGGATGCCTCGTGCCTCCATACGGGGAGCTGGACGACCCCGCCCCCTCCACGAGTCTCTCCCTGTGGGGATACCGGGGGGTGGGGGGGTCTTTCATAAAAATAGTTACCCCACCTTCTGGAAGTTCTGTGCTTGCAACTTCCTCTAATCTGCCACTCTCTTTGACTCTGCCTTTTCCCTTTGCTCTCTATCATCTACTATCTTTCTGACTTATTGGTCCACATTCTCTTGCCTTTAAAAAAAACCCAATCTTCCAAATAATTTTTCTCCTTTGAGCTCCTCCGAAATCGGAATGTGTCGGCTGTACGCAGCGGGGAGACCAGTGAAAACTGGATACATACGTGCCTTACCCATTATGGCCATATGGCCTGGGAAGGCAGAAAAAGAAGACAATATGACAAATAATGTAGTGAAAAACTGCTATAGCAAAGCTGAGTGCAGCTTAATTAATAATATAATATGGTGCGCTATACAGTATTCAAAACGCAGAATAGACACCAAACAGGTTTTAATCAAGTTCATTCTCAAGGTTTCAATGTTCGAATCATTTTTTTATATTTTTAATTTTATAAATAAAGATCTTCCTTTCACAAACAAATCAGTTTTCTCAATAATAATAATAATAATAATAATCATCATAATACTGTAAATTTAGGACCTCTTACCTCCTGACAAAGCCTGAAGCTCAAGGCGTTTACAATAACAAATAGTTAAAAGTAGTAATAAAAGGCTTCTTTAAAGCGTCATAAAGTATTTACATACAGCACTCAATTCATAAATCGACACATGCAGGCATGGGAATTGTCAGAGACAAAAAACTCTGAAAAGCCCCCCAATTGAAGTATTTAGTAACAAAAACGAAGTATTTAGTAACAATTTCAATTTTTTTTCTCGCGGAAATCTGCGAATTCGCGGACAATTCCCATGCCTGACATGAACACGCACGCACAGACATAACCAATTTCTACGCATCACCCCAAAAAAGCTACATTAAAAAGTTATCACTAATCAAGAACCCTGAACTTGATCACCTTACCTTTGTGATGGAACAGAGACAGACAGACAGACAGACAAAGGAAAGATAACAATGTAACCCCTTCTACAATGGAGAACTGATAACTCAAAAACAGATAAACTCAAAAACACTGGATAACTCTCAGTATACTAATCTCTATGTTGAAAAGTCTTTTTAATTCAAAATACCGTATTTTACGGACTATAAGGCGATACTTTTCCACCAGACTGAGACCCCTGCGCCTTATAATGTGACTATAAGGCGATACTTTTTTCCCCAGACTGAGACCCCTGCACCTTGTAATGTGACTATAAGGCGATACTTTTCCCCCAGATAGAGACCCCTGCGCCTTACAATGTGACTATAAGGCGATACTTTTTTCCCCCAGACTGAGACCCCTGCGCCTTATAATGTGACTATAAGGCGATACTTTTCCCCCAGACTGAGACCCCTGCACCTTATAATGTGACTATAAGGCGATACTTTTCCCCCAGATAGAGACCCCTGCGCCTTACAATGTGACTATAAGGCGATACTTTACCCCCAGACTCAGACCCCTGCACCTTATAATGTGACTATAAGGCGATACTTTTCCCCCAGACTCAGACCCCTGCACCTTATAATGTGACTATAAGGCGATACTTTACCCCCAGACTGAGACCCCTGCACCTTGTAATGTGACTATAAGGCGATACTTTTCCCCCAGACTCAGACCCCTGCGCCTTATAATGTGACTATAAGGCGATACTTTTCCCCCAGACTGAGACCCCTGCACCTTGTAATGTGACTATAAGGCGATACTTTTCCCCCAGACTCAGACCCCTGCGCCTTATAATGTGACTATAAGGCGATACTTTTACCCCCAGACTGAGACCCCTGCACCTTGTAATGTGACTATAAGGCGATACTTTTTCCCCAGACTCAGACCCCTGCGCCTTATAATGTGACTATAAGGCGATACTTTTCCCCCAGACTCAGACCCCTGCGCCTTATAATGTGACTATAAGGCGATACTTTTCCTCCAGACTGAGACCCCTGCACCTTGTAATGTGACTATAAGGCGATACTTTTCCCCCAGACTGAGACCCCTGCGCCTTATAATGTGACTATAAGGCGATACTTTACCCCCAGACTGAGACCCCTGCACCTTGTAATGTGACTATAAGGCGATACTTTTCCCCCAGACTCAGACCCCTGCGCCTTATAATGTGACTATAAGGCGATACTTTTCCCCCAGACTGAGACCCCCGCGCCTTATAATGTGACTGATAACATAGCAAGGAAATAGAGAAACAAAATCTGAATTTGGTGTTAAATTTGGGGGGTGCGCCTTATAATCAGGTGCACCCTGTAGTCCGAAAAATACAGTATTGGCTATCTCAAAATAAAATTTCAGTCCCTTCAATTTTGACTTAAGCGATTTTTACTGTGTATGATTTTTTTAACATTTTTAAAATCTTACTCCTCATAAGCAAACCTTTGTAATAGTACATGTTTGCATTAACAAGGAAGAAAGAGAAATAAATTATTAATAATAATAACTAATAATGTAGATTTTTATAGCACCTATTCTCTATATTAAGCGCTTTACATATAGAAATAGAACATAAAAGAGGCACATCATCGATTAAAACAACAAAAGTATATATCTTACACAATTAGAAATAAAACAAAAAAATACATATCGTCTGCGAAATTCAAAAACCTCGTATCTCAATTTTGGTAGTTTTGAGAAAGAAAAAAAAGAACTGCGCTTACCACAATTGATTAACTATAATGAATATGTTGTTCAAGACATTGCGAGTTTAGTCCTGCATTTTGTTAAAATTACTTTTTTTTAAATAAAATAATTGAAAAGAACGAAGATACAAGGTTATTTTTTGTCCTTAACTTATTCTGAATTTGGGACTTACGAGTTTTTCTTCCATTTACACAACCTCATTTACCCCAGATAGAAAGTCGTTAGAGATACGAGCTTTTGGTGGAAGGTGGCGGGAAAAATTAGAGAGCTGACTATGTACCCCAAAAATCGAGATACGAGGTTTTTGAATTTCGCCGACGATATCTTACAAACATTGGAACATAATGAAAGTTCACATCTCGATCAATCAGAACATAGCAAAAATGCATAGTGGAAACATGTAACATTGTTCTACGCAAGCTTTCTTGAATGAAATTGACAATTTTGTCCAATTTGGTTTTTTGGGTAAATTCACACAAAAAATCTTACAATTGAACTAAACAAACCACACACATCAAAACGCTACACTCATACAAACACATGAAGATGATTCATATCATATAAAAAATACATATCTACAATATATCATGCTGTCCCATAAAATAATATATCTATATAATTATATTACAGGTTAAAATAGTATGCATACAAAGTCATGTCATTAACGAAAATATTTTGGAAAATGTCTGAAGTTTTGTCCTGTATCCCTATCATGTATGGCTTAAGAAAAAAGCTACTGTTGCGTAATTATACTAATAGCAATACCTTTGAATTATAATAAAGACTTTATCAATATCAAAATAAGATTTTAAGAAAATAAAATCTCTCTCTCTTTACACACACCACACACAGTCACACACACACAGTCACACACACACGGTCACACACCACACACACATGCACACTCACACACACCACACACACAGTCACACACACACACCACACAAAGTCACACACACACACACACACGCACACGCACACACGCAACTGGAGAAAATCCAAAAACAGGCAAGGCAGGGGTCCAGAGCCCCTGTTGGGGGGGTCAGGGGGGGCAACGCGCCCCTGAAGCTGAAGACAAACTTCAATTTGAAGCTTATTCCAGGCTTGTAAAGTGACAATTCAACACTTTTCCCCCTTGAACTTTGAATCAATTTTTTTTGGGCGGTCAAAATTTTGAAAAACAAGCGCTGCCTGGTATCCCAGGCAAGGTTGCATCCATGAATACACATCCGATATGGAAAATAAACGTACATGTGAACACGTATGAACCAAAACTTACTTTGGTTTACCACTCAGATATAAACCTACGCATCCCCCGCCGAAGACAAGAGTGTGGCTGCCCACGTGGCGGGGTAATCAAAAAAACGGTCACATACGTAATGTTCTCATCCCTAGCTGATGCTTTTTTTTTCTCCTTCCGATTGGGGATGTTTATCCTGCCCCACGCCCAAATTCTTCGCTTAGACTGCTATTGGCTGCACAGGATGCATGCTTTGTGTGAGTTCGTGTCATCCATTCCATCGGTACACACAGCTCACAATACACTAATCCCCCTCATTCCAGCTCCTTTCAGTTTTCCACAGAGAGCTATTTGTTTCAAGTTATTTATCTCAACAGCGGCAAATATTCTTATCATTGATTTTGGTTAGGGATAGGAAAAGACCTTACAAGTGGCATACCACCATAAAACAATGTAAGCCTGATGGATAAAACACTTTAAATTGGTTTATGCTGGTGACGAGTGTTAACAAAAGGCTTGAACTGAAAGGAGCTGAGAAATTCTACTGTGAGCCTACTCGTGCCGAATAGTGGAATGGGCTTTAACGTGCGCAGCAAAATCTTGTGCGTGCGCTCGCACACGGGACCTCGGTTTTAGGTCTCATCCGAAGGACCAGGAAACAGGAGCAAAGTATCTTTCCCAAGGACACAACACCGTGACCAGCCGGGTTCGAACCAGCGCACTCGCAAACCCGTTGGTTTACGAGTGGCGACTCTAACCAACCGGCCACGGCGCCTCCCATACCATAGTGTTCAAGTGCCTTGGTTGTTGGTATGATCCCTGGAGTCTTTTAGCCAGGGGTACGTCAACAACAAACAACCTATGCCGAGAAGGATAACCATTCGAAACACTGATTTAACAAAAATAACTAAAAAGAACGAAAGAAAGACAAAGAAAAAAATACACAATGACAAAAATAGAAACACCATTCGATCTCTTGATAAAACAAAGAAAACGAAGAAGAGAGAAGAAAGACAACCCAATCTACGATAAAAGAAAAGACGAAAAAAAAAGAAGCGATAATAATAATAGTACAGTGGAACCTCCCTTAGAAGACCTTCAAAAATCATCCAAAATGAGGTCGTATACGGGAGAGGTCTTACAAGGGAGGTAATTATAATACAGTGGAACCTCCCTTACAAGACCTTCAAAAATCATCCAAAATGAGGTCGTATAAGGGAGAGGTCTTATAAGGGAGGTAACTTTAATACTTACAAAGAAGGGCAATGTATCAGAGAAGTAGGTCTTGTAGGGAGGGAGTCTTATAATGGGAGGTCTTATAAAGGAGTTTCCACTGTATCAATATAAGACAGGATTGCAGGAATGCAAGTCCAATCTCGGATCAAAAACAAAGAGGAAAAATGAAACAGAGATCCAGTAGTACAAAGACTGCGGGCCAAAAAGAAACAAAAGGAATATGCAAAACGGGTTAACCCTTTCACCGCCAACGTCGCATTTATGCACCACAATGGCTTAACTACCCATGTCACTAAAAGGCATCCAATCCGGACCTATTATTCGAAGACCTTATTTTTTAACTTTGGGAGGCAAGGATAGGCCTAATGTTATTACATGTCATAGAGGAATTCCCAATATTGCAGGGTTTTTTTCTTTCTACCCAGTTAAGTTTAATGGTATTTTTTGGCTGAAATGTGGCTGGCGGCGAAAGGGTTAAACCCCATCAGTGGAAAAAAACAAAGAAGAAAAACAAAGAAAATATACAAAGAATGGGGGGATGGGGGGGGGGGAGAAAGGAATTACAATTTCAGAACACACAAAGGAGTACCATTCTGAAAAGGAGTACTATTTCAGAACACACAAAGAGTACCATTTCAGAACACACAAAGGAGTACCATTCTGAAAAGGAGTACTATTTCAGAACACACAAAGGAGTACCATTTCAGAACACACAAAGGAGTACCATTTCAGAACACACAAAGGAGTACCAATTCAGAATACACAAAGGAGTACCATTTCAGAACACACAAAGGAGTACCATTCTGAAAAGGAGTACTATTTCAGAACACACAAAGGAGTACCATTTCAGAACACACAAAGGGGTACCATTTCAGAACACACAAAGGAGTACCATTTCAGAACACACAAAGGAGTACCATTTCAGAACACACAAAGGGGTACCATTTCAGAATACACAAAGGAGTACAATTTCAGAACACACAAAGGAGTACCATTTCAGAACACACAAAGGAGTACCATTTCAGAACACACAAAGGAGTACCATTTCAGAACACACAAAGGAGTACCATTCTGAAAAGGAGTACTATTTCAGAACACACAAAGGAGTACTATTTCAGAACACACAAAGGAGTACCATTTCAGAACACACAAAGGAGTACCATTCTGAAAAGGAGTACTATTTCAGAACACACAAAGGAGTACCATTTCAGAACACACAAAGGAGTACCATTCTGAAAAGGAGTACTATTTCAGAACACACAAAGGAGTACCATTTCAGAACACACAAAGGAGTACCATTCTGAAAAGGAGTACTATTTCAGAACACACAAAGGAGTACTATTTCAATCAACGGGGGAAAAAACAAAGAGGAAGAAAGAACAAACAAAGACATTATAAAGGGACACAAAAAAAAAGTTTAAAAAAAAATAATACGAGTCCCAAAACACCAAGGAAAAACACATAAACATTATGTACAGGAGACAAATCGTGACCACTACAATCACTGAAGCAAAAGAAAGAGAGATTTTACAAAGAGAACGAAAACAAAGGGGAGAGGATGATACACAAAGAAATAATAGTCGCATCACTGGAAAAACTAAAGTGGGGAAAAAACGCCAAAGAACTGTACGCTAAGGGAAAAAAAGAGACCAACCATACCAGCAATACAATATTAATCAACAGAAAAGAGAAAGAAAAAACCCCAAAGAACTGTACGCAAAGGGGAAAAAAGAGACTAAGCATACCAGGAATACAATATTAATCAACAGAAAAGAGAAAGAAAAAAACCCAAAGAACTGTACGCAAAGGGGAAAAAAGAGAAGGAAACCCCCCCCCCCCCCCCCAAAGAACTGTACGCTAAGGGGAAAAAAGAGACTAAGCATACCAGCAATACAATATTAATCAACAGAAAAGAGAAAGAAAAAACCCCAAAGAACTGTACGCAAAGGGGAAAAAAGAGACTAAGCATACCAGGAATACAATATTAATCAACAGAAAAGAGAAAGAAAAAACCCCCCCCCCCAAAGAACTGTACGCAAAGGGGAAAAAAGAGACTAAGCATACCAGCAATACAATATTAATCAACAGAAAAGAGAAAGAAAAAAACCCCCCCCCCCCCCCCCCCCCCCCCCCCCCAAAGAACTGTAGGCAAAGGGGAAAAAAAAGAGACCAAACATACCAGGAATACAATATTAATCAACAGAAAGGAGAAGGAAGAAAACCCAAAGAACTGTACGCAAAGGGGAAAAAAGAGACTAAGCATACCAGCAATACAATATTAATCAACAGAAAGGAGAAGGAAGAAAACCCAACCACCAATAGAACAGTTAGGAAGGATATATAAAAAGGAATTAATGATAAAAAAAAATATAAAAAATTTTAAAGGTGAAACCCGAGCACTTTCCGGTTTACGCAGAGCGGATATGTTTATGGAGGTGGTTTTTGAAGTCGAGCCCACTCCTCCCATCATGACCCGCGGTGAAGACTAGCGTGCATAGACAGACAGACAGGAATACACGCATACAAGCATACACACAACACACGCGCACACACACACACACAACCGAAACAAAGAACATGTCAATCCACGATCAAAATCAAACGGCAAGTCATCAGTACAAAACCCCCGTGGGGATACCGGGGGGGGGGGGGTCTTTGCATAAATAGTTCCCCCACCTTCTGGAAGTTCTGTGCTTGTAACTCCCTCTAATCTGTCACTCTCTTTGACTCTGCCTTTTCCCTTTCGCTTACTGCCATCTAACTATCTTTCTGCCCTTACCGGTCCATTTTCCTGCCTTTTTTCACGAAACGCTTTCAAAAACATTTCCTTCTCCAGCCGAAGTCGGACTTGCTGGGCCTAACTATTTCTTAGTTAGGCACATAATGGCAGCATGACACATCTGCGCTCATAATTGACAGGAAACTGTCTGAGCGATCGAGGAAGAAGAAGAGAAGATCAGTACAAAAATTCATAGCTAAGAACCCTTCAAAGAACAAAAAGACCTATTAGTCACAGTATAAGGCTCAGGGGTCTTGGTCTGGGGAAAAAGTATCGCCTTATAATCCGTAAAATAGGGTAAGTACCACAAGAATAAGTATTGGAATAACCTCTCTGCACAAATCAAGCTTGCACCAAACCTTAACCAGTTTAAAAACCTCCTGGACAAAGACCCTAAATTGACAGAATTGAGATACCAACATGACTGATTGAGTCATCAAAAACCGTCACAGCTGTGCCCAATACTACAAAAACTAAATTGAAAGGGCACTTCAGAGGCCGCGAGGCCTAGTTGCCCTCATTACCCTGACCTGACCTGAAGAAAAAACACCAAAACCAACGTTGCCTGTCACTGAACGCAGCGTGTTAACTCCCCTCTCCTTCCCACACAGAGAAACAGCGTAAAAAAACAGCAATTGCTTCGGCTGTAGGGGGCGATCCCTGGAGTCTTT
>CM065712.1:11206675-11214175 GCA_017654935.2 Phymorhynchus buccinoides | reverse complement strand
ACAAATCATCCAAAATGAGGTCTTATAAGGGAGGGGTCTTAATACTCACAAACAAGGGCGATGTCTCAGAGAAGTAGGTAACATATGGGAGGGAGTCTTATAATAATGGGAGGTCTTATAAGGGAGGTTCCACTGTACTAATAATATAAGTAGAGGGGGTGGGTGGGTAGTCTTTTCAGTGCAAGTAGCTCCCACACCTTCTGGAAGTCCTGCGCTATAGCGACTTGTAGTTCTAATCTATCACTCTCTCTTTTGACTCTTTCCTTTTCACACCGTCATCTATTTTTCTGCTTTACTGGCTAGCCATTTCTCCCTCGTCTTTTTTAGAATTTTTACAAAATCTTCCAAACACCTTTCTGCTTCGAGCTCCTCCGAAATCGGAATGTGTCAGCTGAATGTAGTGGGGGTGGGGGGTGGGGGGGGGGGGGGGAGGCGGGGGGTGAAAAGTTCAGTGAAAACTGAAAACCGGACACATAAGTATCTTTGTGGGTGCTCCTGGGAAATTTCAAAAATCCTGCAAGGCAGGGGTCCAGGGGCCGCCCAGTTCACAACTTGACTTACACAATCCTAAAAAATATAAAGTTCTTGGTAAAAGCACGTCGATATTTATTTGTATTCATTTCTTTTTATATTCTACACACCCGAGAAAGAAACCAACAAAACGTTCATAAATAAGAAATTCGTTGCTTTTCTCAAATTCTCATAATCCGGCGACGCCGGCTCCAAGCAATTAAAAAAATCCTGCATTTCAGGGCATCCTGAAAGCAGGAGCATCCATGTATCATTACCCGCTATGGCCATACATGGCCTCGGAAGGCATAAGAAGAAGAAATTTGAGGCCTGCACAGTCAGGCATTAACACAATTAAAAAAAAAAAGAATACAAAAAAAGCTGACTACTCCATATCGTCGGTGAAATTCAAAAACCTTGTATCTCGATTTTTGGGGGTTTTGAGTGAGATACATAGTCAGCTCTCTTCATTTTTTCTCGCCACCTTCCACCAAAAGCTCGTATCTCTAACGACTTCCTATCTGGGGTAAATGAGGTTGTGAAAATAGACGAAAAACGCGTAAGTCCCAAATTCAGATCTAGTTTAAGGACAAAAACCTCGTATCTTCGTTCTTTTCAAGTCTAAAAAAAAAATGGTCATAAGTAATTTTAACAAAATGCAGGACTACACTCGCAATGTCTTGAACAACATATTCATCAATTATTCATCATAATGGTCGACTTATGGCGAGTTTTTTCACGCCAGAGGGCAGTCAATGCACTAGGGGCTGATCACGCGATTTTCTTAGTTGGGCGTAGTGAGAGAGAGAGAGAGATGGTGGGACACCTCCCCCTCTCTCTCTCTCTTTCTTTATCCCCAACTAAGAAAATAGAGAGGATTAGCCCCACACGAGCGTCATGCCCTCTGGCGTGAAAAAAATCCCACTAAGTCTCTCATTGTGGTCAACGCGGTTAATTTTTAAAAGTTTTTTTTCTCCGTTTTTCTCAAAACTACCAAAATTGAGATACGAGGTTTCTGAATTTCACCGACCATATACAAGACTAGGCTACCCTGTTTCACAACACAAATGCGCACAACACAAAAACAAATCATCTGCCATCACGCCCACCACCTCCTCCTCCTCCACCTTTTGTTCAATTTTACCTTTCTTCTTCTCCTTCCCCTTCCCTGATTGCAAAGTAGGCAGAATATTAATGACACGAATTTCAAGGCCAAAAAAAACAACTCTGAAGAAAAAGAAAAGCAAACTAATTCAGAAATTCATGTTGGCGCAGTATAAGCTTTAAGCTTCTTGTTGCCGTTATGCTTGCTTGACATGTGTGTGATGTGCGTTTTGGTAAATAAAAATCATTTAAACCAAAAGCAAACTAATGAATGAATGAATGAATGAATAACAACAACAACAACATCTTGCGGCAATTCGAACGTAACTCACAAATTGCAGTACCTCCAAAGATCGTCCCCACATCTTTATAGTTATCAATGTCCCGTATATGTGTGCCTTGTTCCAGGCCGGAGGACGTTAAACGAATTTTCATTCAAGAGAAGAAAAAAAAAATCAATACCAAACAAAAAACCAAAAATGAAAAGAAAAAGACCAGATCAAATCAATAAGGATCGACTGAGTTACTGATCTTAAGTTAACAAATGTGACAGTGCCTGGGGAAAAACAGACATAATGGAATTTTGGCATAAATTGAGATTAAAAATTTTCATAGTGGAGCAAAGATTCCTTCTTGATACATAGAAACCCGAATAAGGCTTTATACCGAAAATTATCTGCCCCTGTCTCGCGACCTCAAATGCGAACGCCACCTACTTAAGATTATCGCCCTTGCCTGTCAGGAACTAGTGGTACAGAAGATTATCTGCTCCTGACTTGTCACCAGGGGGCATCAGCCGTTCGGCCCTAAAATTATCGCCCTTTCATGTCGGCATTGAGTTATCTTGTCTAGTTTTTGTTTTATAATTATTTGTAGTTTGGCATTCGAAATATATAATTTGCAGAAATCGGGGCATAGAAGATATAATTTTCCCTCTTTGTTTCTATTGACTTGATTTAGAAAACAATCAAATAAACAAAGAAATCGTTCAAAATTGTCTTTCATGCTGTGGATACTGGTAGAACACCTAAAAATAGACATAAATATGCCCTAAATAGAAAATTGATATTTTGGGGGTTGTTGACTATTTTTGGCTTTTGCTAAAAACATTCTTAGCGACTTATGTAGGTTTTTGCCCATGCACCGTCACAATTAATTGCTGTTAAAAACTAATTAACAAGAGAATAAACCAATGTCTGAAATCTACGGTACTTCTTAGCAATCTGACCTCGTTCATGTCCTCGTCCTCAAAATCGTCTTCGTAGTCCTGAAAAAAAAAGAAAAAAAAGAAAGTAGTACATTTATATAGTGCTTTACTTCAAATGAGCCCAAAGCGCTTTACAATCAAATGCTCATCAATAAGTAGACAACGCATGTACAAAGCATGCATACACACACACACACTCGCAGACACACGCACGCAGACACACACACACACAAAGACACAGACCATCTCTCATTCAATAAGTCATAGCTACTGGGTTGCACGGACAGACACATACACACACACACACACACACTCCAGGGGATACACACACACAGACCCACACAGACCCATTCATCATCTCTCATTCAATAAGTCATAGCTACTGGGTTGCACGGACAGACACATACACACACACACTCCAGGGGATACACACACAAGTACACTCACACACACTTGCGCACACACACACGCACACACAAACACACTTACAGACACACATGCATTTGCATAGAAGACACATATGAGTAGATTGTATTTACCATACTGTTTGGACTTAGAAGGCACACCATATTATAAGGCACCCCTGAACTTTCCATCACAACCCTTGCTATCATCTTGCTTTGTCTGTTGTTGTCGTTCCCTGGCTTAAAAACTCCAGGGATCGTCCCAACAGCCGAAGCACTTGAACACTACAGTACAAAATTAATGCACCAGCAGACCTGTTTACCCCCTACACAAAGTCTTGAGTAGTCTGGATAGCTGAAATGAGTAGTCCTCTTCATTAAACCATCAAATAATGCTCATTGAAAATGAGTAATTAGAGCATTATTTTCAATTTTGAAGAGTAGTAGAGGTCCAAATTGAGTAGAATACTACTCGAAAAGAGTAGAGTAAACAGGTCTGCACCAGCTAGGGATGAGAACCGTAAATTCAGAACACTGTAATCTGAGAATGCGACAGCGGTCGGTCGACGGAACAGCCTGAAATGAACGGAAGGGGGCTTTTCTTAAAGGGGCACCCTGACGGATGAGGTTTTGTAAGAAACACGTCCAGATCACCAGGAAAACACTCTTTACAGAGATTGCAACACTTACTTTGCTCTGGTTTCCTATAAATCAAACCGTCAAATCGGCAATTCCTCCTTGGCGGAGGTGCTGGAAGTCAAATTCTTTCACCAAAGAGAAGTCTCTTTTCTAATGGCCGCCTGCGTTTAGACCAAATCGTTTGCACAAAATGTTTGCAACACAAACCTTTTTTTTTATATTCTTATATAATTTTATACAGATTATCTAAAGGAGTTTTGCTCACAACAAAGGAAACAGATCCATATTTTCTTTTTACTGCACTACAAAAAAAGAAAACGCTTCAACCACAATGAGTGACCTTCACCCACACCATCCAAAATGGCTACTCTCTCCGGCATCTCAGCCAAGGAGGAATCGCCGTTTTGACGGTTTAATTTCTGGGAAACCAGAGCAAAGTGAGTGTTCCGATCCTTGAAAAGGCTGTGTTTCTCTTGATCTCGACGTGTTTCTTGCAAAAACTCATCCCTCAGAGTTCACCTTTAACATTTGCCCCCCAAACAAAAACAAAACAAAAAAAGGTACTGATGAAAGATGAAAAAAAGAGACCAAAAAATACATTAAAAACAAAAAATCCCAACTTACTTCAAAGTCGTCATCATCATAGTCATTGTAGTCGTCCTCATCTCCCCCTGCTTTCTGTTGCTCCTCCTGCACACACACAGACATATATATGCATACAGAGAGAGACACTGGACACACTGGACACTGGACACTGGAAAACTTTATTTGACAAGGATAAAGATTTTTAGAGAGAGAGAGAGAGAGAGAGAGAGAGAGAGAGAGAGAGAGAGAGAGAGAGAGAGAGAGAGAGAGAGAGAGAGAGAGAGAGAGAGAGAGAGAGAGAGAGAGAGAGAGAGAGAGAGAGAGAGTGAGACAGAGAACGAACAAACAAGTGTTTTAATGAACATCGGCCACAGGCCACAATTCAAAGGGACATGGGGGATAGGGGAGTTTGGGTTTGGTGGGGTTGGGGTTGGGAGAGACACAGAGAGAGAGAGAGAGAGAGAGAGAGAGAGAGAGAGAGAGAGAGAGAGAGAGAGAGAGAGAGAGAGACAGAGAGACAGAGAACGAACAAACGAGTGTTTTAATGAACATCGGCCATGGGCCACAATTCAAAGGGACATGGGGGATAGGGGAGTTTGGGTTTGGTGGGGTTGGGGTTGGGAGAGAGAGAGAGAGAGAGAGAGAGAGAGAGAGAGAGAGAGAGAGAGAGAGAGAGAGAGAGAGAGAGAGAGAGAGAGAGAGAGAGAGAGAGAGAGAGAGAGAAATTTTATTTGTCATATTCTTCATGTCACAAGTGTAGTGTGGCACAGTGGTAGCGCATTCGCCTTGTGTCAAGTAAACCCGAGTTCGAATCTGGGCACAGGGGATTTTCCCTCTCACTTTGCACTAAGCCTTACGGTCTGAACATGGAGTCTTTCGGATGAGACGATAAACCACTGAGGTCCCGTGTGCCCATGCACTTAGCACACATTAAACCCAGTAGCAACAAAAAAGTTGTCATTTTCCTCCTCACACAAAAATCGCATGCAAAAAATAATAAAATGGCTGCGACGCGCTCTCCAGGTGGGAGCAACCCGAATTTCACAGAGGCGTCTCCGTGACTGTAAAATACCTAATAATTAGAACAAGGAAATTGACTTGACCCACCTCTCTCTTCCGTTGTTCCTCCTCCTCTTTTTCCCTCCTCTTTCTCTCCTCCCTCTCTCTCCGCCGCTCCTCTCTCTCTTTCTCGCGGTCTTTGTCCTTGTCTTTGTCCCCGTGTCTTTCCTCCCTGGGCAGGAAAAGACAAAACCCGTGACGAACATAATGATAAATTATTGTTCCTGTGTGTTTCCCCCCCCCCCCCCCCCCCCCCCACCCCCCCCCTCCCCCCCCTCCCCCCTTTCCCCCCCTCCCTCCCCCCGAGAAAGAAACGAACAATATAATCTTTGACCCTCTCTAGGACACAGACGCCAAATTCGACCAAATTTTGTCAACTCATGCAGCCTGTATGCGCCGATTGCGCCCGCTGAACGCCAGGTCTAGTACGTTCACTTTCACTTTCTCCCTACCCACAATGCAATATACTAAGTTAGTTCTTCCTGTTCCTGACTCTCAGTGGTCCGTTTTTGGTTCTTACAGCAAGGGAAAGCACCCACTAGTCTTTTTCACTACAGAACGCTTGCAAAGGGAAGCAACTGGCCAGCATGGAATGAGTTAATGCTAACTTTTTAACTGGTGTGTGTGTGTGTGTGTGTGTGTGTGTGAGTGTGTGAGTATGATATTAAATGTGTGTTAGTTGAAGGTATGTTATTAGAAGGTATATAATGATTATAGTGTTTTTTGGTGTGTGTGTGTGTGTGTGTGTGTGTGTGTGTGTGTGTGTGTGTGTGTGTGTGTGTGTGTGAGTATGATATTAAATGTGTGTTAGTTGAAGGTAAAACAAAAAACAAAAAAAATCGCACAAAATGACTGGGATGAACAGTAGGTACAATGAATGGTAGAAAAGGAAACAAAGAATTAATGGAATCGATGAAATGCAGGAAATGAAATGAAATGAAATGAAGTGAAATGCTTGCTTACTTGTCTCTGTGTCTCTTCTCTCTCTCCTCCTCATCCTCCTCGGGATCTCGTTTGCTCTTGTGTTTGCGCTCCTTGTCCCCATCCTGACACACAGACAGACAGACAGACAGACACACAGACAGGCAGACAGACAGACACACAGACAGACAAATCAATAAGCAACAAGACAGAGTTAAAAAAACCTTTTTTTTTCTCTTAGAGCACGCATCGTATGTAGAAAAGGCATTAGGCATTAGGTACTTTATAGTCACAGAGTCATCTCTGTGAAATTCGGGTTGCTCCCACCTGGAGAGCGCGTCGCAGCCAGAGGCGCGCCACCCAAATAAATTTTGTTTGGTATAAATTGCATGCGATTTTTGAATCCCCCCCACCCTGTCTGTATATGGGGATATCAGGGGGGGGGGGGGGTGTCTTTTTGCATAAATAGCTCCTCCACCTTCTGGAAGTTCTGTGCTTGTAACTTCCTCTAATCTGCCACTCTCTTTGACTCTGCCTTTCCCCCTTGCTTACTGTCATCTACTATCTTTCTGCGTTACCGATCCATTCTCCTGCCTTTTTTCAAGAAACATTTTTCAACAAGATTTCCTCCTCCAGCCGAAGTCGGACGGACATGCTGGGCCTAATTACTATTTCTTACTTAGGCGCATAACGGCAGCATGACGCATCTGCGCTCATAATTGACAGGAAACTGCCTGAGCGATCAAAGAAAGAAGAAAAGGAATCGACCAAATGGACACAACGCACTAAATATAAAACAAACAACAAAAACCTCCAAATCACAAACACACACAACAACAACAACAACAACAACATACAGTACTTATACGGAGCTGAATCTTGATAGAAATCAAATCAAAGCGCACACACACGTTAGCATTCAAAACGCATTCAAACAAAACTGCAATACAAAGCGAACACACACAAATGCTATTTCAGCAGAAACAGACCTAATGGCAAGAGAGAGAAGAGAAAGAGAGTGGAGCCTCAATGACGGGGGAACAGGTGGGTTTTGAGGTTAGATTTGAAAGC
>CM065712.1:11106675-11204175 GCA_017654935.2 Phymorhynchus buccinoides | reverse complement strand
TATTTCTTTACCCAGTTAAGTTTAATAGTATTTTTTTTTGCTGAAAAATGGCTGGTGGCAAAAGGGTTAAAGTCTATGTTATCAATATTATTTATTATTTTATATGCTTCTAGGGAGCTTAATGTAAGGATAATCTCGATCTTTCAGAACAATGATCTTGAAAGGAACACTTTCCCGGAATAATTCTGAACGATGTCCGTGCAGGTAGAAAAGAAAAAAAACTATGGCTGACACAGGTAAAGCCTCTTCTCGCAAAAAAAAGATCCAGGGCTCTCAAATAAATGAAAGATACGACAGAAAACCCACTAGCTATTTCCTCAACCGCTACGTAGAGTGGCACAGTGGTAGCGCGTTCGCTTCGTGTCAACTAAACCCGAGTTCGAACCTGGGTACAGGGGATTTTTTCCTCTCATTCTGCACTAGGCCTTAACGGTCTGAACGTGGAGTCTTTCGGATGAGACGATAAACCGAGGTCCCGTGTGCCCATGCACTTAGCATACGCTAAACCCAGTGGCAACGAAAAAGTTGTCATTTGGTCAAAATGTACCCCCCCCCCCCCTCATCAGTGACAAAAATCGCATGCAAAACAAAAAAACAAAAAAAAAATATTGGGTGGTGCGCCTCTGGCTGCGACGCGCTCTCCAGGTGGGAGCAACCCGAATTTCACAGAGACGCCTCTGTGACTATAAAGTACCTAATACCCAATACCCTAATACCACAACACCAGCAGCGTGTCATCAATGCTGGATGGACTTGGATGGGAGTCACTTGAATCCAGAAGGCAGAAGATCCAGCTCACTATGTTGTATAATATCGCCAACGACCTTGTGGACATCAACTGCGACCAGTATCTGACCAGCATACCACCTCGTACAAGGAACAAACCATAAGAACAAATTCCGACAGTTCTATCAAAACACAAACAGCTTCAAATACAGTTTTCTTCCTAGAACCATCCCCGTTTGGAACTCGCTCCCAGCGTCTGCTGCAGAGGCTCCTAGCTTGGCACGCTTCAAGCAGGAGCTCAACAACCTCTCATTCTAGATCTATCACTCCCTCCCCAGCAAAACGTGGTTAAGAAGGTCGGGGCTGTGCCGGTCGGGGCTTGTCCCCGGGGGCCGCTATGGTAGCCGGATTGGCCTGACTGGAGCCATGAAGCGCTGGGGAGATCTCTATATTTTTAGTTCATTTGTTTTCAGTTGCTTCTTTCATTTTGTTTTGTTTTTCTTCCTGCTGCTCCACAACCACGCTGTATAATTATCCAGTTGGATAGCTCAGCGTTACGAGTCTGATTCAGATTCATAATATTGTGCAAAAATATCAGAAAACGAGAGAGACAAGTGAGAGATAAAGAAAGACAGAGAGACAGATACAAGACAGACAGACAGAAAGAGAGAGAGAAAGAGACAGAAAAAAAACAGAGAGAAAGAGATATATCAGACTTACATCATCTTCATTCTTGTCTCCCCCCTCCTGAAATACATTGACACACGAAGTATTAACAACAACAACAATCAATCATTAAAAAGATTTTTTTTTCTTCTTCAAATTTTGTGGCTTTGCATGCCCTGCTCTCATGGTGACCTCAGAGAGAGAGAGAGAGAGAGAGAGAGAGAGAGAGAGAGAGAGAGAGAGAGAGAGAGAGAGAGAGAGAGAGAGAGAGAGACAGACAGACAGACAGACAAGAGAGAAACAGACCGAAAGAGAAAAACAAAGATGGAGAAACGGACAGAGAGAGCGAAACAGACAAGAGAGAAACGGACAGAGAGAGAGAGAAAAAACAGAGATGACGTAAAAGAAAAAGAGACAGAGACAGACAGAGGCAGAGACAGAGGCAAACAGAGACAGAGACAGACAGAGAGGCAACACCCACCTTCTCTCGTTTTTCCTTTTCTCGCCTCTCACGACGCTCCTGCCGACGACGCTCCCTCTCCTCCTGCAGAAATAAAGACAAATAAATAAATAAATAATAGCAATATTATTCTACTCCATGTTCGAAGCACTAGATGTTTGAACACATTGTTGTTGCTTGCTTGTTTTTCTCCGTGTGTATGCGCTTACTTCTTAATCTATGCACGTTAAAAATGACAATATAGTTAACCTGGGCCTGTATTCACATTGAGATAGCATGAGACTTAGCATCATGCTAACTTAGAAGCTCTTCCAAAAGTCCTATTAAATCCTATAGGACATTGGAAGAGCTTCTAAGTTAGCATCATGCTAAGTCTCATGCTATCTCAACGTGAATACAGGCCCAGGACGTGTGACCAAAGGCTGTTGTGTGTAGTGCACTACATAGGTGGGGGGGGTGGGGGGGGCGGGGGGGGGGGGGGGGGAGGCGTCCTATGGCTTCCACCCACCTGCGTGCGCATCTCGACCCTTTCAACTGGGGTACATTAGAAGGGGTGGGGGTGGGGGTGGGGGTTACAAACAAGGGGTGCGTGCCTTTTCGTCCTTTCCCGTTTGGTCCTTTCCCGTTTGGTCCTTTCCCGTTTGCATGCTATCTCAACGTGAATACAGGCCCTGGTCGACTCAATGGCTGAGGAAGGCTTTCAGTTTTATTAACTGGTAAAATAAAGCCGAAAATTTCTTTATTTTCGAAACAAAAAGGCTTGTTGTTTTGTGATCTTTTTTATTATATAATATAGTTAATAATATAAAGTTTGATTTTGCTATTGTCGTGCTACTATATAGGGTTGAAATTGGCATGCTTTATATTGCTTTGTCTGTGCTCATTTTCCTTTTTCATTTCTACTTTTATATTTGTAATTTTTTTCTCTCCAGAGGGCTGGATGTAAAAAAGCATGTTACTGCTTATTCCATTACCCTCTATAAATAAAATTAATTCAATTCAATTCAATGCAATTCAACACTAAGGACTGTCTGACTGCCCAAGGTCACTGTGTGAGTGTGTGTCTGTCACTCTGTGCATGCGTGTGTGTGTGTCACTGTGTGTGTGTGTGTGTGTGTGTCACTGTGTGCATGTGTGTGTGTCACTGTGTGCATGTGTGTGTGTGTGTCACTCTGTGTGCATGTGTCGCTCTGTGTGTGTGTGTCGCTCTGTGTGTGTCACTCTGTGTGTGTGTGCGTCACTGTGTGTGTGTGTCACTCTGTGTGCATGCATGTGTGTGCGTCACTCTGTGTGCGTGTGTGTCACTGTGTGTGTGTGTCACTCTGTGTGTGACTTGTTGGATTTAGCTGGTTTCTACTGTTTCTACATTATGCATCATACTAACACAAATAAATGTCATTATTGTCATTATTAACACTTACATCGGTTTCATCTTTGTCTCCATCCTGCACACAGACAGACAGACAGATAGACAAACATGCACACACACACACACACGTGTACACACACACACATATGTACGCAGTCATGCATGTGCATACACACACACACACACATGTACACACAAACATGTACACACACACACACAAACATGTACACACACACACACGCAAACACATACATATGTACGCAGTCATGCATGTGCATACACACACACACACACACACAAACATGTATACACACACACAAACATGTACACACACACACACGCATACACATACATATGTACGCACAGCCATGCATGTGCATACACACACACACATGTACACACAAACATGTATACACACACACACACACACAAACATGTACACACACACACACACACACACGTGTACACACACACACAATGTGTACACACACACACATGTACACACACGCATACACACACACATTTGATTTGCTGTATCAATAATAACTTACCGGCATTTTACATACTATAAGGCGATACTTTTTTCCCAGACTGAGACCCCTGCGCCTTATAATGTGACTGATAATATAGTAAGAAACTATAATAACTACATCTGAATTTTGTGTCAATTTTGGGGGGTGCGCCTTATAATCAGGTGCGCCTTGTAGTCCGTAAAATACAGTACATAATTATTATGCACACTAAAAGGCTATACAATGTAAAAACAAAGCACTACAATACATACATATGTACACAACTCTTGTGCGTTAAGGGCCAGCCACACACATACGATTCGTATCTGAATGCGATGCGATTTTGACGATGTGAGACAGGATTCACATGAAATTCATGTTATTGGGTCTACTCGAGAAGAGTGAGTGAAAAGGGCAGAATTATATTATTTAAATTTTAGGCGGAAGTATTTCATGTGAATCGTCATGACTCACGTGAACCAATCGCATCGCACCCCCATACAATTTTACGCGTGTGCGGCGCCAGCTTTTATTTTATTTTATTTTTTCCCATTATAGTCCCGTCATCTCAGGACTGTCGCCGTGTAAAGTTCGACCACTTATTACAAAACACTCATCAATGTATCTTACCAACGGTTCAACAACCTGAAAACAACAAAACATACAGTTCAATTCATAACATGAGGCGCCAGCTTTAGAGTTCGGTCAATAAGATAATAATAGTGTTACCTCCTCATCTCTCTCTCTCTTGCTCAGATCAAAAGTAAATGGTAACCACTATCACCCCCTCTCTCTCTCTCTCTCACACACACACAGTGACACACACATACAATAAATGTGAACATGGCCACACCATTGCCAAGTTCGTGAATTATGCAAAAGTTTGCTTAGTACCGTAGTTTTCGGGTTATAAGGCGATATTTTTTTTCTCCTCCAATTTCGACCTATGCGCCTAATAAAAGAGGGCGCCCTATTAGTGAACAAAATCGTGAGAAGAGAGGCAACGATTGCCGTACTCAGTACAGTCTACTGCGAGTCACAACATCGAAAGTGGTCATGAGTCGGCGATATGACGAATACTCACATTAAAATGCTTCAAAATCCCTATTATCGTCCAAGATACCGTCCAACAGATGCCATAACCCTTCATTGGATGTAAAAAGCATCATTGCAGAGCTCAAAATGCCATAAATTCTATCGGTTTTCGCGAAGAATTGTCCAAACGCAACAACAGGAAGTCGCAAAAACGGAAGTTCGACTACTTGAAAGGGGAGCCAGCTCTCGTTCACGACAGCAGTAATGGCGGTCGGTAAGCGTTTACAGGACGCGCACAAAATCCTATCTACGCGCTCAACAGGGTCAAAGGTCAAAGGCGGAAGGTCACTGACCTCTCTGTCTTTATCTCGGTGTTTCTTGCGCTCTTTGTCTTCGTCTCCGTGGCGCCGCTTTTTGTCTCCGTCGCTGAAATAAACAAGAGATTGAAATTCAACAAAGGGTGAATACTCTCTTTCTAATTAACTCCCCCTCCACCAAAGTTGATTACGATACCAATCACGTAGCAGTGCGTGGGTCAGAACCAAAGTGAGACAAAGAAAGAAAGCATTATTCGAGAGCGAGAGAGAGAGAGAGAGAGAGAGAGAGTGTGTGTGAAGGAATTTTGAGAGAGAGAGAGAGAGAGAGAGAGAGAGTGTGTGTGTGTGAAGGAATTTTGAGAGAGAGAGAGAGAGTGTGTGTGTGTGTGAAGGAATTTTGAGAGAGAGAGAGAGAGAGAGAGAGAGAGTGTGTGTGTGTGTGAAGGAATTTTGAGAGAGAGAGAGAGTGTGTGTGTGAAGGAATTTTGAGAGAGAGAGAGAGAGAGTGTGTGTGTGTGAAGGAATTTTGAGAGAGAGAGAGAGAGAGAGAGAGAGAGAGAGAGAGAGAGAGAGAGAGAGAGAGAGTGTGTGTGTGAAGGAATTTTGAGAGAGAGAGAGAGAGAGAGAGAGAGAGAGAGAGTGTGTGTGTGTGAAGGAATTTTGAGAGAGAGAGAGAGAGAGAGAGAGAGAGTGTGTGTGTGTGAAGGAATTTTGAGAGAGAGAGAGAGAGAGAGAGAGAGAGAGAGAGAGAGAGAGAGAGAGAGAGAGAGAGAGAGAGAGAGAGTGTGTGTGTGTGTGAGGAATTTTTGAGAGAGAGAGAGAGAGAGAGTGTGTGTGTGTGAAGGAATTTTGAGAGAGAGAGAGAGAGAGAGAGAGAGAGAGAGAGAGAGAGAGAGAGAGAGAGAGAGAGAGAGAGAGAGAGTGTGTGTGTGTGAAGGAATTTTGAGAGAGAGAGAGAGAGAGAGAGAGTGTGTGTGTGTGTGAAGGAATTTTGAGAGAGAGAGAGAGAGAGAGAGAGAGAGAGAGAGAGAGAGAGAGAGAGAGTGTGTGTGTGTGAAGGAATTTTGAGAGAGAGAGAGAGAGAGAGAGAGAGTGTGTGTGTGTGTGAAGGAATTTTGAGAGAGAGAGAGAGAGAGAGAGAGAGAGAGAGAGAGAGAGAGTGTGTGTGTGTGAAGGAAGAGATTTGAGAGAGAGAGAGAGAGAGAGAGAGAGAGAGAGAGAGAGAGAGAGAGAGAGAGTGTGTGTGTGTGAAGGAATTTTGAGAGAGAGAGAGAGAGAGAGAGAGAGAGAGAGAGAGAGAGAGAGAGTGTGTGTGTGTGTGAAGGAATTTTGAGAGAGAGAGAGAGAGAGAGAGAGAGAGTGTGTGTGTGTGTGAAGGAATTTAGAGAGAGAGAGAGAGAGTGTGTGTGTGTGAAGGAATTTTGAGAGAGAGAGAGAGAGAGAGAGAGAGAGAGAGAGAGAGAGAGAGAGAGAGAGAGAGAGAGAGAGAGAGTGTGTGTGTGTGTGTGCGCGCGCGTGTGCGCGAATGATTTTTGAGAGAGAGAGTGTGTGTATGAAGGAATATTGAGAGAGAGAGAGAGTGTGTGTGTGTGAAGGAATTTTGAGAGAGAGAGAGAGAGAGAGAGAGAGTGTGTGTGTGTGTGTGTGTGTGTGTGCGTGTGCGCGAAGGATTTTTGAGAGAGAGAGTGTGTGTATGAAGAGAGTGAGAGAGAGAGAGAGAGAGAGAGAGAGAGAGAGAGAGAGAGAGAGAGAGAGAGAGAGAGAGAGCGCATGGGTGCGTGTATATGTGTGTGTGTGTGTGTGTGTGTGCATATGTGTATGTGTATTAGAGAGCACAGGTGTATGACTACGAGCATCAGCCTGTTTGCATCTGCATGCGCAGTTATAAGGTATATTAATACGCACAAGTACATACAGGTTTAAGATAAGCTGAGCGCTTTTTCTTGAGCTCTATTGCCTCTGGGTTGTCTCCTCGACAAAGACGGAACAACAAACAAACAAACAACTACACGACAAGTGTAAAGTGACGTTATTTTATTCACAAGAGACAAAACAAAACTACTGGATATTTCGGCGAATGCGCCTTTATCAACATAGACAAACAAGCTAAGAAAACAGCAAACAGCGAATTATAGCAAAAAGAGCAAAAAGCAGGCAACAAAAGGACGGAATAAGTTGAAACGTTGTCGTACTTGCTCGTACTCCATGTGTGGACACCGGGGGATCTTTGGTAAAAAATAGTTCCCCCACCTTCTGGAAGTTCTGTGCTTGTAACTACCTCTAATCTCTTTGACTCTGCCTTTTCCCTTTGCTTTCCGTCATCTACTGTCTCTCTGACTTATTGGCGCTCAATTCTCCTGCCTTTTTTCAACAAAAAAATCTTCCAAATAATTTTTCTCCTTGGAGCTCCTCCTCCGAAATCGGAATGTGTCGGCTGTACGCAGCGGGGAGGAGACCAGCGAAAACTGAAAACCGGACACATACGTACCGTACCTTACCTTACCCATTATGGCCATGTGGCCTGGGAACGCAGACGAAAGAACTTCGCTCCTCTTGGACTGCTGGTCTCCGATTCTGCTACCTGAACGTAGCGGAGGTGTGGCTGTGAGTTGGGACTCGGAATGAGCGGCGTGAGAGCAACGCCACTGTAAGGCCCACAAGATGGGGGCAGCAAAAAAAAAAAGAAAAAAAAAGAGAA
Organism: Phymorhynchus buccinoides; assembly: GCA_017654935.2. Lineage (NCBI taxonomy): Eukaryota > Metazoa > Mollusca > Gastropoda > Neogastropoda > Raphitomidae > Phymorhynchus > Phymorhynchus buccinoides. The sequence continues at coordinate 11,196,392 of CM065712.1, read as the reverse complement.
AAAAAAGAACTTACTCGTCGCCGTCTTTCTTTCGATGGCGCCGGGCGCTGTCCTCTCGTTTGGATCGTCGCTTCCCCTCATCGTCGCTATCCCCCCCTTTCTCTTCTTTACGGGGACGATCCTGGTGGTGCAAACATCAAGGAAAACCATTGCCACTGTTATAATACAATTCGGGTTGCTCCCACTTGGAGAGCGTGTCGCAGCCAGAGGAGCGCCACGCAAAAAAAAATAAAAAATTTTGTTGTTGCATTTTTGCATGCAATGTTTTGGTGAGACTGATGAGGAAGGAAGGGGGGGTGTTAAATTTTGACATGCATGCATGTGTATGTGTGTGCGCATGCATCCGTGTGTGTGTGCGTGTGCATGTGTGAGCGTGTGCATAAATGCGTGCATGCATTCATGCATGTGTGTGCTAATGTGTGTGCATCAGTACTATACATGCAAGTTTGAGTCCATGTATACAGGCATGTGCGCATGCACACAGATCTGTGTGCGCATGTGCGTGCATCCGTGTGTGTGAGTGTGTGCGTGCGCATGCATCCGTGTGTATGTGCCTGCACATGCATGTGTGTGTGCATGCATCCGTGTGTGTGTGTGTGCATGCATCCATGTGTGTGTGCCTGCGCATGCATGTGTGTGTGCATGCATCCGTGTGTGTGTGTGTGTGTGTGTGTGTGTGTGTGTGCATGCATCCGTGTGTGTGTGTGTGTGCATGCATCTGTGTGTTTGTGCCTGCGCATGCATGTGTGTGTGCATGCATCCGTGTGTGTGTGTGTGCATGCATCCATGTGTGTGTGCATGCGCATGCATGTGTGTGTGCATGCATCCGTGTGTGTGTGTGTGTGTGTGTGTGTGTGTGTGTGTGTGTGTATGTGCATGCATCCGTGTGTGTGTGTGTGTGCGTGTGCGTGCATGCATCCGTGTGTTCGTTCGCGCACGCATGTGTGTGTGTGTGTGTGCAACCGTGTGCACGCATGTGTGTGTGTGTGCATAAGTACATGCAAGTCTGCGTCCGTGGCATACATAAAGATGCGCGGCAAGCACGCATCTGTCTCTATGTGTGTAAAGGAAACGAGTTAAACTACACACACCCACCTCCTTCTTTTTACTCTCCCCCCCTCCTCCCCTCTTCTCTCTCCTCTCCTGACGCAGACGCTCTCTGTCCTCCTGCGTAGACGACAAAAAAACGACAACGAACAATTACACAAAATAATACACATTTTTCTTCCTTCTTCTTCTGGTTCAACTCATTCAACACTGGCCGATTGCTTCCCTTTACAACCGTTCAACACGAATGTACGCTATAGCGTACAAACATTCACACTTCACAACTCAGCGAAGCCATGCAACCCAAACTGGTATAAAAGTGTTCCTCTACGGTCCTTTAACCCTTTCACCGCCAGCCATTTTTGGGTCAAAAAATACCCTTAAACCTAACTGGGTAGAGAAAAAAAAGTCTCTGCAATATTGAGAATTCCTCTGTGACATATGTAACATCAGGCCCATCCCCACCTCCCCAAATCAAGAAAACAGGGTCTCCAGACAACAGGCTCTGACCTGATGCCCTCTAGTGACATGGGTGTAAAACCAATGTGGTGACAAAAGTCGACATTGGCGCTGAAAGGGTTAATAGTTTTCAACCAATGAAATCACTTCTAGTCTATTTTTAGGACGGCAATGAATGCAAATGAGTCACTACCCCTCTCATCGTCTTCTTTGTTACGCTTTTTTTTTCTTTAAATCTGCTAATAATAAAAATTTTACTTTGGAATTATAACATAAGCTAGCTATTAATATTATAAACAATACCGCAAATTGTGCAGTTAAGCATTATTTTTAAAATAATTTTTATGTAATGACGCAAACCTGCCTAGTGTTGAACGTTTGCGTGAAACATGTACGCTATAGCGTACATTAGAGTTGAATGTATGTACTATCTATACTTGTAGCGGTGCCATAGCCGATGAGGTGTAACCGAGGCGTGGTCACCGCTACAGCTATCTGTATTATTTTTTTTAAATCAGGACTTTACTGGTTTCGTACTGCCTCCGGACATTGCCTCCAGTATTGTTCCCACCATATTTGCATTTACAAATGTCCCATATGTGTCTGTCTGATTCAGACCAAGAGGACGTAAAACACCATTTTTATCGTCGTTAGAGTTGAATGTCCCATATGATCTTTTAAGATCGGGAGGACGTCAAACACCATTTTTATCGTCGTTAGAGTTGAATGTCCCATATGATCTTTTAAGATCGGGAGGACATCAAACACCATTTTTATCGTCGTTAGAGTTGAATGTCCCATATGATCTTTTAAGATCGGGAGGACATCAAACACCATTTTTATCGTCGTTAGAGTTGAATGTCCCATATGATCTTTTAAGATCGGGAGGACGTCAAACACCATTTTTATCGTCGTTAGAGTTGAATGTCCCATATGATCTTTTAAGATCGGGAGGACGTCAAACTCCATTTTTATCTCTCTTAGAGTTGAATGTCCCATATGATCTTTTAAGATCGGGAGGACGTCAAACATTAATTCATTAGTGTTGAGAGAGTGAAACGAATTTAATTGAAAATCTATAAATGAGCACAACTTCTTCAGACTTCTTCTTCTGCGTTCCCAGACCATAAGGCCACAGTGGAAGACCTGCTTACCACCTACACACCTCTTGAGTAGTCTGGATGACACTTCTTTTTTTTTTGATAGCTGAAATGAGTAGTTTGGGTGCAAAATGTGTTGTCCTATTCATTAAACCATCAAACACTGTTCACTGAAAATGAGTAATTAGAGCATTATTTTCAAATTTGAAGAGTAGTAGAGGTCCAAATTGAGTAGAATACTACTCGAAAAGAGTAGAGTAAACAGGTCTGCAATGGGTACGTATGTGTCCGTTTTCCAGTTTTCACTGGTCTCCTCGCTGCATTCAGCCGACACATTCCGATTTCGAAGAAGCAGAAAGAAGAAAACTATATGGAAGATTTTTTTTTTTTGGAAAAAAGGCAGGAGAATGGGCCAAAAAGTCAGAAAGATAGTAGATGGCACAAAGCAAGGGGAAAAGGCAGAGTCAAAGAGAGAGAGATACATGTAGATTAGAGGAAGTTACAAGCTGAAGCACAGAACTTCCAGAAGGTGGGGGAACTATTTGTACGGAAGACCCCCCCCCCCCCCCCCCGGTATCCCCACGGGGAAACACATTAATCATCGCCACCACTTTGACCCGAACGCACCCCAAGGCATCGACATTGATGTACAGTGGAACCTCCCTTATAAGGCCTTCAAAAATCATCCAAAATGAGGTCTTCATAGGGAGGGGTCTTAAAAGGGAGGTAATTTTCATACTTACAAAGAAGGGCAATGTCTCAGAGAAGTAGGTCTTATACGGGAGGGAGTCTTATAATGGGAGGTCTTATAATAAGGGAGGTTCCACTGTAGTATAAACTAAGGCATGAAATTCATAAATAAAAGCAAATATATTAACTTGCATAGAAACAACTAAGCTTGTCAAGCACACATACACACAATCCCCCCCTCCACCCACCCACCCACCCCCCACCTAAATAAGTAAACAAAATATGTAATAGTTCTCCTTAAAGGTGGACTCGGACGGATGAGTTTTTGCAAGAAACACGTCGAGATCACCAGAAAGACAGCCTTTTCAAGGATCGGAACACTCACTTTGCTCTGGTTTCTTAGAAATTAAACAGTCAAAACGGCGATTTTTCCTTGGCGGAGATGCCAGAGAGAGTAGCCATTTTGGATGGGGTGGGTGGAGGTCACTCATTGTGGTTGTGGTTGAAGTGTTTTATTTTTTTGTAGTGCAATAAAAAATAAAAAAAAGAGCTATTTCCTTTGTTGTGAGCGAAACTCCTTTAGATAAACTGTATACAATTTTTTTTAAATAAATAAAAAGGCTTGTATTGCGAAAAGTTTGTGCAAATGATTTGGTCTAAAACACAGGCGGACATTCAAAAAGAGACGGCAAACGCCTTCTCTTTGGGTGAAAGAATTTGACTTCCAGCACCTCCGCCAAGGAGGAATCGCCTTTTTTACGGTTTGAATTATGGGAAACCAGAGCAAAGTGAGTGTTGTGATCTCTGTAAAGGGTGTTTTCCTGCTGATCTGGACATGTTTCTTGCAAAAACTCATCCGTCAGGGTGCCCCTTTAAGCTAAAAATAGTTTTTTTTTTAAAACATTAAATATTTTCATAATACTTCTTCATAACAAGGAAATATTCTTCATAACATAAAATTCTTCATAACAAGGAAATATTCTTTACAACATAAAATTCTTCATAACAAGGAAATATTCTTCATAACAAGGAAATATTCTTCATAACAAGGAAATTTTCTTCATAACAAGGAAATTTTCTTCATAACAAGGAAATATTCTTCATAACATAAAATTCTTCATAACGAGGAAATATTCTTCATAACATAAAATTCTTCATAACAAGGAAATAAAGAATATCACACAATTATAATAATGATAACATCGCAGCAAACAGAGCAATATCGTAGCTCCTTCTTCGTCAGGACTGCCACGGAGTGGAACCAACTGAGTGAGGCCACTGTCACCGCAGGCTCTGTCAGCACATTTTCATTAGCGCTGACCAGATCGCCATCTGAGCCTGCGCTCACTGAACACTAGAGGATTTTTTTTTTGCTGCTTGCTTCTGGAAGTGGGGCCTGGGCCTTCCTGGCTGAACTGGGGGGGGGGGGGGGCCCTTAACCCTTTCACTGCCAGCCATCTTTGAGCCAAAAATGTCCATTAAACTTACTTGGCTACAGAAAAGATTTCGTCTGCAATATTGTGGGATTTCTCTGTGACACATTTAGAATAGGGTCAATCCTTACCGCCCAAATTTAGGAACGCAATATCATTGAATAACAGACCCTGATTTCAAGGGTTTGAATGACATGGGTGTTGAATTGTTGTGGTGCAAAAACAAACAATTCATGAATAATGATTATCAAAACAAAAACACACACAAAAAAACAGGGGGGGGGGGGGGGGGGGGGGGGGGGGGGGGGGGAAACTGTTGAAAAAAATGATGGTGACCTGGTACAGGGTTCGTACAGATTTTTCCCTTCCAAATTTACAAACTTTTTTAAAGACTTCTTAAAGACCTTTCCTCCCAAAATAAGGACTGTATCAGTGTATATGACGGTAATGCATGCACACACACACACACACACACACAATCATGGGTGGCGCTGCGTTTGCGTCGACGATCTTTCCAGATGGGAGCAACCGAATTTCACAGAGATAAGTCTCTGTGACTTGCATAAACCAAAATATCAAACACCAAATCAAATACACAGCGCCCTACCAGATTTTTCAGGATTTGTACTGGGGCATTTTGTTCTGAATAGAACTGATCATCAAATTATGTACTGGGAAGGATAAGCCTGTTGATAAAAAATAAAGACTTTTTAAAAACTCTGGACAAAATGGCTGTTTTTACAGACTTTTTAAGGGCTTAAAAATGGGGTGGCGCTTTTTACAAATTTTTACTGACCTTTAAAGACCATACGAACCCTGTGGTATCAATTACTATATTAAAAAAAGAAAAAATCTGACTAGAAATTAACCCTATTACGTACTGACCTGATGACATCACTGATGATGTCATCAGATGAAGAGGAATAACCCTGATATGCTGGCTTTTGCTCTAACACAATCAAGAGAGTTATACCCCCAGACCATTTTGCCAGATTGGCTCTATCAGTTGTCTTTTTTTATGGCATGATTTGACCATTGATTTAAAAACAAAAAAAGTTCTCTGGCAGTCAAAGGGTTAATACCAGAAAGCGTTTTATACTGTGGTAAGTAAGGACATGGATCAATTTATTTCCTGTGAATATCGGAAAGGAGCAGGTCAACAACAACAAAAAGAAGAGAGAGAGAGAGAGAGAGAGAGAGAGAGAGAGAGAGAGAGAGAGAGAGAGAGAGAGAGAGAGAGAGAGAGAGAGAGAGAGAGAGAGCAGAAGATAAAATGAAACAAAACTTATGTTTTTCAAAATGACATTATCCCCCCTGTGGGGATACCGGGGGGTCTTTTGCACAAATAGTTCCCCCACCTTCTGGAAGTTCTGTGCTTGTAACTTCCTCTAATATCATGTCATTCTCTTTGACTCTGCCTTTTCCCTTTGCTTTCTGTCATCTTACTATCTTTCTGCCTTACTGGTCCATTCTCCTGCCTTTTTTTTTCTTCCAGAAACGCTTTCAACAAAGATTCCCTCCACCTGAAGTCGGACTTGCTGAGGCCTAATTATTTCTTACTTAGGCGCATAACGGCAGCATGACGCATCTGTGCTCATAATTGACAGGAAACTGTCTGAGCGATCGAAGAAGAAGAAGAAGAAAAGGACATTATTAATGGCTTACAAATTACACAAGCTCTATTAACAAGCTCTATATCACATAGTATGTGTTTCGGTATTGGACGCTTGGATTCTTCTCAAATTTAATGCGTGCTAAAAAAAATCAACAAAACCACGAACCATAAGTGTGACTCAGCACCACAAAAGGGACATTAAGCCGCTGGGCTAATTTCTCACAACAGGCTTGGAAAGTCAAAAATCTAATTTTGGGGGTGTTAATTTTGAGCTATGGGTTATTTCCGTGTTCTCTAATATTTTAACTTTCATATTCATAAAGAACAACCTTTAATATGGTCTCAAAACGATCTTATAAGTGTTTTAACATGAGTAGGTCAATGCATTTTCTTCAGCTCGGCTAGACTTTGGACTGTGTTTTCTCAAAATGGCCGACGCTCACACTACTAACTTTAAATGCTTATAACTCTGCAACGGAAACAGATACAAGAATGGTCCTTGTATCGTTAGAAAGAGAATTGCCCGAAGTGTTCAAATGGTTAATTTTTCTCAGAATGGTCAGTTTGACACTTAATGTCCCTTTCGTGGTGCTGGGTAGCAAATTGCTGTATCATGGCTATTTTACATGTATAAAGAAACATGTACTAGCAAGCATATTACTAGGAGATGGTGAGATTAGCGTCCAATTGGTCTGGGACCCTTATGGACGATAAGCGAATATATTACTAGCAACTCTTAGTAAGCTAGCTTGAAACTTTCAGCTCATACCAAACATCAAATTAAGGTTCAACAAATTAACATAAGTGATTAGATTTTACAGTAGAACCTCCCTTATAAGACATCCCCCCCCCCCCCCCCCCGTTATAAGACTCCCTCCCACATAAGACCTACTTCTCTGAGACATTGCCCTTTCTTTGTAAATATTAAAATTACCTCCCTTATAAGACCCCTCCCTATTAAGACCTCATTTTGGATGATTTTTGAAGGTCTTATAAGGGAGGTTCCACTGTATTAAAATTACCTCCCTTATACAACTCCCTCCCATTTGAGACCTCATTTAATGGGATGATTTTTGAAGGTCTTATAAGGAAGAATCCACTGTATTAAAATTACCTCCCTTATACAACTCCCTCCCATTTAAGACCTCATTTTTGGGATGATTTTTGAAGGTCTTATAAGGAAGAATCCACTGTATTAAAATTACCTCCCTTATACAACTCCCTCCCATTTAAGACCTTATTTTGGATGATTTTTGAAGGTCCTTATAAGGGAGGTTCCACTGTATTAAAATTACCTCCCTTATACAACTCCCTCCCATTTGAGACCTCATTTGGGATGTCTGCAGGTCCAAAAATAAAGAAGGAAAAAAAAGAGAGAGAGAGAGAGAGAGAGAGAGAGAGAGAGAGAGAGAGAGAGAGAGAGAGAGAGAGAGAGAGAGAGAGAGAGACCAGACAGACAGAAAGAGAGAAAGAGGGAAAGAGAGAGAGAGAGAGAGAGAGAGAGAGAGAGAGAGAGAGAGAGAGAGAGAGAGAGAGAGAGAGAGAGAGAGAGAGAGAGAGAGAGAGAGAGAGAGCAGAAGATAAAATGAAGCTAAACTTATGTTTTTTTCAAAATGACATGGGAGGGAGTTCTATAAGGGAGGTAATTTTAATACAGTGGAACCTCCCTTATAAAACTCCCTCCCATTTGCGATGATTTTTGAAGGTCTTATAAGGGAGGTTCACTGTATTTGGCAGCAAAAAACCCCAAATCACACACAATCACACACAAGCACATGTGCGCAAACACACACATAAACAAACCCACTGGCATATTAATTCACATACACACGAACATACATGTGGATATGTGCGCAAACATTCACAATAGTAACCCCTTGACTGCCACCAACGCATTGCGTACTGACCTGATGACATCACTGATAATGTCATCGGATGAAGAGGAATATTCCTGATAGGCTGACTTTTGCTCTAACAGTCAAGAGAGTTATATCCCCAGACCATTTTGCCAGATTGGCTCTATCCGAGTTGTCTTCTTTCATGTCATGATTTGCCCCAACGATTTTTTTTTCTTCTTTTCTTCTGGCAGTCGAGGGGTTAACAATAAAAAGCATAAAATTATGACATGTTACATTAACCCTTTCACCGCCAATGTCGCATTTTAGCACCACAATGATTTAACACCCATGTCACGAAAAGGCCTCAAACCAGGGTCTGTTATCTAAAGACCCTATTTTCATAATTTGGGGAGGCAAGGATAAGCTTTACTTTATGCATGTCACAGAGGAGTCCCCAATATTGCAGTTTCTCTACCCAGGTAAGCTTAATGGAAATGTTTTGCTGAAAAATGGCTGGCGGCGAAAGGGTTAATTGTCATCTAACACAAGTGTAAGCGAAACATTGCCGTATTTTACGGACTTTAAGGCGATACTTTTTTTTCTCCTAGACTGAGACCCCTGCGCCTTATAATGTGACTGATGGAGACTGCTCGACTGTGGAGAGGGGAAGTATTGTTGTGTTGTCTATGTTGTTTGAAAAAGACATTTTTGTTGAAATATGACACGTTCCGTTTTGTTTCGTCAATAAAATAACGTCACTCTGCACTTGTGTATTTGTTTGTGTGGTACTTATAATGTGACTGATACAGACAAACCTCTATTTTAAGACTTCCAAAATGTCCACAATACAGACAAACCTCTATTTTAAGACTTCCAAAATGTCCGGAAAAATCGGTCGTAAATTGGAGGGGTCGTATGACGGAGCTTTTCACTGGCAGCCGTAGAAAGAAAAAGTTCAGCACAGTTCATACTCTCTTCTTCATGCACACATACAATGACATATTAAAACTGGATTTGGGTCTTCCCAACTCCATAGGATTGTGCAATCGATATTACAGTTTCACTTTGCCGACTTCTTTTAATCACCTCCACTCTCGTCCAAAGTCAGTGGTTTTCTTTTTCAAAGTCAGTGGTTTTCGTGCTTTTCCTACGCTCTCCGCCATCTTTTCTACAAGGGAAGCGACTCCGCTTTCAGGCCCTTGACCGTGGTTGTTTCCCTTTGCTCGAAGTCTATGCAGACGACAGCAACGGTCGTAAAAACCAACAAAATGGCGGTCGTAAGTCGCGTTTTAGAGGAAGTCGTTTAAGAGAGGTCGTTTACATAGTAAAATGCATCTGTGCCAACAAATCCGGTCTCAAATGAGAGGTGGTCGCTTAACAGAGGGTCGTAAAATAGGGGTTTGTCTGTAATATGGCAAGAAAACTATAACAACAAAATCTGAATTTTGTGTAAACATTATAATCAGGTGCGCCTTGTAGTCCGAAAAATACGGTAGTATTAATTTCTGTTGGCACTTTGACACACACGCACACACACATTGAAACTTTTACTCATACATACACACACACATACACACGGGTGCAACTCCCCAAAATGAAAAAAGAATGAAAGGCAGGGGTCCAGGGACTCATGACCCTGGCAGGGCACAGGGGCAGAGCCCCGTTGGACGATTCAGGGGGGCAAGTTAAGAGAGAGAGATAACGAGATAGACAGAAAGTTGAAAGTTTGAGTCTGATAAGCCTTGTGAAATTATTACATTGCCTTTGTAAACTTTCAAGATAGAACAACCAAGTTCAAAACGCCCCCCAAATCGCTTGTGGTCAATTTTTTGGGGGATAAATAAAAAACAACAACTAAAGTTCAGGTTCTGGTGAATTAAAAATACTGAAATCAGTGTAAAAATGAAAGAGTAGCATCCATACATACACTCTCTCTCTACATGCACACACACACACACACACACACACACACACACACACACACATACACATACATGCCTAGCGATTAATGACCAAAAATTGTGTAGCAACACACGTTAGCCACTACAATTAGAACGGCTAAAAAAGCAGTTACAAGTTTGAGCGAATCAGAAAAAGCTCCTAAGAGTCATTAGATTTTATTAGACAGAAAGAGAAGCGGGTTATTAATAGCGTTAAATAGACAGGCATATATTTTTTTTAATAATATATTCACATTTTTGTCTCACAAGAGAAGATAACCTTGCACCGGGAAAAAAAAAAGTGTTCATTTTTTTCCCTCCAATCGTTGAATTATCTTCCCTTAATTATGCAGGCATGAAAACAATGAAAGTTCCCTGAAAAAGGAAGGGTTTTTTTTGTGAAAAGAAGAACAAGGGAGAGAAGGTATGATTTTTCTGGTTCACAACGCTTCTGTTCCTTTTCATCCGTGCCGAGTTAGGCGATTTTAGTGCTGTAGGCAGACTTGAAAGAAGATACTGTATTTCTCGGGCTATAAAGCAATACTTTTTTTAGGTGGTTTTTTTTCCCCCTAGATTGAGACCCGTGCGCCTGAAAATATGATTGATATTATAACAATATTTGACCCATTAAGTGTCATTAAGGGACATTAAGTGTCAAAATGACCATTCTGAGAAAATTATACATTTGAAAACTTCAGACAACTCTATTTCTAAAGATACGAGAACTATTCTTGTATCTTTTTTCTCCGTTCCAGAGTTATGAGCATTTTAATTTAGTAAGGTAAGTGTCGGCCATTTTGAGAAAACACCGTCTAATGGCTGGTGCACACACACCAACCATTGAGTCGTAGGGAAATACCTCGTTTCTGTCTTTTCATATAGTCAGTAGAAATTACAAATGTTAAAAATTTGGTCGGAAGAAACCCTACAACCAGGTCGTAGGGAATTGGTGAGTGTTCCATTGACCCCAAACACGCTTCAGACAGTCGTGGGGGATAGGGAAAACTGGGACAGACACAAGTACAGTGGAGTCCAACTATAACGAACTCGCTTTTAACGAAATTTCGCAATTAACGAACTGACTTCAATTTCCCGGCAAATGCCCTTCTATTTGTCACTTGCAAAGCCATGGGTATAACGAACAAAAAATCCTTTTGAAATAACGAACATCCGCTTTTAACGAACACATGTTCTACGCCCCAGGATAATTTTATTTACTTCGATAATTTTATTTTATTTATTTACCTAGGCCTAGGCTTCCTACAGATCATTCGGTTTCTCAAGGTCGCTTTACAATTCGCGCTCAAAATAAAGATCGAAAAGTTCGTGAAAGCCTATAGCAAACTAATGGACAAACTTGTTGAAAAGTGTGCCAAAACAGATCAGCGTCAGACAACACTGCTGAACTTCTTCAAGCCTTGTACATCCCGTGATTAAGACAGACGATCCAAACTGGTCAAGTTTATGTTTTCGGTTATCATTGGTGAGTGTTTGAACTGTTTTTGTTTTCAACATACATTGTACATGTACATGTATAACGAAATCCTGATACAACGAACTGAGTCTGTGTTCCCTTAAAATTCGTTTCACCCAGACTCCACTGTAGTCCGAAAAATACGGTAATGTATCGTTTGGATGGAGATTTTCTTCTTTACTTTTCAAACATTGGTGGAGTTTTCTATCCGTTTATTATATACAATTAAATGTCTTTTTGAGCTTACTTTAGTCCTAATTTTTGTTGACCTCAAAAAGGGGGGATGGGTGGGGGCGGGGCGGGAAGAAAGGGGGGAGTGTTGTTAAAATAAGGGAGGGAAAAGATGAAAGGGAAAAGTTCACACACCCCACACACTTCCTGCTTTGCTGTCACGTACTTGACGTACACACAACGCAACCTCCTTTACAAACTTGTTACAAATGGCGTTGGCAAGAAAGAATAACATTTCTCGCCCGATTTATCATTAAAAAAAAAAAATTTCATTAACCAAAATTCCTTTCGAGGCTTACCAGTTTGTTCTGCGTTGTGTTGTTGTTTGTGTGTAACATATTCAAGGCTAGAAGGCTATGCCACTCTTGGATATATGTCAGAGATGAGATTCTCAGAAAACCAAAAAGGAGGAAAAAAGAAGCCGGGTTCCGGGGCCCTGGTGTAGGCTACATCAGCAAATGGATAACAACTTCCGTTTTCAGCTTTGCAAACTGCAGAGTAATGATAAATAGAGCAGTCTTGGCTGCCCCAAGCAGTAACCGGAAATGCCCATTTGAGAATGAACCAATCGAGAACAAAATATCAATCAAACTTCTTACCGCATTTATGATTCAACACAAAACCTAACACCTCTACCCCCCAATTTTCTCAATGGATTTACACTGATCTCAAAAATGACCCCTGGAGCCATCAAAAAGGAACAAAATTGGAGGAAAAATCTCATCTCTGTATGTTGATTTGTTTGTATATCGTCCTCTGCACCATTGTTGATGTGTACTGTGTGGGTGGTGGGTCATAAAGGCAGAACTTGGCACATTCTTTTTTTGAGAATCATGCTTTGTTTGCCTCCCTTTTGGCTCTGATCCACGCATTGCTAGATGATTGGCATCGTAATCAACTTTGATGGGTGGAGGGGAGTTAATTAGAAAGAGAGTTCTCCCCCTTTGTTCTTTTTTTTAAAACAATCTACTTCTGCCCTACAAAGAGAGTTCTCCCCGTTTGTTCAATTTTGTTTTTAAAAAAACAAAAAAACAATTTACTTCAGCACAGTGAACAGATTTTTCATGCCTGCTTACGAGAGAGAAAAAAATGTGAATATTAATAAATTGCCTGTAGTGGTTTAAAAATATTTTATTTTTTTTACCTCCGTCAATTCCGTCACACGAGCGGGAGAAAAGTCTCCTCGACTACGACCTTTGCTCCTATGATAATCCTTTCAGAGCGAGAACACCACACACACCCACACACAAATAATCATTTCACCACGCAAAAAATCGGAGAAGAAAGCACCGTAAAATGCGGACTATAAGCCGCTACTTTTTTTCCTCAACTTTGGCCCATGCGGCTTATAGGCCTCTGCAACTAGGGTTATTAACGCCCTTGACAGTGAGAGTGATTCCCTCGCTGGTCAGTACTGACAAGGGCATTCACTCTTTGCGAAAGGCAGCCATTTAGTGGCCTCAAATAGGGTTATTGGCGAGAGTTAATCCCCTTGTTTGGTCAGTACTGAACCATCTTCCCCCACCCACCAAGGGCATTCACTCTTGCAAAAGGTGTTCGTTGCAAACCCCCATAGACTGATCTGTGGATTTGTTTTCCATTCTACATTTATCAGTATGATGAAATCTGTTTTGGGCCACATTTTTCAGCCTATTTTTAGCTTCTTTAGACTCAAAACTGGTTTTGGTAATCAATAGATTCAAATCTCATGCTTAAAGTGTCTGAGAACATTAAATACTTATGCTCTGATAGGAGAATTTCTATATAATTTATGTTGGTTTGTGCACATACAATTTTCTCTGCGGCTTATAAACTGGTGCGGCTTATATGTGAATAAATACCTAATATTTTGTCAATTTAAGGGATGCGGCTTATATACAGGTGCGGCTTATAGTCCAGATTTTACGGTACTAAGCAGAAGAGAACCACAACATTGGGGCATATCGTCGGTGAAATTCAAAAACCTCGTATCTCAATTTTGGTAGTTTTGAGAAAAATGAAAAAAAAAAGTTTGAAAAATTTACCGCGTTGACCATGATTGATTAGCTATGATGAATATGTCGTTCAAGACATTGCGAGTTTAGTCCTGCATTTTGCTAAAATTACTCGAAAACATTTTTTTTTTAGACTTGAAAAGAACGAAGATACGAGGTTTTTGTCCTTAACTAGATCTGAATTTGGGACTTACAAGTTTTTCGTCTATTTTCACAACCTCATTTACCCCAGATAGAAAGTCGTTAGAGATACGAGCTTTTGGTGGAAGGTGGCGGGAAAAATTAGAAAGCTGACTATGTATCTAACTCAAACCCCCAAAAAGTCTCGATATGAAAATTTTTTGAATTTCACTGACGATATATAGCAGCATTGTCCCTGCAAGTAATTATATAATTATCGCCGTTTCGCATAATAATGTTAAATTTTTAATTGCATAAATAATTATTACGCATAATAGTACAAAATCAACTTTCAATTCCCAAGCTGTTCCTCATATTTCCAACAACAACAACAAAACTCAAAACAAATCTGCTCAACAACAATAATATTGCTAACATTCATAGAGCTAGTTCATAGAGCTCACGGCGCTTCACAATTATTTAAATAAATAAATAAATAGATCATAAGCTACTACAATATTAACTATCACAAACATGCACACAGCCACAACACGCACGCACACGCACACGTTCGCACACACACACACACCCGCGCGCGCACCCACCCACCCACAATGTGGGGAACATAGTTTCAAGGCAGGAAACAGGACAAGGAAGAAATCAGATGTATTGCCGGAAGAGGTGAGTTTTAAGAGCGGTTTTGAAAGACTGGAAAGATTTAGCAGAACGAAGTTCATGTGGTAGGGAGTTCCAGACAGAAGGGGCGCTGAAAGAAAATGAACGTTCACCATATGTCTTAGTGTTAGTACGAGGAATAGAAAGGATAAGTTTGTCAGAAGAGGAACGGAGAGACCTGGAATTACAAATCATCAAAATAATAAACATATAACTATAATCAGCAGACACGTAGATTCGTCACCCCCGTCATGTTTACGACCCCTCAATCTCAAAGTCTGCTTCTTTTCAGTTTTATCGAAACAATCCTAGGCCGATAGTGATACTAGACTAGGTGTAGAGTTGGCACAGAGGTATCGCGTTCGCCTCGTGTCAAGTAAACCCGAGTTCGAACCTGGGCACAGGGGATTTTTTCCTCTCATTCTGCACTAGGCCTTAACGGTCTGAACATGGAGTCTTTCGGATGAGATGATAAACCAAGGTCCCATGTGCCCATGCACTTAGCACACGCTAAACCCAGTGGCAACGAAAAAGTTGTCATTTGGTCAAAATTTACCCCCCTCCCCCCCCCCCCCTTTCTTTCCTCATCAGTCACAACAAAAATCGCATGCAAAAAAAAAATGGGTGGCGCGCCTCTGGCTGCGACGCGCTCTCCAGGTGGGAGCAGCCCGAATTTCACAGAGACGCCTCTGTGACTATAAAGTACCTAATACATAATACTAAACCTATATCACTTCCCAAAAGTGACAAAATGTTGTTTGTCAGTTAAACTTTTAAATGCCATATTTGGTGGAGGGGGGAGGGGGGGGGGGGGGGGGGGGGGGGGGGGGGGGGTATGTGGCGAATTTACATGTTTGCTATAACTATTACTGTAAAATTATTATAATGCATAAGAGTTAAAATTCCCCATTCACGATTTCACCTCTCAATTATCAAACCGTGTCCAAATGTTTTTAACAGAAGCAGGGCTCCCAATCGTCCCGCAAAACAAGGGGTCCCAGGGACTCCTTCACTTACAGCATAGAGGGTCCTAGAGGCGGGATAGAGGGTCCCAGTGGCATTGCGAATGCTAAAAAGAATTTTTCTAGTGCATCCCTGGGACCCCCTGCACATTCTTTTTAGAGGGTCCTGTAAAATTTTAGTGCTTCATAGACCTCCAAATGGGGGTCCCTGGGAGCCCTGCAAAAACCAACAAACACACACACACAAAAACAACCAACCCACCCACCCCACACACACCAACAAACAACTACACACACAAATCAAGAAAAGATAGTTGACATAGGTCAAGATGTGCCACCCCCCGCACATTTCTCGGTTAATTCCATTTTTCCCTTTCTTACCAAACACATGAAGCTGTATTTTATGAACATTTTCAGCTAATTATCTTTGCTCAATAATTAACTACAGTCATGATAAAGGCCATTATCTAATAGTTTCAACAAAACACCAAAGACCTCTTTTTTAGGGGAGTCGCTTCAAAATGGTATGATCTACCCGTACCATTTGCTGCACATGAAAGAGGGGAGGGGGGGTACCACAACTCACGTCGTCATCCTTTTTGCGCGATTTTTTCTCGTCGTCTTTGGAACGCTTCCCTCCCCCGTCCCCGTTCACGTCGTCTTTGGCTCGGCGACGCTCTTTCCCGTCTGACATAGCGGCAGAAGAAAAAAAAGAAGAAAAAATTAACCCCTTGACTGCCAGAGAAGATTACAGAGAAAAAAATCATTGGGCAAACCATGCCATGAAAAAGACAACTGATAGAGACAATCTGGAAAAAATGGTCTGGGGATATCTGGCTTTTGCTAGAGAGCAAAAGCCAGAGTATCAGGGTTATTCCTCTCCATCTGATGACATCATCAGTGATGTCATCAGGTCAGTATGGAATGCGTAGGTGGCAGTCAAGGGGTTAAGGTACTTACAGACTGTTTAATTTAGTTCATGAAAACAGGCTGTGATCTTCATTTTGCTAAAGCCTGGTTGTATACCATGCTACAAATCATTGTGAATAAGCCCAAAAAGAATTGCGTGCGTGCGCGTATGCTTAAATAATAAACAAGTGATAGTGTGTGTGTGTGTGTGTGTGCTTGTGTGTGTGTGTGTGTGTGTGTGTGTGTGTGTGTGTGTGTGTGAGTGTGTGTGTGTGCATGTGTGTGAGTGTGTGTGCACTTCTGTGTGTGTGGCCCGTTTGTGCGTTTTTTAATTTTTTTAAAAATTGTCTGAAGTTATTCGTTTATTTACTAATTTACTTCTTTTTTTCAAAAAAATTAACTTAGCTATCATTATTTTCATTGTTGATAACCTTACTACACAATATTACATAAATTGTACAGGGTAAGGGGCAAGTGACTCAGAATGAATGGTCAGGTGCAAGCGTATCGAGTTGCTTAAAACCCTTTCACCGCCAAAGTCGCATTTTAGCACCACAGTGATTTAACCCTTTCGCCGCCAGCCATTTTTCAGCCAAAAAATACCATTAAACTTGACTGGGTAGACAAAATAAAATATTGGCAATATTGCAAATTCCTCTGTGACATATGTAACATTAGGCCTATCCTTACCTCCTAACATTAAGAAAATAGGGTCTTCGGATAACAGACCCTGATTTGATGCCTTTTAGTGACATGGGTGTTAAACCATTGTGGTGCTTAAATACGACATTGGCGGTGAAAGGGTTAACACCTATGATACTAAAAGGCATCAAATTGGGGTCCATTATGCAAAGACCCTACTGTCTCAGTTTTGGGAGGTAAGGATAGACCTTATTTTATATACGTCACATAATCCCCAATACTGCAGACATATTTTCTTCTCTACCCAGGTAACTTTCATGGACATTTTGGGCTGAAATATGGCTGGCGGTGAAAGGGTTAACAAGATAAAAAAATTATGTCCTTATTAGTATTAATTATTATAATTTTCCTTGCTACTGACCATCGTCTTTGGATCGCTTCTTCTTATCGCCCCCGTCCTTGGAACCCTTGGAACCCTGGGAAAAAAACAAAAAACAACAACTTCAAGTCAAATATTAGTGTAATCCTCCGGAGTCAGTCGGAGTGTGGCTGATCGACCACATGGAGGGGTAATCAAAAACCGGTCACCCACCGTAATGTTCTCATCCCTAGCTGATGCATTGTTTCAAGCGCTTTAGCTGCTGGGATGATCCCTGGAGTCTTTAAGCCAGGGTACGTTAACGACAAACAATATTAGTGTATGATCAAGCTTCTTTGTCAGTTGTTGAAGTTGGGTTTTTTTAAGTTGAAAGTAACTGAAGACATCTCTTCTTTCATATCAGGGCTCCCCATTTTGTTTGACCATAGAGGGTATTTTCACCCCCAGGAAGCAGCTATAGAGGGTCTCTTCACCCCCAGGGTGAACTTATAGAGGGTGAAAAATCAAAACAAAATAAGCATAAAGACATGTGGGTACTGTCAAAATAATGTAAAGTATTGTATGCACAGGCAGTATGAAGCATTACATGCCTGGCATTTCCGACACACAAATGTTACCAACACAGTCACACACAGCCACACTCACACACATCATTCAAGAATCAAGAACTTTAATCCTTTGCCCTCTTTTGAGGCATTGAGGATGAAACAACAAAATTATAAAATTTCAAGCAAGGCATGACAATTTATGTTGAACATTCAATAGCACACACACACACACACACACACACACACACACAATTTTAATTCTCTCTCTCTCTCTCTGTCTTTCACCGGGATGTGTCAAAGGTCATTGAACTTGTAACCAGTCTAGAATGATCAAGTACTATCATGACCTGACCTTCACCTTGTGCTAATGCCTCTGAAGTGTTTCAAGTGATGGAGTTGGGTTTTTTCTAACCCAATGCTTGTCCTGTCTATTTATGGAAGACGGGACCAGGGTTATGTGAGCGAATGGGGGGGGGGGGGGGGGGGGTAGAGAGAGAGAGAAAGAAAGAGAGAGAGAGAGCGCCATTCAGATAAGGCTGACATTGACTTTGGGCTGACATGCCTAATTGGTCTCATGGGTCTGCAGTAGACCGGCTTTTCCCGCTGGTGAAATGGGAGATGGGCTCACGCACTCATTTTATAGTGCGTCTCATAACCCTCGAGTAGTAATTATAGTGCGTCGTTTTACCCCCAGTACGAAGTTTTAATGCGTCTGCCACGCACATTTGACGCACAGATGCACAGAATGGGGAGCCCTGCATATGATTGAGTTCTGGATCAAAACTATGAAGCTTAAAAAAATTTAAAAAAAGAGAAAGAAAGGAAAAAAAAGAAAGAACACATACACACACGAGCATGCGCACGCGCACCTGCACACACTCACACGCGCGCACCCACACATGGCAGAGCAACATATATGTTTAATTGGAAACTTAATTAACACACACACAAGATGGCAAACTCTATTTTCTCAACAATGCGCATATCCAAGGTACGAGCATTCAATGTACACGTGGGGCAGTGGGTGGATGCCTCGTGCCTCCATACGGGGAGCTGGACGACCCCGACCCCTCCACGAGTCTCTCCCCGTGGGGGGGGCTTTCGTAAAAAGTCCCCCCACCTTCTGGAAGTTGTGCTTTACCCCTTAAAATCTCATTTAGGGGGTGAGATGACGCATTAAAATGATTACGCGTGCGCAAACGCAACCCGTTACTTATCACTAATATCAGTAAGTTAATGACGTTCTTGGTATTTCAATCGTCTGCTAGGCCTTTCTGCCACAAGCTGTCTAGGCTAGATATAAAATTCTACTGGATCGCGCAGAAAGCCCAAATAGTTGAAAGAGCTCAGGGGATCAGGGACAGAGGGAGCTTCTCCCATGTTTTCGCCTTTACAGACCCCGTTTAGCCGTATAATGAACAACCTGGAATTTGCCACAGAAAAACCCGGAATTGGAGAAAATAAACAGAATTCACATCGCAATGTCGCTTATGCCGCCATGCGAAATTTTGAAGTCCACGTTGCAGTATGCATGCTCGCCTCCCAAACGCGAACTTGTTATTCCTGGCACTTTCAAATACTTTTGAGAAAACTTCTGCTTCACTTTTGGCCGTTTCACCCTATCACTGCTGTCGTTTGTCGAAGCTTAATCTGGCGCTTGCCGCCTGCGGTTGAGTTGCCTGATGACATGTTTGGCGCAAAACTACAATCTCTGCCAACAAGAAATACTATCATTGGTTGAGGGGGGTCCACGGACCAATGAAAAATCGCGTCTCAGAACTCCAAGGTTTCGGTCAACCCTTGCGTCTTTTCATACAAACGGAATGATAGACGTTTTTTCGAAATCCCGGGATTAAATCAGCGTTCACCCGGAATTCACTATTTTACCCAGAATTTTTGCAAATTCACGGGATAATTCCTGCAAAACCGTGAGGGTAAACAGGTCTGCCTTTACCCCTGAAAATTTGCAGCTGGGGGTGAAAATACCCCTTAAAATTTGCAGCTGGGGGTGAAAACACCCCTTAAAATTTGCAGCTGGGGGTGAAAATACCCCTTAAAATTTGCAGCTGGGGGTGAAAATACCCTTAAAATTTGCAGCTGGGGGTGAAAATACCCCTTAAAATTATAAACAGGGGGTGAGAAAAGGTGAAAGGTGGCAGAGTGGCTAAGGCATTCGCCTGCCAAATGTAATGCGTGACTGCAGCGTGAGTGACCCCGGGTTCGAATCCCGGCCACCTCGCCCTTTTTTTTCTTTCTAGTTCGACAGGGAAATCGAACTGAACGTTGAGTCCTTCGGATGGGGACTTAAAGCTAGTCTGCGATACGTGCGCTTTACGCACGTAAAAATCCCACGGCAGTTGAAAGTCGGTAAGAGCAGGGAGAAATCCCTGCTGCCTGGTATGGCCAAATTGATAGCTAGGTGCCAATACCCCCTCCTCACCCTGTGACCCCCCCCCAAAAAAAAAAAACCACCCAAAAAAACCATCAGGTAGGCGGAGACGCGCTCTCCAAGGGAGAGCAGCCCGAATTTCACAGAGATAAGTCCCTGTGACCAAATACCAAAATTATGAGGAGGAAAGATCAGAAGCCCTGCAATGCCACCAATTTTCAAAACTGTACCATTTTAACCCTTTCACCGCCAGCCATTTTTCAGCCAAAAATTCCCATCAAACTTACCTGGGTAAAGAAATGTTGGCTTCTGCAATACTGTCAATCCCCTTGTGTCATGTATGAAATAAGGCCTTTCTTTATCTCCCAGAACTAACAAAATGAGATCTTTGGATACCAGATCCTTATTTCATGCCTTTTAGTGGCATGGGTGTTAAATCAGTATGGTGCAGAAATGCGACGTCGGCGGTGAAAGGGTTCAAGCGTTCTTTTAAAAGTAATTTTTGCGTAATGATGCAAACCTGCCTGTACACTATTGGCCATTGCAACCAGGGTTATTAATATTAACGCCCTTGACGGTAAGAGTTAAGCCCTTGTTGGTCAGTATCCAAAAGGGCATTCACTCTTGCAAAAGGCAGCCATAAATTGAATCAGTGGCCTCAAAAAGGGTTATTGGCGAGAGTTATGCAGTGATTGCGTTTACTGGTCATTTCCAGTAAAATGCTGATTGCAAAAGCAAAATACTGAAAACAATTTGACCTGTCAGTCCCAGGGACTGATACATTTGTGCTAGGACTGATAAATTGTTTAACAGAGGCTTTAATATTGCGGTCTTCACTGGTTTTTGTATCTCTGGGACTGGTTTTGACACCGGTTGTTGGGGGCATTGTCAAATGGGTTTTAAAAATTCCCAGCGCAATCACTGGTTATTCCCTTGTTTGGTCAGTGCTCAAGCATCTTCCCCCACCCACCAAGGGCATTCACTCTTGCAAAAGGTGGTTGTTGCAGTGGCCCAAATCGTACTCTCGTGTAGAGGGAGCTACATGGGTGCTACTCCCCCAAATGAAAAAAAATGAAAGACAGGGATCCAGGGACCCATGGCCCCGGCAGGGTACAGGGGCAGAGCCCCGTCAGACGATTCAGGGGGGCAAGATAAGAGAGAGAGATACAACGAGACGGACAGACAGTTAAAATGAGAGACAGAGACAGTTTGAGTCTGATAACTACAGATAAGTCTGGTAAAATTATGACATTACCTATGGTAAACTTCCAAGATAGAACAACTAGACTAAGTTCAAAACGCCCCAAATCGCTTGAGGTCAATTTTGTGTGTGTGTGTGTGTGTGTGTGTGATGAATTAAAAAACAACTGATGTTCAGTTCAGGCATGGTAGTGGGGGCAAAATGGTTTTCAAGGAAAATGGCCAGGGGGGTCCAGGAGGCCAAAGAAAATTCATTAAAATTCAATAAATTTGAGAGTGAAATTTTCACTTTTTTTATGCCATTTCAATGCATTTTGTAATAATTTTGTTTCAAACTGTTTCGCGGATTTTCCGCGATTCGCGGAGGTCTACCATGCCTGTCAGTTTCTGGTCAAATTAAAAATACTGAAATCAGTGCAAAAATGAAAGAGTAGCACTAGCACCCATGGAGCTAAGAAAGAAGAAAAGAGGTAGCGGTGCCAGCAACAAGCAACAGTGAACCGATCCTTTACCTTCAAAGCTTCAGTCAGGTCTTCAGTCGTCCATGTGTCATCCTTACGCCGCGTCTAGAGAAGCACAGAAAAAGACACACACACACACACACACAGAAAAAGCGCACACAGATGAGTAAATTAACAAGCCTCGTTCCCCGGGGGATTAGTATTATCAGTGTAACCATTATGTGACAGTGCATGGGAAAACCAGACATAATGGAATTTTGGCTATAAATTGAGATTTTAATTTTTCATGGTGGAGCAAAGATTCCTTGTTAATACACAGAAAACCGAATTGAGTTATCTTGTCTAGTTTTTATTTTATAATTATTTGAAGTTTGGCTTTCGAGATAGATCATTTGCAGAAATTGGGCATAGAAGATACAACTTTACCTCTTTGTTTCTATTGACTTGATTTAGAAAACAATCAAATAAACAAAGAAATCATTCAGAATTGTCTTTCATGCTGTGGATACTGGTAGAACACATAACAATAGACATAAATGTGCCCTAAATAGAAAATTGATATTTTGGGGGTTGTTGACTATTTTGGGCTTTTGCTAAAAACATTCTGAGCGACTTATGTAGGGTTTTCCCATGCACCATCACATATTATTAGTGGTGTAGAGTGGCACAGAGGTAAGCGCATTTGCCTCGTGTCAAGTAAACCCTGAGTTCGAACCTGGGTACAGGGGATTTTTCCCTCTCACTTTGCACTAGGCCTTACAGGTCTGAACATGGAGTCTTTCGGACGAGAAGATAAACTGAGGTCCCGTGTGCCCATGCACTTAGCACACGTTAAACCCAGTGGCAAGGAAAAAGTTCATTTGGTCAAAAACTACCCCCCTCCCTATCCTTCTTCATCAGTCACACAAAGATCGCATGCACATTTTTTAAATTTTAAATTGGGTGACCCTGGCTCCAGGTGGGAGCAACCCAAATTTCACAGAGATGCCTCTGTGACTATAAAGTACCTAATACCTAATTATTCAAACTTGTATAAGGCGACACTTTTTTTTCTCTCCTCAGACTGAGTCCCTTGCACAATTTTTATTTTATACCAAAAAAAGTAGAAACTTTGAATTGAATTCCTCTTCCTCTTCTTTTTCATGTACATGTATGTATACGTTTCCAGACCTGCCACATTCTGAGAATAAAAAAGAGGAGCGAGAATCTAGGGGCTGGCACTGGCCCCCCAGTAAAATCCATTGCCACTTCGAAATGTGCGGCCTTCTCTTTTGTTCTTCAAACATGCAGTCGTTTTTGTCAGTTTGAGATCCATTTTAGAGTAAGAAATATTGACCATTGTCAATTTGAGATCCATTTTAGAGAAAGAAATATTGACCAATCTACAATAATTGGTCATTTAGCCTGAGATAGGCCTATGCTTCGTGTAGCCCCTCACTGTCTCATGCTGACCCTTAGATGTCCATTAGCTGGTGCTTTGAATGCATGCTCTTTGTTGTGAAATTGAGTGGAAAATGTATACAATTACAAGACAGATTTTAAAATATAGGAGCTGGGGAGGTTGCAAGAGGAGCTAGGAGCAATGCTCAACATATCTGAGCTGCTCCTCTGAAATCGGAGCAAGTGGCAGGTCTGCATTTCTACACAGGAACACCATAGAAAACATAAGACAAAAACCACACCAAGACAGGTGCAAAAGCAACCTTTCCACATTCTTTTTTTAATAATCAAAAACAAATACCATATTTTACAGACTATAAGGCGATACTTTTTCCCCCGAGACTAAGACCCCTGCGTCTTATGACTGATAATATAGTAAGAAACTATAAATAATATCAAAATCTGAATTTTGAAATCTGAAACTAGTGAAAGCCTTGTAGTCTGTAAAATAGGGTAAACAAGCACAAGTGCAACCTTAATCCCCAAGTGCTCTTCAACAAAAGATACTAAAGATCATTATTTGAATATTTCACAGCTCATGAATGATTTTTTTATATTATATATTTATATGCAGTGCTCCCAATCGCCCTGCAAAACAAGGGGTCCCAGGGACTCCTTCACTTACAGCATAGAGGGTCCTAGAGGAGGGATAAAGGGTCCCAGTGACATTGTGATTGCTAAAATTAATGTTTCTGGTGCATCCCTGTGACCCCCTGCACATTCGTTTTGAGGGTCCCGTAGAATTCTAGTACTTCATAGACCCCCAAATGGGGGTCCCTGCGAGCCCTGATATGGTCGAGGTCCGAAGTCGGGTATCAAAAACAAAATAAAACAAAAACTTATTCTACGAAGATGATCCAGCCAGCCGGGTCTCACTGATAGAGCCCCTCCCCCCGACGTAATGCTGAGTTGGAAGGAACACCTAAACTTGGGGGGGGGATAAAAATTATTGGAGCTTGATGGAGGACCGAATCGAGTCTGCTGAAGAGACAGACACAGCCTCCTCAGGTAACGAGTTCCAATCTTCGATGGTGCGCGGGAAGAAAGAACTTCTCCTGTATTCAGTCCGGCACTGGATGGTGGATAGTTGCCGGCTGTGTCCTCTTCTTTGGCGAGTTGGAGCTGATTTTAGTTTGGCGTTGTCGACTTTGACAATGCCGTTCAAGATAACCACATTAATACAGCTATTGGTAAAGGCAACAAAATGCTGGGCCTAATTAGAAGAAGTTTTATTGGGTTAGATAATATAGTATTTTTAAAACTATATAAAAGTTTGGTCAGACCTCATCTAGAGTATGGAAATCAGGTCTGGAGTCCGTTTTTAAAAAGGCAATCGGCAGCATTAGAAAGGGTCCAAAGACGAGCAACAAAATTGATTGAAGGCGTTAGTCACCTTGATTATGAACACAGACTAAGAAAGTTGAAATTACCATCTCTGAAATACAGAAGAATTCGTGGGGATCTGATAAATACATACAAAATTTTTCACAGTGATAACAATACTAATAAATTTTTGTTCCAGCTAACAACTGACTCAAGAACCTGTAACACTAACAGTGATTTAAAAATACTAACCCAGTATAGCCAAACTAATATTAGAAAAAATTTCTAACAAGAGTAACAAAGTTTTGGAATACTCTTCCTGCACATATTAAACGAGCACAGAATCTAACACAATTCAAAAACCTCCTTGGTGGATACACCAACATATCAAAACTTCAATATGAGCATGACTAAAGGGCAGATTTGCCGAAAGCAAAATACAAAAACCTCTCAGCTGTGCAACAGTTCAAACAAAAATGACAAGACAGTGAAGAGGCCGCAAGGCCTAATGTCCTAACTACCTGACCTGACCTGACCTATAAAGCATTGTGACTAATGTAAGCCTGGCAGACTTTCTGCAGTGCTCAAGTGTGGGCCATCCTAACTTGTTGATTGTGGCCACGCACAGTCAAGAAGAAGAACTGAGAAAGCATGTCAGTTATACTGGAAGTGATGTGGTAGCGGTTTAACACGAAGCGAGCCGCCCTTCTCTGTACAGCTTTGATTTTGTCCACGTTCCTCTGAGTGTAGGGGTACATATTCAAGAAGGGGTCTGGCAAGGGTCAGGTACGCTTTCTCCCTCAGTTCTGTTGAGCAGATCTAAAAACTATGTTAGGGGCCGATCAGCGGAACCTAGCTGGCTGGGCCAGGCTTTCTGTCTTCTTCTTCTACTGTCAACTTTCTTCTTCTCAGTAGGTACCTCAGTGCGCATTTCCGTAGATTCCCCTAAAGTAACAGCAACAGAATAGTCAAAAGTGACTGTGGTCGCTTTATGGAAAGGAAGGAATGTCGCATGAAAAAAGGTAGCTCGTAAAAATAAGTAGCTCGCTACTATGAGAGTCTGTATTTGCAACAACCACAAATTTCACTTTTTCTGTACTTTAACCATTTACCTAACCCTATCCCTAGAAAAAAGTGAAATTTGTGGTTCATGCTCAATGTTGCAAATACACACCGTCATAGGTAGCGAGCTACTTATTTTTACGAGCTACCTATTTTCATGCGACAAGGAAGACTACGTCACAGAAAGCCCATCATTCTGTTAGTTTGATATGATTTTCTTAAGTTCTTCTTCGTCTTCGCCATGGCATAGCCTATGCCATAGGCAGCCAACATAATCACGTTGAAGATTCTGCTGCACTTTCTGCTGCTTCTGTGGACAATGCCAGGTTTGGTATAAACCCTGATTCTCTGAACTTGTATTCCTTTCACATTTTCATTCATTTCTATTTTCTAACGCAATTTTTCAAACGACTAATTCTTCTTCTCTTGAGGGCCCACGGTCAATGAGCTGACCATTCTGGCTCCTTTTGGAAAAAAAAGACTGAAAAAGAGAGGTTCCGGTACAGTCTATGGATACAAAGAAATACCAACTTTAAAACTGCATTGCTAAGACGGAGAACAAACCTTTCCAGCAGGCATGGTTTCGCTTTAAATGAGTAGGTCTCTTGCGTGGTCAAAACAGACAGCTAAAGTTTATCATCTCCAAGCCGCCATTTTTCAAGCTCAGGTATTTCCGTAAACCGTTATCTGCTAGGTATATTTGCGACATAATCAAAATATTATATTATCGTAAAATTCAATTTATTATTAAATCATGGAGTTTTAATGATATACACAAGACGTAGCCTAGCAATAATTGTTTACAGCTAAAGGGGGCTTCTGGCTCAGTTTCGGTTTCGGTTTCGGTTTCACTCCTCCGTTTATTAAAAAACGGCTAAAAAACACTACTTTTTCTTATGCTTTTTAACCCCCCAAAAAGGTGTGATTTAAGCCATTTTCTTGCGTTTTTTATCCACAAAAACAGTGTGATTCAATCGTTTTTACTCACGAAAACAGCGTGATTTAACAGCTAAAGGGGGATTCTGGCTCAAGAGGAAAATCTTCTACTTTTAGATACAAAAACGCTACTTTAAGGGGTAAAAAAAGTAAAAATTCGTCTCCCCTTTATTCTGCCAAATCAAAAAAAAAAGCCACTACTTTAGGTGAAACAAAATTAATTATTTTTAATTAAACAAAATAATTTGAGTTAGAAAAAGGAACTCAACATGACAATGGCGCTTGATGAAATAATTGAGCACTTAGACAAAGTTTTTAAAGAAACGGATTTAGAAGTTATTGATCCAAAAAATGTACTAAAAAGTGTAAAACATGCTATTTCGCAAATACCTGAAAAACTAGCTATAGAACCACCAGTTAAAGTAATGTTAGCAGTGTACGTAGATTATGAAACAGTCCAAGGTGAGCAGCTTCAAGTATGGGTCTCTACTAAACAACAAGTAGTTCTTTCATATAATGATTTTACAGAAACCTGGGCAGACAATTTAATCACCCAGTTCATTAACGTATCAGAAGAGGCAAAACTAAGAGGATCTGGTTGGTCAGAAGGCGGGGTATTAGAAATTAAAATGAAGGAGAGTAAATATGCTCCAATCGTAGGAAACTCCTTTATTCCTTTACCTAAAGAACTTGTTTTAAAGCGTGCAGTATTAAACATAAAAAATACTGATGATAAATGTTTTATGTGGTGTGTTTTAGCTAAACTTCATTATATCAAAAAGAACGCAGAAAGAGTAATTAACTATCAACCTTACATAAATGAATTAAACTTTGATGGAATCGACTTCCCTGTAAGCCTAAGCGAAGTTGATCAATTTGAAGAACAGAATAAACCAATTTCAATTAACATCTACACATGGTCTGTAGAAGAAAACCTTAAACCAATCCGAGTTTCAAAGAACTCTCCTATGATTGGTGATCCTGATAAAAAACATATTGATCTTCTCTTAGTAACAGACGGAACAAAAACACACTACACTTTAATCAGAACAATGAGCAGACTTATAAACTATACTACAAATCACAAAGAAAAACAAGAATTCTGTCGAAGATGTTTACTAAGAATGCCAAGTATTCAAGCAGCGGTTGAACATAGAAAACATTGTAATTCATCCATTGACTGTAATACTGAACTTATTACTCCGAAAGAAGGAAGTAAGGTGTTCTTTAAAAACTGGAAGAAACTGCAATTAAGTCCTTATGTTGTTTATGCTGATTTCGAGTCAATCATTGTACCCTATCAAGGACCAGCTCCTAAAAATCTTCCTAAAACTGTTTTATTGAATAATCATCAAATCTGTTCATTCGCATTTATTGTTCTTAGATCAGATGGGATACATTTTGAACCTGAACTTTATAGAGGACCCGATGCTGCAAAAATCTTTTTAATGAGAATGATGAAACTACGAAATGAACTATCTAACCAACTAAATTTATTAGATTTAATCATGACACCTGAAGATTTAATTCAATTTGAATCAGCTACTGAATGTTGGATTTGCGGAAAAGGGTTTGTGGAAGACTCCCCTGACTGTCCAGACATCTATAAAGTACGAGACCATGATCACATTAGTGGAAAATTCAGAGGAGCAGCACACAACTCCTGTAATTTGCAGTTAAAGTTTGAACCAAAGACTTGGAAACTGCCTATATTCTTTCACAATCTACGTGGATATGACTCTCATTTAATTCTACAAGCAGTTACTGATGAATTTAGAACCGTCAGTTGTATAGCTCAGTCTTCAGAAAAGTACATGACATTTACATTAGGTCAATTGTCTTTTTACGATTCATTACAACATCTGATGGGATCACTAGAGTCTTTAGGTCAGTCACTATCCAAATGCACTATAACAGAAAAATACTTTGATCCAGCACTTGTTCGAAAAGGAGTATACCCTTATGAGTACATGAGTAGTTGGGAGCGGTTCGACGATTTAAAATTACCTCCCAAAGGTGCATTCTACTCTAGTTTAAAAGGAAAAGATATAAGCGACTCTGACTACAACCATGCTCAGTCAGCGTGGATTAAGTTAAAATGCCAGACCATGGGAGACTACCACGACGCCTATTTAATGGCTGACGTTTGTTTGCTTGCAGATGTATTCGAGAACTACAGAAAAACGTGTATAAAACATTACAGTCTAGACCCTGCTAATTATATCACTGCTCCTGGTATGAGTTGGGATGCTTTCTTAAGATTTACCAAAATACAGATTGACTTACTCTCCGATCTACCAACTCTCCAGATGATTGAAGACGGACTACGCGGGGGAATCTCTATGGCTTCACACGGTTACTGCAAGGCTAACAACAAATACTTAGACGACTACGATCCTTCTAAACCATCAAATTATATCATGTATTTAGATGCAAACAATCTCTATGGTTGGGCGATGTGCCAGTCACTTCCATTACGTAACTTTAAAATGTTTACAGCTCCTTTTAATTTTAATATCGCAGAGTTTTTGCAATGGCTTTTGAAATTATCAGATTCTTACGAAACAGGATTTATTTTAGAAGTCGACTTAGATTATCCGGACGAACTCCATGACCTGCACAATGACTACCCGTTAGCAGTTGAAAGACTTCAAGTGGGGAATGACCTCCCTAAACTTGTGCCTAATCTACACTCCAAAAAAAAAATACGTCTGTCATTATAGATTACTACAATTTTATTTACGTCACGGATTAAGACTAACAGCAGTTCATAGAATCATTTCGTTCACTCAGAGGAAGTTCATGGAACCATATATAATGAAGAACACTAATCTTAGAACACAAGCTACCGACGCCTCAGAAAAAGACTTCTTTAAACTAATGAACAACAGTTGTTTTGGAAAGACAATGGAAAACCCGCACAAACGCAAAGACGTTAGATTAGTTACCCAAGAAAACAAAGCAATCAAATTAACTTCAAAACCTAATTATCAAGACTTCAAAAAGTTCCATGACAACCTTTACGGGATAATGATGAAAAAAATTAATGTGAAGCTAGATAAACCAGTCTTCATTGGGTTTGCTGTTCTTGAATTGTCTAAGTTATTGATGCTAGAATTTCTTTACGACTACTTTAAACCACTCTATCCAGACTCCAGAGTACTTTATACAGATACGGACTCATTTATTCTAGACATTCCGACTGAAGACTTCTACAAAGATTTAGAGACAGATTCAGCAAAAGGTGTTGTCTCCTGGTATGACACCTCTGACTACCCAAGTGAATCTTCATTACATTCATCCGTAAATAAAAAGGTAATCGGTAAGATGAAGGATGAACTGAATGGAACTATAATCAAAGAGTACGTTGGTCTGAGAGCAAAGATGTATTCAATTGCCAGCCAAACTAGCGTAATTAAAAAAGCAAAAGGAATTTCTAGACCGGTTGTTCAAATGGTCATGACACACGATAACTATAAAGAAGCACTGTTCGACTCCAAGACGTTTTATCATGACAACATAAAAATACAGTCTAAGTTACACGAAATAAACACAACAGTTGTAAATAAAAAATCACTCGACTCAAACAATACAAAGCGTGTGTTTAAATCACCTGAGTTTTCGTATTCAATTGGCCACTGGAGAACTAAGTGTCATAGTCAGTAGACTTTCGAAACTTGTAATCATATTGAATTGAATAAGCACCCTTTGGAGTTCTTATTGTTATTTCCCTAGAACAGATTTTAATGTGTCGTTTATTTTTTTTTCACATTCTTTTTTTATCGCTTCTATGTCTTGCGGTTGTGAAAAACTTGCTCTTGACTTTTTTTGTAGTTCGAACTTTTGCATTTTGTAATCATTGTAGTCAGCTTGCAGTCTATTGAACTCCTCATCCGAAATTTGAGAGTCTTGCAAAGCTTTACTGATAATTAATCGAAATGAACTAAGTTTTGCCATTATTAATTGAACCATGGCTGTATGCTTTTGAAGTTTGACTTTTATTTTTTTGTTGAAAGCGGACGTTGTCATTGAAAACAACCCCAGCGCCAACGATACACAACCTAGAGGCAAAGCTACTACTGATCCAACACCTGTCGCTAACAACCCTACAGAGCTTCCTGCTGTTAAAGTACCTAGACTCCCAAATCCAGTATTTAAGTATGTTGCTGTATTAAACAAACAAGAGTACCTTCGTTTGGTTCTGTTATAGTTAGTGAGGTCTTTTTCCAATTCTCTTTGTATTTCTGTAATGGTAGACAATCTGAACTTTCTGATTTCAGGATCATCACCACCATCAGTCTTTTCTTTGTCAGTATTTTCTTTCGGTATTTTTGGATAAACTGTAACGGACATCTTTTTATATTTTAAAAAAAAAAATTTTAACATTTAATTTGCACTTGCTATCATTTTAAGAAGATCATCAGGCAAAATGCTTTCAGTGTAATAAAACCCAATGAGATCTAAATTAGTAACATTAATGTACGTTAATTCTTTAAGATTGTCTGGATCAACACTCAATATAACTTTATCGCTGGTCGACACTGCCTTAATTTCTTCACCGCGGTTTTGAATAACGATAGTACATCTCACTGATTCAACATCCAAGTTTTGCCAAGAAATAAGAATCCCTTTCATTAGGTTGTCGCTAACACCAACAGGTAGGGAATCAGGGTTGTCTGCTCTAACAGAAAGTTCAAATATCATAGTAAATTCGTCTGCTAAAGCCATTTTAGGAATGAACTCTAATTGCGTGGCTGCATCTTTTGTCACTGTCTTTTTTCTATGCAGTATGTACTGTCTCTTTTTATAAGGTTTGATTGCTATTTCTCTTCTGCTGTTGTTTTGTGGAATCAGACTGACATGTAACGGCCCTGAGTTAAATGATTTGCGAAAGTATTTGTTATTATCAAAGAATGTAAACGGGCTTAAAAATTCAAACTTTATTTCCCAATCAATGAATGGAATTAAATGCCATTTGTTATCCCTTTTCCTAACAACTTTATATTCAAACTGGCCAACATTGTCAGCTACTACATTACGCAGTTGCTCTAGTTTAGGAACCTTTTTATCACTTATTTCTGCTCGTTTATAATAGCCGTTGTTTGTGTACTCAAAACCATACAGCGCTCCTATCTCCCCATTTAAATCAAAGTCTTCTGTGTCTGCTAGGTCCTTCAATTCTAAAGTTGCGCATCTAACAGGGTCAAGCATAACCGGTTGATCTGGTCCGCGTGACATTGTTTTATACTAAATTATTTTATTTCTAATAAAGCATTCAAGCTGTCGCACTGAACTTCTTTTCCTTTTTCGTCAGTTATTCTTATTTTTAGTGAATGGTGAACCCCACAAACTAATTCTTTAAACTGTAAGTTAGTGAATGTAATAATTTCGTAATCACAGTATGCCGCTTTTGCTGTTGGAAGAACTCTTAACACAGTAGACGGCTGGTTATCAAATAAGTTGTTATCCGTACTCAGGATATCTAAATGAAAGTATAATAAAGAATGTATTCCAAGATTAAGTGATTTTACAGCCGTAAATGAATTACTTTGCAGTGCATTATCAGTGACATGGAACCTGTCTAATCTAAAACCTAATAGTTTAGCCAATTCATTAGCAAATTCAAATACTTCACCTTTTTGGCCTCTAAACGTCATCTTCACTTTCAAATTTCCCTCATTAAGTTTTAAAGTAATGTCGAAGTCGTTTAATATTTCTTTTAATGAACAAAAACCGTAATAACCGTCAGGTATAGTTAGTTCAATCATCCCTTCACTGGTAATTTTTCTTATCCAATTGTTCTTTAAGGATTCGCTTATGTTAATCCATTTAACTTTGTAATAAATTTCATGGAGCGCTACTTTTAGAGAACCATGATTTTCAATAGGGCGTTGTAAAAGTATTGGCTCGTCTTGATCAGTTATATAAATAAACATTTTTATTGCGAATATATAAATGAATGCTTTTAAATATAACAAAGACGCTAAATATGCAGTTGGATCATATAACCCTAAAACTATAGCTGTTGATTCAATAGTTGTTGCAGTGGGAGTTGATTCTTTTGAAGTTAAGGTCAGTAATCCATTAAACCATTATTTAAATCCTAGTGTCAAACATGATAACATCGCAAAGGCATGGTTTAGTCATCCAATGCAGTTTTATCAAAACCAGTTAAACTTTGCTGTGTTTTGTGCAACAACAGGGTGTGGTGTTTCTTTCGCTGATCACTTAAATCATCCTGGAGTCATGGTAAAAGCAGTTTATAGATTTCATTTCTATTATACTTTCAAGCGTATTTTGTCTGAACTACATGCTCCATTACCGAATGATTCTACTTTTAATCCGTTCAACAACAGAATTGACTTGAAGGCCTTTGAACGGATTTGTAATGAGTTTAACATTAACTTGAATACAGACTTTAGGCAAAAGTTAGATCGTAATCATGGTTTGGGAACACTTTATTATTGGGGCGTGCACAGAAAGTATAACTATGATTGGAATCCACCTTACACGTCTTTTTCTTCAGGTACGACCGTTCATCTGGGATCTATTCAACAAAAACATAAAAACGCTTGGTCTACTTTTATTCTTGATACTTCTGAAGGACTGACAAAGGCGGGAATAGAACGAGTAAATGATTCTATTCGTACTTACGTGTGGTGTTTGCTGGGATCTCAAGCGCAAGTTAAATCTGAGATAATGGATCCTTCTACTGGGTTTGATGCACAAAAACAGTATTTAGCTAATTTAGAAGATGCAATCAATTCTACAGTTGACCTCCCAGCAAGCATTAAAAGGTATCAAGACGTTTTAAGATTTGCAAGATCAAAAGTAGACTTTGCTGTTGGTAGTGGATTATACATGCTGCCCTCTGATCTTAGACTTCAAATAGGAACAATTGTAAACTATAACAACGAAATCCTTATAGCAAAAGATAATCAAGCAGTTGGTAAAAATTTAAAAATAAATTCTACATTGTCGATCATACAAAGAACACACCATCCAATCCCTGTCAGTCAAAAAAAGAATATTAACTTAACGAATTCAACGAACTTAACTAACTCTATGAACTTAACTAACTCTACGAACTTAACTAACTCTACGAACTCAACGAACTTAACGAACTTAACTGACAGTCACGAAAACGAAAAGACAGCACTAGTTATTTTTCTAACAGCAGCCGGTCTAGTTTATTTTTATTTTACTAGAGAGTAATCCTACAACTAAAACTATTAGCATCCATAAGTGTTCAGCCATAAAACCGACTACTTTGCTTGCAGTAGAAAAAAGCCAACTAACAATTCCACCTAATATACCGGGTAGCGCATCTAGTGCTTTTTCTCCTAATTTTTTTAATAGATTCGTTAAATGTTCCAGTTGTTTTTTAATCCAAGAGTCTTTTGATGGCGAAGGTGGAGAAGGTGGAGAAGGTAATTGACCACCACCACCACCTGTTCCTGTTAAAGCAAACACTAAAGTAGAGATTGCAAACCCTAAAGCTGTCATAACGCTCGCTATCGTGACTCCTTGCTCTCTAAATAAAGTTTTTATTCTTTCTGCTAACGTTGTATCTTCGTGTAAAATTCTTTGGATGGTTTCTTTTATTCTGCTGACTTGTGTTCGTAATTGTTCACGGTTAGTTGACAGTACTTCTAGTCTTGCAGCTCTCTCTTGTTGAAGATCATCTAGTCTTTGCATGATTCTGTCTTTTACGTCTTGTCCTAGGTTATTGTCGTCCGCTTCAACTAATTTCTGTTTTTCTCTGTCAATGTGAGCATCCAGTTCGCTTAACTTTGCTAGATTATTTGTTAACTCGCCTCTGGTAGTTTGTAATGTTGAATTGAGCGCCATTAGTTCTCTCATAGGTAATGGTGAATCATGTAATGTTTTTAAATGGGTTTCTTCATCTTCTAAAGCTATAAAACTAGTTTCCATTTCTATGATGTTGTCCGCAGTTGCGCTTAAGTCTCTAAGAGGAATCGATTGAAGTTGGGAATCAGTAGGCAGTTCTTGTAGTGTGTTTTGAAGAGCAGAAACAGCTTTCGTGCTTAGGGTTGGTTTTGGTTTTATGTCAACGCCAATACGTCTTAGATCATTAGTGGGGACGCCATGAGAAATTAGTGAACTTATTTTATAAAACTTTGCTGGATTATTTTTGTGTGTAAGTCGGGTTGATTCATTATTATTCAAAAATAAATGACCTTCACCATCTAAAACATAGTCATTAGGATCATACAAATCGGATAAATCTTGACCTATAAATTTACGAAAAGCCATTACTTTCGATTTCTGTATTTCATAGTGCATTTCAAATTGAGATTTTCCAACTACTATATTATCTTCCCTTGGTCTAACTTCTACATTCGGGTTTGGTTCTGCTTCATCTAGTTCTTGTCTTAAAGATGGTAGATTACGACGACGAGACAATAAAGGAATGTCTTCACTCATGTCATCTCCAGCTTCATCGTCAAAGGCATCATAATCGTGGACTGCTTCTTTTCCTTCCATGTTTTTATTTATAATTATGTTTTTATTTTATTTCTAAAAAAAAAAAGAGATGTCGCAATCATACGGGTCGAGTCTTGATCCATACAGACGGTTAAAAGAACCACTCGGTGTAAAAGGAACCAGGCAGAGTATCGTGATAAGTAATAATCCTTCAACTATCGATCAAAGACAAATATTATCAGTAAGATTTCCTAGTCTGGGGAGTAATGAAGTCATCGTGCCAGGCACTGCTCGTCTTGCATTTAAAATAGACCTGGAGTCAGCGACGGATCCGAACAGAACTTTAGTTGCTAATCTTGGTAGAGCGATCGTTAGTAAGATTACTATTAAACTTGAAGGGAGAGAGGTAATGTCTTTAGATAACGCAGATGTCTTTTTGAGTTATTGCGACCTCTGGTTAACAGAAAATGAAAGAAAAGATCGGGTTTATCAGGGAATACAAGGAGATAATGGTATAAAACATAGAATTGATGCTGATGATAAAAAAGATAGCAATAAAGATGCGTTGGTTGCTCAAGTTTATGGTAATCGATTCTACATTCCTCTTGACTTTGAACTATTGAACACACACTCACCATATTATCAGGGAGCTTTACAAGATAGGCTTATGTATGAATTTACTTTTAATGACTATGCCCGTGTTATCAGATCGACAGAAGATTCAAATGCAAAATATAGTATTTCAGACATCACATTAGAGTTTGATGTTGTTCGTCATCAAGAATTAGCTCGGTTGATTTCACAACAATACCAGTCAAGATTTGCAATATACTACAACAGAATTTTAAATCACAGTAAGTTAACTAAAAACACAATAGACACAATCTGGAACATCGATTTGAATATATCAGCAAGGTCGTTGAAAGGAATTTTGCTGCTGTTTGAAGAAACCAAAAAACCCTTTAATAGATTAAGCGAGAGGTTTTATAATCCAAAAATAACTAAGCTGACTACTACGATTGAAGGGCAACCGAACCAATTGTTTGCGAGCGGTCTTTTACCTTATCAGCACTTTGATGAAATAAGAAAACTGTTTGGTGGAGGCGGGCAACTAAGAGATCCGTCTGTTGATTTAATTTGCAAAGACCTCCATCTTCATGATGTTAGACTAGAAGATTATTTATTTTCGAAGTATGCTTTGTGGTTAGATCTTAGAACAACTGATGATAACAAACTTCATGGTAGCGGAAGAACAGTAGGTGATGGGTCAGGCGGAATAAACATTCAAATTCATAAAGAAGCGGAAGTGGGCAAACAAATATATGTTTATGTGTATTTACTATGCGATGCTCAGCTGAACATTGAGAATAACAGATTAAAAGATATTGTGTATTAAAACAATGGACTTGAACAGTTTAAATTTCCTTACAAAAGAACCACATTGCGGGTTATTTTGCGGGATGACTGGGTGTGGAAAAACGATATTTATGTTAGATTTAATACAAACGGTTTATCGAAATCACTTTGAACATATAGTAATTTTTTGTACTACTTTAGAATTCAACAAATCATACAAAGAAAGAAAGTTCATTTGGGAGGATGATAAAGTCTATTTGTTGACCCAAGTAATAAGTTAAGTGAATGTTTAGATCATTTTTATCAACTGTTTAAAGGAACGTCAACATTGTTTATTATTGATGACTGCTCGGCTGAAAAAGACATTGTTAAAAAAAGAAATAGTTTAGCTAAGTTAGCTTTCAGTGGTAGACATGCAGGGATTAGTGTATGGATTTTAACACAAAAGTATAATTCAGTTTTAAAAGACTTTAGAGAACAGTTAAAGACGGTTGTTTTGTTTTTTACTAAAGATAAAAATAGTTTTGATGAATGTCTAGATGAAAATGATGTGATTGAATCAAAAGAAGAAAAAAAGTCGATTAAACAAAAACTGAGGAAAGAGAAGTTTTGTAAGCTAGTGTTAAAAACTGATTTTCCTAGTCAGTACAAATGTTTGTGAAGGCAAAAAAAAAAAAAAAAAAAAGGTCAATTTTTTTTTGGTTTCTTTTTTTATACTGGGTCAAATTCAAGGTTAAACTTGTTGTAAATTTCTGATAAAGTATCCATTATTTTGCTTTCAATTTCGAACAAGTATTTACTGACTATTTTATCGTCTTCCATTAATAGCTGAGATAGAACAATTTCTTTCTGCGCATTCCTTAATCTTTTCAATAAAATGTCGTAATTCTTTGTCTCGAGTATCTCTTTATTCTGAGTCTCCATTTTAAAACTCATTTTTTTTTTTTTTTTTTTTTTGTCTAATCAAATCGGAACTGTGTCTGGCGGAATTATCTGTAATTCTTCTTTAACAAAGGCTCTTTTTGGAACGGGTCGTGTTGTTGTATCAGTTTCTCTTAAATAATACACCGGTGGATTCATTTCTATTACACTTTTTATTTCGTACGGTTCAATACTCCAAATTGGATCAGTCGCTCTTACACGTGTGTCTCCTTCCGCTTCTCCTGGTGCATAAAGAAACCTAACTTTGATTCCAAACGGTATCAGCTGTTTTGAAATTAAATGTTCATGAGGTGTGTCTAACGAAGTGTCAATCGTTTTCTTCTGTATTGCTTTTACTGGTTTAAATCCTGTTACTTTAGATTCTTCGTTATTCATGACTCTCAGAACACTACTTAATCTTCTAACCCATTCAGTGTTTCTAGTTGAATCAAGGAGTTCTCTGTGATATTGGTAAGAGAAAAGTCGTTCAGCTAATTGTTTGTTAAAGTTTTCGACTAAGGCTTGTGATCTATGATTTCCAGGAATACCGCGTTTAATAGATACTTTGTGTTTTAACATTAGCTGGTTGAATTGTCCTTTAAATTCTTTTCCTTCATCAACTTGAATTAAACGAGGATAGGTTAATGGACCGCGTCTATAGATTTCTTGTAAAGCAACAGAGACTGAAGTAGCACTTTTATCAGTCAATGGTTCAGCATCTTTATATCTTGAAGCTAAATCAACAACTGTCAACGCGTATTTAAATCTTTTTCTTCTGATTAAATCATGAGGGAAGTATAGAAGATCCATTTGATGCGTGTCATTTGGTGTTGAGTTAACGAAGTGTGGTCTTTTAATTCGTTTAGGTGCTGGTAGATAAATTTGCCATATAGCTTGTTTAGATAACCATTCTTTTGCTGTTTGTTCAGTGACTCCAGCAGCTTGATTTAATTTTTGAATAGCAGTTAAACCTTTCCAATAACCTTTTGGTGAATAATAAATTTTAGATAGTTTATCATTCATTTTAATACTACACGTTTTTTGCTATGAAATAAACAGCAGTCATACCAACTACAATAAAAGCTATTTCCTGGAGTTTTTGTTTTTCGGATGGTTGGTAGAAGTCACTTAGTTTTGGTGGTGGGAGCTGTTGGAGGTCTTCTCCTGTCACTAAATAATACTCTTTAATGGCGTCGTCAACATTCTTAAAAGTGTATGCTGCATGGTTTTGTAGTTTTAATTTGTTGTTAATAAAATCTAACTGAGCGAGTCTTTGTTTTTCATAGGCGTCTTGTGCTGCTGCTAATTGCTCCATTGCTCGATTATGTCTTTGTCTTTCCTTGTTTGTTTCTAGTTTACTGAACATGTAATTACTTCCTGAAAAAGCAAGTGCGTTTACTACAGCACCGCCAATCATCATTGCGAGTGAAGCCATTTTATTTTTACATATATATATTTTCTGGAATTATTCCTTGCTTAACTAGAAAGTCTTTTGTTGCGATTGAAGCAGTGATTATAGCGATTAGTTTACCAGAGTCCTCTAGGTCAAGTTTTCCTAGGTCAGCTGCTTTCATTTTCAATAGTTTCTTACCAACCATCGTGTACGCAACAGAAAGTCCACCAATCAGAGCAGATTGATATACAAGGTTAGCAACAGTTTTTTCAGCACTCATTTTTATTTTAAAAACAAAAATAATAAATCAACTAAAAATGAATTGTGACGAACTGTTGTTAAATGCGCAGGAAGCCGTAATGTCTGATGAAGTGTCGACAAGTGTTATGAATAAAAAGGAAAAGTTGTATTCTCTGGCTGCGTGTGGAAAAACAAAACAATACTTAGGAACAGAATTTAGTATAGAACAGATTCAACAAATGTCTTCTGCTGACATTGAAAAGTACTACAACAGATACGAAGCACAATTAGGATCTAAAATGGTTAAAAGTTTAGGTCAAACTGTAATAGGCTTGTACACTAAGTTAGTTAGTCAGTTTTTTCCACTCGATTCAAGCCAAGATTTAATGTACGATTTAAGTCAAGATCCTGTTTTAACTAAATCATTAGAGTCTCTTAGTTGTGATCTTTTTTATAGGTTTGGCGGGCTTTTATCACCAGTTGTTATGGGGTTAATTACTTTTAATCATATAGATTTTATGGCTATTAAAAATGAACGTGACAGAGAATCAAACGAATCAGACAGAACAGCAAACAAGCCCCAGTCCGACAGTAACCAAGGTAACGAAGAGCCCAGGACGAGTTGAAGCAGGTAAAAGGTTATCAGAGTGGAATCGACAACAAAAAATGAATAAACAAACAAAACAAAAACTGTTGTCTCAGAATGAAGATGAATCAACCATAAGCACAATACCAGTTAAAAAAGAAGAAGACAAACAAAACAGTACGAATTACGATGTTGTATTGCTTACTGTTGGTGTGGTTGCTGGTGTTGGTTATTTGTCTTATAAATTATATAAAACACACATGCAACCAAAGCTAGAAAAACGAGTAGAAGTACAAACAAAACAACCAGAGAAAGTAGCAGACAAACAAGAAAAACAAAAGCCAAATAGCTTAAAACCTGAGAGCGATCCATTTTTAATGCAATAATTTTTTTGTTTTAGAACTTAATAAAAACTTGCCAATAACTTAAGTAAGTAACTCGATAAGAACTTAACAATAACTTAAATAAGAACTTGATAAGATCTTGTCAAGTTTTTGTGTTAGAACTTAATAAATACTTGATGTGACTTACCAAGAACTTATTAATAACTTGAAGTTGACTTAACAAGAACTTGTTTAAGAACCTATAAAAGAACTTAAAAAGAACTTAAAAGGAACTTGAGTAACTTCTTAGAAAAAAAATTGTTGTTTTATAAAAAGTTTAAAAAAAAAAAAAAAAAAAAAAAAAAAAAATGAAAGAATTTTTTAGGAATGTAAAAAATGAAATGAATTTTTTTCAAATTCGGAGAATGATATGAATTCCTCTCTTCACTATGCTTGACGTTATCGGAAATCCCCTGTAGCTTAAATACAAGTTGGCAGTACTCCAGTCTAGTCAGAGGCGACGACGGTTATCTGATCTCTTTAATTACGGTAGAAAGCCTAGACCGGTTCATAGTAGTAGAATAGACCCCCTTTGAGAATAAGGCTACAGACAAAATAAGTGTTTGTGAAGAAAGAATAAAATCATCACAATATTTAACAAAGAATTTTCTTCTTTTTTTTTTTTTTTTTTTTCTTTTTTTTTTTTTTACTCCTTAAAAGTAGTGTTTTTGTATCTAAAATGGGGTTTAAAAAAAAAAGTCTGATTTTTTGCTTTTATTCTGCCCTAAAAGTAGTGGCTTTTTTTTTGATTTGGCAGAATAAAGGGGAGACGAATTTTTACTTTTTTTACCCCTTAAAGTAGCGTTTTTGTATCTAAAAGTAGAAGATTTTCCTCTTGAGCCAGAATCCCCCTTTAGCTGTTAAATCACGCTGTTTTCGTGAGTAAAAACGATTGAATCACACTGTTTTTGTGGATAAAAAACGCAAGAAAATGGCTTAAATCATACCTTTTTGGGGGGTTAAAAAGCATAAGAAAAAGTAGTGTTTTTTAGCCGTTTTTTAATAAACGGAGGAGTGAAACCGAAACCGAAACCGAAACTGAGCCAGAAAGAGAGAGAGAGAGAGAGAGAGAGAGAGAGAGAGGAGAGAGAGAGAGAGAGAGAGAGAGAGAGAGAGAGAAAGTGAGAGAGAGAGAGAGAGAGAGAGAGAGAGAGAGAGAGAGAGAGAGAGAGAGAGAGAGAGAGAGAGAGAGAGAGAGAGAGAGAGAGAGAGAGAGAGAGAGAGAGAGAGAGAGAGAGAGAGAGAGTGTGTACGTGTTACAGACAGACACACAGACAGAGAGCGAGCTCGTGTTAGGCACAGAGAAAATTAATATATGGGAAGGTCAGTAGTAAGAAAAGAAAATGAAATAGGGGGGCATGCTTTTCCTTATGTTAACATTATACATTTTGTTGGTTGATTTGGGGGGGGGGGGGGGGGGGGGGCTTAATTTTTGATTTCACTTAAAGACCCACCAGATCACGTATCAAAATCACGGGTTTCACGTGTTTTCCCTCTTATAGCTGGACAGAAATCTTGTTTTGACCAGGTCTCACTAGCTCTGAGACAGAGAGAGAGAGAGAGAGAGAGAGAGAGAGAGAGAGAGAGAGAGAGATGCCCCCAAATTCAAAGCGAAACATAATTTTAAAGAGCAGCCTCAATTTGAAGTTGGGTAAATTTGTATGTGGGTCACAGCTACCCAGAAAACCCCCAAAGTGTGTTGCGACAGGTTGTCCTGAAATGTGTGTGCGTGCGTGCGCGTGCGTGAGTGTGTGTGTTTGTGTGTGTATATTTGTATGTGTGTGTATGTATGTGTGTGCATGTATGTGTGTGCGTGTTTGTGTGCACACAAGCACACGCCGCGTGTGTGTGTGTTTCAGAATTCCGACAACCATAGAAGGTAGACGATGAATACAAAATGTGTAATTGCTTCATTCATTCATTCATTCGTTCGTTCTTTTATTTTGTTTATTCGTTCATTTATTTCACACACACACCCCAACAACAACCCAAATATATATATTATATAAAAAAAAAATTTAATCAGAAAAAAATCCATCACATCTGTAGGGGAAACCCAAGCGCCTGCTCAGCACACTGTACCATCTCCTGCACGCACTGGTAGGGGAACTGGAGCACGGTGAGCAGGGTGTCGCAGACGGGCTTGAGCGGAGTGAAGTACGCCGCGAAGGGGAGCAGCACGATGTAGAAGGTGGCCATCTTGCGGGCCAGAGGCCAGGCCACGAAGACCAGGGTGAGGAACCAGGCCAGGATCCACAGGTAAGCCAGAGCGGTCTCTTCCGCCCCGCCTTCCCCTACGCCGGGTGGAAATCCCGGGACACTTTCTTTTTCCCTGCTGCAACCCATGGCTCTGTGGAAAAAAACAACATTGGGTAAAGGTAAAGATGCGCCTCCCTCCCCCCCCCCCCCTCCATTTCTCGGTTGTTTCCACTTTTTCAGTCTTGCCTTTCTTACTGCAGATTGAGTACTTCATCCTCTATCGTTTGCTATATTTAACATAGGGTGGGTGGTGGTCCTATTAGATAATGGCCTTTATCATGACTGCGATTAATTATTCAACAAAGATAATTAGCTGAAAAGGTTAATAAAATACAGCTTAATGTCTGGTAAGAAAGGCAAGTGTGAAAATGCGGGGAGAGCTGAGAAATGTAGGGGGGAGGGGGGGGGGCACATCTTGACCTTTACCAAACATTGATAGGAGATCATAATCTTCTTCTGCGTTCCCAGGCCATAGAGCCCTAATGTGTGTGTGTGTGTGTGTGTGTGCGTGTGCGTGCGCGTGTATGTGCGATATGTTTATGTATATGTGTGTATGTATGTGTGG
Source organism: Phymorhynchus buccinoides (assembly GCA_017654935.2). Lineage (NCBI taxonomy): Eukaryota > Metazoa > Mollusca > Gastropoda > Neogastropoda > Raphitomidae > Phymorhynchus > Phymorhynchus buccinoides. Next base: position 11,153,374 of record CM065712.1, on the reverse strand, counting down.
TGTGTGCAGGGCCGGACCCGGCTACGTGTGTGTGCGTGTGTGTGTGCGTGTGCGTGTGCGTGTATGTGCGATATGTTTATGTATATGTGTGTATGCATGTGTGGTGTGTGCAGGGCCGGACCTACGTGTGTGTGTGTGTGTGTGTGCGTGTGTGTGCGCGTGTGCGTGCGTGTGCGTGTGCGTGTATGTGCGATATGTTTATGTATATGTGTGTGTATATGTGTGTATGTATGTGTGGTGTGTGCAGGGCCGGACCTACGTGTGTGTGTGTGTGTGTGTGTGTGTGTGTGTGTGTGTGTGTGTGTGTGTGTGCGTGTGCGTGTGCGTGTGCGTGCGTGTGTGTGCGTGCGCGTGTATGTGCGATATGTTTATGTATATGTGTGTATGTATGTGTGGTGTGTATAGGGCCGGACCTACGTGGTGGAGGGGGGGGGGGGGGCTTAGGGGGCTGCAGCCCCCACCCTTTTTCCTTTGTTTCCTGATCAGTCCTTTATTTCATGCCCAGATCGCACTATTCATTTTTGCTTCTCGAATTTAATAATTTTCAGGGAAAGCATGCCCCCGGACCCTCCTAGGGGTCTTGGTGCTCCACACCTTCGATCAATCATGTTTAATAATGATGTGTTCATGTGAACATATAATTTCTTAGTTTATATTTGCATTCAGTTCGTCACATCTCAAACTTGTTTTAGGCCTTTTGTAAGTATAAGCATGTAGTAGTAGTAGTAGTAGTAGTAGTAGTAGTAGTAGTAGTAGTAGTAGTAGTCAGGTGAAGACGGGGTAAAAAGCCCATGGGCGGGTAAGAAGCCCATGCCAATAATCTCATGAAATGAAGCAAAATTCAGTCACATTTTGCCCATGAGACGAGTGTTAATGTTTAGCATTCGTCTCATGGGCAAATTTGACTGAAATTTTATTTATTTCATGAGATAATTGGCATGGACTTCTTACCCGCCCATGGGCTTTTTACCCCGTCTTCCCCTAGTAGTAGTAGTTGCTGTTGCTATTTATTGTTATCTGCACTTGCTGATCAGATCATGTGACTGATATCTGTTTCATGTTGTTGTTATTCTATTTTGCTATGTGTAAAGCTTACTTTGTAGGATGGGCGCAATATAATATTATTTCCCCCATTATTATTATAATGCATAAGGTACGTATGTGTCTGGCTTTCAGTTTTCACTGCCGGTCTCCCCGCTATCGTAGCCGGTGCAGTCGACTACATTCCGATTTCGGAGGAGCTCAAAAAAGAAATATTATTCGGAAGATTTTTTTCTTGAAAAAAGAAGAAGAAAAAGACAGGAGGAGAATGGGCCAAAAAGTCAGAAAGATAGTAGGGGAAGACGGGGTAAAACGCGCATGGGCGGGTAAGAAGCCCACCCCAATTATCTCATGAAATAAAGAAAATTTCAGTCAAATTTGCCCATGAGACGAATGCTAGACATTAACGCTCGTCTCATGGGCAAAATGAGACTGAAATTTGCTTCATTTCATGAGATAATTGGGGTGGGCTTCTTACCCGCCCATGCGCTTTTTACCCCGTCTTCCCCTAGTGATGATAGAAAGCTAAGGGAAAAGGCAGAGTCAAAGAGAGTGGTGGATTTGAGGAAGTTACAAGCACGGAACTTCAAGAAGGTGGGGTGAACTATTTTTTGCGAAAGACCCCCTTGGTATCCCCACGGGGAGAGACTCGTGGAGGGGGCGGGGTCGTCCAGCTCCCCGTATGGAGGCACGAGGCATCCACCCACTTCCCCAGGGGATCATATCGATGTTTGGGGGGCAGTGTGTGGATGCCTCGTGCCTCCATCCGGGGAGCTGGACGACCCATGCTCTGAAAAGAAAACATTGATAAGGATTCATTTGATCGATGTCGGGACAGTGAGTGGGTGGATGCCTCGTGCCTCCATACGGGGAGCTGGACGACCCATGCTCTGAAAAGAAAACATTGATAAGGATTCATTTGATCGATGTTGGGACAGTGAGTGGGTGGATGCCTCGTGCCTCCATACGGGGAGCTGGACGACCCTGCAACCCCCCCCCCCCCCCACCCCCCCTCCACAAGCCTCTCCCTGTACTGGAGATGAATACCAGGGTGTCTTTTTGCACAAATTAGTTCCCCCACCTTCTGGAAGTTCTGTGCTTGTTACTTCCTCTAATCTGTCTCTCTCTTTGACTCTGCCTTTTTCCTCTTTTTGCTTACTGTCATCTGTTTATCTGACTTATTGGCCCATTCTCCTGCCTAGCTTCTAACTAATGTTCGCCTTTGAGCTCCTGTGAAATCAGAATGTGTCGGCTGAATGCAGCGGGGAGACCAGCGAAAAATGAAAACCGGACACATATATACGTACCTCATCCATTATGGCCATTAATTTTGGTTATGTCCCAGCACCACAACACCAACCGCAACGTCAAGCCCACACCAAAGTCTTTGGTCATTCTAACTGTATCACTCCCTCCCTCCCCAGCAAAAAGTGACAACAATGAGGGTTGGGGTTGTTAGCTGTGCCGGTCGGGGCTTGTCACGGTCCCCGGGGGTGGGGGTGGGGGGGGCCGCTACGGTAAGCCGGATTGGCCTGACCTGAGCCATGATTGACGCGCTCAGAAGACTTCTATTTTTTCAATTTTAGTTTCTTTGTTCTACTGTTGATTTTTTAGTTTGTTTATTTTTCTTCCTCAAGTTCATGCCGCAACGCACAACGCTGTATAGTGTCCAGTGGAACAGCACGGCGTAGCCAGATTCTTCTTCTTCCTCCTTATACTGACTGGACAGGGCCTTCATGCGTAGGCCTACAAAATCCAACTTATATTAGTTAGGATCACACTTTTACTGTCTAAAACTGTGATCCTAACTTTGTACTGTCTACAAGAGGCTACGCCAAATTAGACGTTAAACCAACCATTGAGAGAGAGAGAGAGAGAGAGAGAGAGAGAGAGAGAGAGAGAGAGAGAGAGAGAGAGAGAGAGAGAGAGAGAGAGAGAGAGAGAGAGAGAGAGAGAGAGAGAGAGGGATCACACTACAACTAGGCAGGCGCGGCGTGTGCTCTCAATTAATAATGATAAAATTGCGTTATTAAAAAAACACCCAGTGTCCACTTGTTAAAACTGTTTACACTGCTTGGTCCACTGTCCAGAGGGCTAGGGAGGCCTGGTGGCTGGTGTTGACTAGATGTCACCAAGGCCTGAACACAAGGAAGGTGGCACAGTGGTTAAAAGCGCTCGTCTGCCTATCTTAGTGGACAGTATACTATAGATTCACATACTTGTGGCGGTACCATAGCCGATGAGGTTTAACCGAGGCGTGGTTACTGCTAGTGCTACACATATCTGTAGGCTATTGTTAAAAAATCGGGACTTTACTGGTGTTGCACTGCCTCTGGGAATTGCCTCCAGTATTGCTCCCACCATCTTTGAATTTACAAATGTCCCATAGGGGAAGACGGGGTAAAAAGCGCATGGGCGGGTAAGAAGCCCACCCCAATTATCTCATGAAATGAAGCAAATTTCAGTCTCATTTTGCCCATGAGACGAGCGTTAATGTCTAGCATTCGTCTCATGGGCAAATTTCAAATTTGACTGTATGTGAATCTATAGTATACTGTCCACTAAGATACCCCGTCTTCCCCTATGTGTCTATGACCGAGAGGACGTAAAACACCATATTTCATTCATTCTTAGTGGCAGTGGACTGCTCACGGTTCTAAGATCTCCGATTCACAAATAGGTTGCGCTTTTACCATTCCAACCCTCAAAATGACTAAATCCTTTCGACTAAATTCAAAAATCTCAATTTTTAGCGCAGAACTCTGGGCAATTCTTGAAGCCTGTTTTTTTTATTAATGAGTTCCAAAAATCATTGTTTCAGGTTACAATCCTCACAGATTCCTTATCTTCGGTACAAGCATTGCAAAACAATACAAAAAAACAGAAGGAAAATTATTCAAGAAATACAAAATCTCATACACCAAATAAGAATCAAAGGTATCGACTTAACCATTATGTGGATTCCCTCCCATCTAGGACTCAAAGGGAACGACCTCGCTGATACGGCTGCCAAAAGGGCAGCTGAACATACTGAGGGCCAGTTTATAAATATTAAACTATCTCTGTCAGAGGTTAAAAGTCACCTGAAACGTTGTGTGTACCGGAGATGGGCTGAGGAATTGGATTCCTATCTAGCGGCCCACCTCCGGTGCAGGAAATTTATTAGTGGTGGACTATTTCTGCCTGTTCCCCATAAAATTCAAGGTAGAATCAACAGATTCGACTCCATCCGATGCAAATTTAGGAACACTCCTTGTAAATGTGGAAAGATCTTTAGCCTGAATCACATCTTTGATCCCTGTAACCAGATAAAGAAAGAACTACAACCTGTTATAGACAAATGTGAACAAAATAATCTACCATACAATGAAAAAAATCTCTTATGTAAACATGATAAATTAGGTTGGTCACCAATAGTTTGGCTCGCCGGGGCAATTGGCCAGGTATCATTCAAACACCTTATATAAAAACTGAAACCACTTTTACTGGTGGGGATAGAGTCCCTCCGGTGCGCGGGCCGTATACCTATCTGCATTCCTGCTCCCTTCCCCCCCCCCCCCCCCCCCTCCCCCCCCCCCCCCCCTATCCCCTTTTTTTAACTAAAATATGTGCCTGATGGGCCGAAGCGACTCTTTTGAGCCCACCATTTTTTAAAAATCCTTTCCCCCATGCAGATGGGTGTCCGGTGCGCGCAACGGGGGGTTCTTTCGTAAACCGTTGCGCCTTTGCGCTCATGCTCCCCCCCCCCCCCTTCCTTCCCCTCCCTCCCTCCGTTCCGAGCATACAGGAATCGTTAACCATCCCCACTCTCATTCTCAACCTTACTACCATCTATATTAATAAGTAAAAGCTTAAAAACTTCGTTTTATTTCTCTTAACCTCAGACTCCATCATGATATCAGGGGCGGGAGAGTTTTTGTTGCTACCCCCCCCCCCCCCCTCCCCCCCCCCCCTGGGATCAGATGGAATAAATAAAACTACTTATAGTAATGGAGGCCTCTGGCGGTATGTTCCCCCACTTATTAACAACATCATTATATAATACAACTGATCCTGATTAAGATTCGTTCACTTAAATAACTAATCACCAATGGTCAGGTTTTAAGACCAAATTATACATAAAACAAACCAGATTTTAATAGTAATTTTTAAAACAAAAACGAATTTCGGTATTCATAAACTAACTTTTTACAAAATCTTAACCTATTTTAACATAAGAAAATTTCTAGAGATATATATTTTAATAAAACATTTTTAGACTATGCATAAAACGTCCTAACAGGACAAGTTTTAACTGTAATAGATGTGTACATACATAGTAGTGGTGTACATAGGTTTTTGGAGAAAGAAAATGGAGTCACTGGTTTCTATAACCAATTGGTTATTGACGGACCCGACGACGAAAATGGTGTTTTACGTCCTCTTGGTCTGAATCAGACACATATGGGACATTTGTAAATACAAATATGGTGGGAACAATACTGGAGGCAATGCCCGGAGGCAGTACGAAACCAGTAAAGTTCCGATTTTTTCAAATATTAATACAGATGTATCAATGAGCAACATGTGAAATATTCTACGGACCCAGATTAAAACTGAACTTATATACTTGAAAGATCGACTAATAGTGGTCAGGTCCCATAACTTAATTAAAACAAAAACAAACTAATTTTAACAATAACTTTTTAATAAAATGATTTTATCAGTTATAAACATCGTCTAATAATAAATTTACATACTTTCACATATGTGAAAACTACATCATGTCCTGTCCTATGGGACAAGATTAAATAGATTAAACACTTAACAAATCTAAAAATAGCTAAATTACAACCTAGCTAAATCTTAATAAGTCTTCATATATAAAAACAATAAATACAACTTTACTCATTAAAAAACTAAATAGCTTGTATGTAAAAGTTGTGTACATAATAATAATGTACATATTATTTCTAATACCTTTTGGTCTTAAAAACCGACAGACAATAGTCTGGTTTAAACCAAATGAACTTTGCTATCTTAACGGACTCTTTTTACTAAATTTTAACCTATTTTAAAAAAACTGTTGAGGTTTGATCACTTCAAAGACCAACAGTTAATAGTCTGATCTCCAAACCTAAATAAAACCTAATTTTAAAATATAACAAATTTTATCACTACAAACTAAACTCTTAATAAGCTATTAGTTGTATTAAGTCCTAAGGGACAAAACCTAATAGGCTGAATACTTAAAAACACACAACTCAACTAAATAGTTTGTATATAAAAGTTATGTACATAACAATAATGTACATATCATTTTTAATAATACCTTCTTGGTTTTTAACTTTATATACAGCTTGTATACAGGCAAATGCCTGTCAAGAATTTTAACAATAAAGCTCTTCCTGAGCACAACACGGATTTTTATAAAAAAGCTCAGTTGAGCATAAAACGCATGAATTTTAACTGTAGCCCTGGTTTTTTTTAATCAGACCTCCTCCAATCTGCCAGACTTAAAGCAAACAGCTAAATATCTTTTACAATCAAAACATTTTATCACAAACATAAATTTTATACTCTAAACTTGTGCGCAATTAAAACTTCTAAAAAAACTTTTTCAAAAACAAAATAACTTATTCCAAAAATCTACAAAAACTCATAAACTTTCAAACCATATCTTATCAATTAAAAATCCACTTTTTTTCCAGGATCTTTATCATTTTAAATGCCCCAAATAGTCTTTTGACTCAGAAGGCGTAAAATCTCTATTTCTCTCTCTCTCTCTCTCTCTCTCTCTCTCTCTCTCTCTCTCTCTCTCTCTCTCTCTCTCTCTCTCTCTCTCTCTCTCTCTCTCTCTCTGTACTGTCCAACGTGAGGCCTGGCCTTGCCCTTTCTCCCCAGTCTGGCCGGAGATCGACTGAGTGCGATGATCGTCCGAGCAGACTTTAAAATTAAACTCTGATGGAAATTGCTAGATTTTCCGGCCTTCCCCCCCTCCACCCCCCCCCCCTTCATTGGTCAATGCCAGGCTTCAGCTGAGCACAGAAATTATGACCCAGTGTATAATTTAAGAAAAGGGGGGGGGGGGGGGGGGGGGGGGGGGGAGTGAAAATCGAGAGGTGAGGGAAATACACCCCTTGAATCCCGGCCTCACTCTTTCTTTCTAGTTTGACAGAAAATCGAACTGAACGTAGAGTCCTTCGGATGGGGACTTAAAGCTAGTCTGACCCGTGCACTTTACGCACGTAAAAATCCCACGGCAGTTGAAAGTCGGTATAAGAACAGGGATAAATCCCGCTGCCTGGTATGGCCAAATTGATAGCTATAGGTTTTCCAAGTGTGCCCACAGAACCAAATACCCAGGGCAGATTCAGATTCAGACTACGTCTTAAGCCGGCGACAGACTATGCGACTGCCTCATATGACTCGATCAGGTCGTGACGTAGATCAAATTTTGTTTCCCGCACAGAAGAGGTCACAAGCCATCTGACTCGATCAGACTCGATCAGTGAAATTTAGAACCCGCCCTATTCAGCCCTGTCACCTGACTGGGCCCGACTGAGTCAGACTGATCGAGTTAGATGGTATGCAAATGAGATGAAACGTCACGACCTGATCGAGTCACATGAGGCAGTCACATAGTCTGTCGCCGGCTTTAGTCTACTCACTAATTGACTGAGTGTGAGCCTCCAGACTGATTTTACAGTTTATTTTCTCTTACCTTTTGAAACAGTGATGAGCAGGACCACAAAATCTTCCCAATATCTGAATATGCTAGGTCCACTGGAAGCTCAGCAGAGGGAGGTCTGGTGGCTGGTGAAGATGCCACCAATGCCTGCTCAATGCAGCTCTGAACACCCAGGGCAGAGCAGTATATCAGTATAATTGTAGAGCTGCTTCAGTTTGCTTCTCGCCACTTTTCCAACATCGTGACGTCAAAATCAACTTAGGAGTTCGGTGATTACGTCAATAAACCCATTTTCTTTCTTTTCCTATGTTGTCTGCTGGAATTTCTTGAACCACATTAGCATGTTTGAGGAGCGGTTTCAGTGAACATTGGAACATCAATCAAGTTATCTAGTATTGTTGTAATTTCGTGGGGAGAAAGTTAGCCGGACCGGTGTCATAATGAATAAGTAGTCGTATGAAATATTTACCTCTGCGCATGCGCATTAGAACAGTTACTTATCTCCCGTGATTACTACTAACCCTAACCCTATCCCTAACCCGAACCCTAACCCTATCCCTAACCCGAACCCTAACCCTATCCCTAACGAAGTTGAAACAACGGAAAGAACCAAGAAATAGAGCAGGAGAGTGTAAATCTACATATTTGCAGAGAAATCGATGTACAAAGCCATGCACTTAGTTTCGTAATTATTCACAATGGCGGACAAACAAACGATTCTGATTGGCTACGCGGCTAGAGGTAAAAATCTCATAGAGGTAAAAATACACTGCCACACCGGGAGTCGAACGGGCGCCATACCCACTGAGCTATCCAAGCCGACAACCCGGTCCCTGATATTAATCCTAATATCAGTCACTACACTCTTCCCCCTCCTTTTTTCAAGGAATAACCCCATTCCTCCCCTCCAGGCCACCAAATTAACTTCTGACACCAATGTTGTAATTTCGTGGGGGAAAAGTTAGCCGGACCGGGAGTCGAACCCGAGACCTAACGAACACCAGAAGGGCGCTCTACCAACTGAACTATCCAGGCCGACAACCCGATCCCTGATATTAATCCTAATATCAGTCACTACAGTATTATAGACCCCAGCCCGCAAATAACTCAACCTCCAGCTCCCCCTGCCCCCCCCCCCCCCCCCTCCTCCCAAGCCCCCCCCCCCCCCCCCCCCCCCGCTTTATCCTGCCCTACCCTGGGCAGCACACTTCCCCTTCCTTTCAAACCATAGGGGAAGACGGGGTAAAAAGCGCATGGGCGGGTAAGAAGCCCACCCCAATTATCTCATGAAATAAAGAAAATTTCAGTCCAATTTGCCCATGAGACGAATGCTAAACAAACATTAACACTCGTCTCATGGGCAAAATGAGACTGAAATTTGCTTCATTTCATGAGATAATTGGGGTGGGCTTCTTACCCGCCCATGCGCTTTTTACCCCGTCTTCCCCTACTTTACTTAGGGCTAGGTTAGGTTGCTGCTGGACGTGGCATAATTATGTTGGTGTCCCGCTGAACGGGCGCTGGCTGGCCAGGTCACTCAAATTAGAATAGGTTAGAATATTATTGTGTGTTTTTTAAAAGATGTGCTCTTCCTAAAGTTTTGTCGAAGATCAAGACGAAATAAGAATCATTATTTCGTCGGGGGATGTGAAGGTTTGCCGCCAATAAATGATAAACTTGCACGACCAGGTCGGATCACGTAATTCGTAAGGGTATAGGTTCGCTAACTTCCGGGACTTTGCTCGACTGTTCAAGTTCAAGTATACTTTATTTATTTATTTCTTTAAGAACATGTATATAGCGCTTCACCTTTAAGCTCTAAGCGCTTATAGGTGAAGACGGGGTAAAAAGCCCATGGGCGGGTAAGAAGCCCATGCCAATTATCTCACGAAATAAAGAACATTTCAGTCAAATTTGCCCATAATATGAGACTGATGAGACGAATGCGAAACATTAACGCTCGTCTCATGGGCAAAATGTGACTGAAATTTGCATCATTTCATGAGATAATTGGCATGGGCTTCTTACCCGCCCATGGGCTTTTTACCCCGTCTTCACCTACTTTAATAAATCCCAAAGAGAAATTCAGGTTAGGTGCAACAACATGAAAGAACATTAATGCAAGTGACGTACGTGTGAAACGAAATTCTAATAGGGCTTACTAACCAAATAATTATCCTTAAAACTTCATTACATCAGCTTAGAAATGTGCACCTTTAACGCACGCACGCACGCACACACACACACACACACACACACAGACACACAGACACACGCACACAGACACACAGACACACACACCGCACACACGCGCGCCGCTCTTATGACCAGACATAACACTGTTTTCAGGCTTTGTAGACGGTTTTTGTTGTTGTTGTTTGGTTGTTTTTGTGTGTTCTTGTTGTTATCTGTTTGTTTCCTTTGGTTTTCCTCCGAAACGTGACAAATAATATGATCCCCATTTGAAAATAAAGTGTTTTCATAGTAGACCTTTAAAGACCCCGTGACGCGCCACGGTTACGTCCCTTGGTTTTTCTGGGTTGCTGTGACCCACATTCGAATTTCCCCATATTCAAATTGAGGCTGCTCTTTAAACTGATGAGTCGCTTTCAATTTGGGGTAATTTATATGGGAGTCAGACTTGGTCAAAACAAGATTTATTTCCAGTTATAAGAGGGAAAACACGTGAATCGCGTGATTTTGACACGTGATCGGGTGGATCTTTAATACCGCACCTGCGCTCGCGAACTAGAAACTCACGCTTATGCGTTGACACGGGCAATCTTACGTCATTGGAAATTCCACTTGAAGTATTTTTAGCTCCTTTCAAGGAAAGAAACGTGGTGACAGCTTGTCACTGCATTTTGTGTCGCATGAAAAAAGGTAGCTCGTAAAAATAAGTAGCTCGCTACTATGAGAGTCTGTATTTGCGACAACCACAAATTTCACTTTTTCTGTACTTTAACCATTTACCTAACCCTAACCCTATCCCTAACCCTAGAAAAAAGTGAAATTTGTGGTTCATGCTCAATGTCGCAAATACACACTGTCATAGGTAGCGAGCTACTTATTTTTACGAGCTACCTTTTTTCATGCATTTTGCCAGTGTGATCGAGCGAGTTATTGGCTTTTAAGTCATTGACAGTTATTAGCTTGAAATCACCGTCATGTTTGACCAAAAAAAATCATCAATTAAACATGATTGAGCTGTTTGAATTAGTGCTAATAATGTGCAGTGGTTTGTAAGATTCGTTGGAGATTTAGGCCTTGGCCTACCCTTACAAATTCAGAGGAAATTCAAACAACTACAACAACTAATTCAGTTTTTCCAAGATGGCGGAGCGGTCCCCTTCTCCTTCTTCGGCCACGATTTCCTCCAGCTGTCTCGCCATCGTGGAAACCGCTGAGTTTTCCGCTTCCATTCCAAAGTACGTTTACACGTTTGTTTGTTTTGTTAGAGGCGTGTTATCTGCATTGTATGATCGTTTTATATTAGCCTGAAGTGTGGCATAATGATCATAAAGTGACAGAGGCGTCGTGGCCGGTTGGTTAGAGCATGGATGCTATATTTAGATGTAGTGTCCATGGTTCGAGTCAGTTATATACACACCTGTATTGTTAAACATTCGAGACTTTCCTGGTGTTACACTGCCTCCGGGCATTGCCTCCAGGATCGTTCCCACCATGTTTATATCTACTAATGTGTCTGTTACAGACCGGAGGACGTTTTAACAGAATTTAATTCGGTTCGAGTCAGTCGCCGCTCGTAATCCTACGGGCCCGGCCGGTTTGCGGGCGCGGTGGGTTGTATCCTTGGGAAAGATACTTTACTCCTACTTCCTGGTCCTTCGGGTGAGATCTATAACCGAGGTCCCGTGTGCGAACGCACGCAAGATCTTGCGCGCACGTTATTAAAAGCCCATTCCGCCCCTATTCGGTACGAGTAGGCCGTGTGTGCCGGTGGAATGGATGACACGAACTCAAAGCATGCATCCCGTGCGCCAGTAGCAGTCTAAACAAAGACTTTGGGCGTGGGGCAGGATAAACATCCCCAATCGGAAGAAGAAGGAGGCAGATCTGGAGGATGTTACGGGGGTTGTCAGTTTTTATTATCTCTCTCTCTCTCTCTCTCTCTCTCTCTCTCTCTCTCTCTCTCTCTCTCTCTCTCTCTCTCTCTCTCTCTCTCTCTCTCTCTCTCAATTCTATCCACAAAAGAGCAGCTAAAATTATTCTTCCTGACCCAAACCTCACCACATCAGAAAAACAAGCAAAATTAAACATCCTTCCGTTAGATTCACAACTAAAGTACAACAAAGCAATCCTCATGTACAAAGTGCTATAATGACTTAGCCCCACAACACCTAAGATCATTAGTTACCCCGGCATCACATCGTTATGGTTCCAGTAACTACATTTTTTCCTTCTCAGGTTCCTCAATTTGGAATTCCCTTCCCTCTGCCATTCAGTTATATGCCCTTCCATCTCACGATGCAAAAAGATGGTGCGGGCAAACATAATGGACAGCCCTGCTTAAATCCTGTGTGATATTGAACTCACACTGTATAACTTATCTAACTACATGTTATATGTATGCTATATATGTCAAATGAATGTTTACATCTCAGTTTTATGCTTTGTTTATTGGTTTGCCTTTTAACTACTTGTTAAATGTGTTTGGATTGATGTTGCTTTCACCTCCTACTTGTCATCAATTATTTGTTTCACTATGTGTATTTTTTTCAATGTTTCTTTACATAAACAATGTGTGTGTGCGTGTGTGTGCGAGAGAGAGAGAGAGAGAGAGAGAGAGAGAGAGAGAGAGAGAGAGAGAGAGAGAGAGAGAGAGAGAGAGAGAGAGAGAGAGAGAGAGCAGATATAGACGTTCGTGTTTTCAAATCCGTTTCTTGTTTGTAGATTGTAAGAATAGGCATCGCCTAAAATCTTTATCCTTGTCAAATAAAGTTTTCCAGTGTGCAGCACACCTGCCTTCGGAAATTTCCGAAAGCCCATTTTTATATACAGGAAATTCCCCATTCATTATTTTTTTTTTTATATCTATGTGCTCACGGCCGCGCCCGCGCGTCACTCTGTGTGTGTGTGTGTGTGTGTGTGTGTGTGTGCGTGTGCGTGCGTGTGCAATGTGTGTCAGAGGCAGATCAGAGACAAAAAAGGTCTGTTATGCTTAACGTCCTCCCGCTCTTAAAAGAACATATGGGACATTACTTATATGTGAAGTTATGGGGATAGGGGGGGAGAGGGGAAACAAATCCTAAGTATTTTCTTTTAGTAAAGTTTATGTTTGTTTTGGGTTTTTTAAAGTAAAGTTTAAGTGCCATGGCTCGTATTAATTTGACCCGTTAGCTAGCTAGCTAAAAAAGTTATAAATTTTATTTTGATAAAACTTGTAATAAAATTGTGATTGAGCATCCTCAAGTTAAAATTTTCAGGAGCACCTTTTTAAAATGAAGTCAAAAAGTTAAAAAAATATTTTAAGGTCTGCCCTACAAGGAGGGCGAGTTTATTTACACAAAACTTTATTTTCCGAAAAAAAGGTTAAAGGAAGCTACACATGTAATCTCTGACTACGTGACAGCAAGTGTCACGAGCCAGAGACTACTTTTTGTCTTTTAAAATAAGCCGGAGCTATCGTATTGGTTTTAACCAAAACCAATACAGTATTAAAAAGATTTATGGGTCCCTGTTGGATTTACTTTAAAACGTTTTTACAAGATTTTTATACCCAGGATTCAAAAAGCGCAAACCAATGAGGCCGAATCCTGGTAAACCTAGTTTAAGAGATGGGGCTTTTTTACAAGAGGGAGAAAAAAAGGCTAAACGGGGAGGGAGCGGAGAAAACAGACTCCAGTCTCTCCCCTACCCCGCCCGCCAAACCTAAGGTCCAATAGGGATTGAATGTTTAACAATGTCTGGTTTATTATTTACATTCATAAAATAAGTTATTAAAAGGCTGCGATTCCTACATGTTTGGCCGGGGGGAGGGAGGGAGAGGGACCCCTCCTCCCCAGAACAAACAGAGGTAGGTCGTCGCGAACAGAGTCCTTATGCGGGGGGACTCTGAAGCTTATTTACAAGCTAAACGCAACTACGGAGCGGTTAAAATATTGTACATTTATTTGTCTTTATTAAAAGGTTAGTTTTTAAGAGACGGGCCTTTTAAGTTTTACTATGGTCTATCAGAAATGACGGCCGAGGGGTGTCTGCCTGAGGGTCTCTGCCAGCCATATGGCTGGGGACCATCCTTCCAACCCCTTAGTGAGAATGTCTTTTTTTGTGTATTGGATATTGTGTAGTTTCAGTTTATCTAGTAGTTCTTTAAGTTCCGTTTTAATTTGTATGCATGGGTTAAAGAGATGATTTACGTTTAATGCTTCATTGCATTCACATGTTATTGTTACGAATTTACATCGTTCTGATTCTGTTCTTAATCTGAAAATTGTTGATTGTAGAGATCGTTGTATGTTAAGGAATAGGCCTTGAAAAACTATCTTATGGTCTAGTGGGTGACGTGAGTTTTGGTGTAGTCTTTTAGCTCTTCTGCCCATTCCTGGTAAGCTGATGTTTTTAGTTTTGCCTTTGCTTCTTTGATAGATAGCTTTATGTTTATTTTGGTTCCAGCATGACCCAGGGCTGCTTGTTTAGCAGCCCTATCTGCTTGGTCATTACCTTTTATGCCGGTGTGGGACGGAATCCATATTATTTGTAAATTTGTTCCTTTTCTTTTAATGCAGTGTAACAGTAAGTTGATTTCACTGATTACTTCAGCTCTATTTGTTGTTTCATTTTGGATAGCTTGGATTGAAGATAGTGAATCTGTAAAAATAGTCACGTTAATCGGTGGGTTTGGTAAACTATTTATGTAGCTGCAGGCCTCCAACAGGGCCCAGAGTTCGGCACTAAAGATCGACAGATCATCATTCAATTGAAAAGATTTAACTATCTCAAGTGAGGGGATGGCAAAAGCACATCCGATCTTGTTTTCGATTTTAGAGCCATCTGTAAAGATTTGCATGCAATGTCTTAAGCCATGGACTTTTTCTTTAGCTGTGACGCCAATTATATTTATGTCTTGTTTAGAGTATTGTTCATGTAGTGTTACGTCAAAGTTGGTTTCCTCTCTTTCCCACGTAGGGAAGGTAGTTATCGGGTGAGGAGTAATGTCCTTTAAATCAAGATTTGCTTTAACAAATAAGCTTTTTGAGTACCTCATTATATCTTTAGTTTTTAAGTATACAAGAGGATTTTTTGGGGGTAAATTTGAGTAGTCCAAGGAGGGATCGTGTATATCCAGTATAAAATCCTGGTCTGTCTCTGCTTTTACCGCATACCATCTGATGATAAATTTGGCGCAGTTTAACTTTATAAGTTTTTCAAGTGGCAGCCATCCTACATCTCTATACACCAGTTTGTTGTTTGCGTAGAATGGTATGCCTAGGGCTGCCTTGAGTGCCCTACACTCTACTGATTGCAGCCTTTGTACCTGATCTTTATTTAAGGAGTGAAAAACTTCCATTCCATAAGTTAGTCTGCTTCTCACTAAAGCACCAACTAAAAGGGTTAAGAATTTGGGGGTTTTAGCCCATTGTTCTGTTGAGATGGTTTTTATGAAACCTATTGCCTGGTTGGCTTTCTTGATTAGGTATGAAATGTGTTCATTCCAATTAAGGTTTGGAGTTAGGGTCACTCCTAAAAACTTCGCTTTGGGGCTCTGTTGCTTCACATTTCCCAGAATGTCTAAAGTTATATTTGTTGTTTTTTGGTTTGCAAAAACCATAAAATGACACTTGTCATATGATA
Source organism: Phymorhynchus buccinoides (assembly GCA_017654935.2). NCBI lineage: Eukaryota > Metazoa > Mollusca > Gastropoda > Neogastropoda > Raphitomidae > Phymorhynchus > Phymorhynchus buccinoides. The sequence goes on along the minus strand of CM065712.1, from coordinate 11,137,848 downwards.
GCATAAAGCCATTTTCCTCCAGATAAGTTGCTATGGCCGTTGTGTTCTTTTGGTGACTTTTATCAAACTTTTGAAAGGTTTTACTTTCAGCTTTAGCTCTGCACGCGGACGTCCATATCGCAATGTCGTCCGCGTACATTGAAATTTTAGATAGTTGAAGTGGAGTCTGGTTAATATCATGTAACATGATATTGAAAAATATTGGGGCGACTATGCTTCCCTGAGGTACGCCCATATCTAGATTGTGTAATGTTGACAAAGAGTCCCCTACTTTGACTCTCATTTTACGATTTTCTAAAAATGTTTTTATAAAATTGAACATATTGCCCTCTATACCGAGCTTGCTGATTTTTTGTAGCAGCCTCCCATGCCAGACCGTGTCATAGGCCCCTTTAATGTCGAAGAAGGTGGCTAGAACCTTCCTCTTTCGGGTGAATGCCTTTCTGACATGGGAGGCTAGCTTGACTACTTGCTCAATACAGCTTCTATGTTTACGAAATCCTGCTTGAAAGGGGGGTAAAATGTTATTTTTTTGTAAAAAGTATTCCAATCGTTGTTTAACGATTTTTTCGTATATCTTCCCCAGGTGGGGGGTGAGGGAGATGGGCCGGTAGCTTTTTGGGTCCTGTTTCGGTTTTCCGGGTTTCAGGATACCCACTACCTGTGCCTCTTTCCAGGCCTGCGGTACCTCCCCCCTCACCCAGCATCTGGAGTAAAAGTTATGAATAATTTTCAAATATGATTGGGGTAATTTTTTAATTATTCCATAGGAGATTGGATCTTCTCCTGTTGCTTTTTTTTTTTAACTTTCTTTGTTAATCTTAGGGCTCTAGCAAGCTCGGTAAAGGTGAGTGGTGCGTTGATTACGTCATTGTTGTTATTTGACTTTTCAGTTACTGGTATTTTGGCTCTTCTGTTTTGTTCATGTTGTGGGAGAGACTGAGACTGACTTGCACTGGCAAAAGTTTCTGCTAGGGTGTTAGCTGTGTCTTGATTATTTGTGGTGAGTTTTTCGTTCTTGTTAAGTATTCTGGTTTTCTTTAGGCATCCTTTTAGTTTTAACTTTTTTAGTTTCTTCCAGGCCTTTCCCAAATCTGTGTGGTTCGTGATTGTTTTGTCTGTAAAATATTCTAGTTTGGCCTTTGCTACTATCTTTTTACTGTATTTTTCAGCTATTTTTTTTTATCGTCAAAGTTTTCTGTTGTTGGAAATTAAATTAAATGTGTTACTTTTTTGGTGTTTATTGGTAACTGCTTCTGCACACTCTCCATTCCACCAGGGGTTATTTCTGGTGAAATTGACGGTGGTATCATTTTGTGTAGTCATTGGTATTGATTGTTGACAAACATTTAGTATGTTACTTCTTATATTTTGGTAGTATGTATCGAGGTTTTGATCTTCTATCTCCTCTATGGTTAATAAACTTAGGGCCGTTTGAAATACTGGCCAATTTGCTTTTTCTAAATTAAATGTTTTCGAAGTTGATGTTTCTTGGTCTATTTCTTCGTTAAATGTTATGGAGATCGGTTTGTGATCTGATCCCAAGGGATCTACTAAGGGAGTCCAATCACTATTTATTTGTAGATTAGGACTAACAATAGTAAGGTCTATGGCTGACATGTTTCTTCCTTGTTGGTCCGGATAGTGTGTGTATGTTCCGTCATTTAATAAAATTAAATCTGAATCTGAGATCTCTTGTGTTAATTGGTTTCCTCCTCTGGAACTAATGGTTCCTTTCCTTTCCCAGGACGGGTGCTGGGCGTTAAAGTCCCCAACCACCGTCCAGGAATTAGAGGATGATAGGGAGGACAACCAATTTGTTGTAGGGGCTGCATTATAGCCTTTGGGAAAGTACATATTCAAGATATTTAGTGGTTTTTGTTCCAGTTGGATTTGAATAGTATTTGAATACCGAATATTTTTTATATTTGGAATAGTTGGCAGTAATTTAGTATGATATAAGTTTGTACTTACATAAGTTGCAGTTTTAACTTTATCTTCAGTATTACTAACACTGGGTGGGTAACAGAATCCCTCTATGTTTGGTAACTGAGAGAAGATTACATTTAATGATTGGATACACAGTACATGATACTGTGTAGAGGTTGTGGCTAAGAAATTTATCAAATAATCCTTCGTTGTATTTATGGATCTGCAGTTCCACTGCAGGATATTTAAAGGGGCCTTATTTTTAGACAGGACAGCAGTAGAAGGTTTCAGTTAACCTTGTCTACTAAAATGAGTTTAAAATAGGTTTTCTGTTGCCTAGCCATTTTGCTTGGCTTTGAAAGCCTGGGAAGTTAGTCTTTGTCTTTGTCTCTGTGCCTCTCCTGGCTCGCACACCAACTGTGCCAGGCGATAGAGGTTGCTATCTTGTGTCATGGAGACAGGAGTGGTGTCAGACGGTGTAATGATGGACGATAATCCTTCCAGTAAAAGACTGGGTTTGTTTGTAGTTTTTGCTTTAGCAAGGCTAACCAGAATGTTGGTCATAAACAGCTCTTGTGGGGATTTGCTAGAAGCTGTTTGGGTGAAAGTATTGAGTTCTCCGGCTGATTGATTTGGAGTTGGTTTTGAGCTTTGCTCTTGAAATTTAGTGAAGCAGTTTGTTATTAATGTATCCATGTATGTTGTCATTTTAGTAACAATGGCTTCTGTTTGCTTTTCAATTTGTTTATTTACGATTTCTTCTATTTTTTTCTCCATTGCTGCGTTTGCCAATGCCAGTTTGACCTCTTGAGCTCTATTTCTGAGTGTTTTTGCTCTAGAGCTTGTTATTCTAGGTCGAAGTTGTTTTTTGGTTACAGGCTTTGGTTTTGTTATCTTTGTTGTGTTGTCAGTCTTATTGGAAACTGGCGGACTGATCGTCTGTATCGACTCTTGGGACGATGTAGTTTGAGAGCCTATCACCTTGGCCGCATAGCTGCCTGGGGGGCTAGGTCTATAACGGTCTTCCGTTCTCCATGTGGGATGTACCTTTGGGGAGGGAGAGTGCTCTCGAGTGTTTTTGGTTCTTTCTGTTTCCAGATCCATTTTGGCTTTCCTTATAGCTTCCGAGTATGGGAGGAACGATGCTCCACGAATTCGGTTTGCCCTAAGCCTTATTTGGTATTCTGGGCATCCCAGGTATGCTGCCGAGTGGGATCCCCCACAGTTGATACATTTTGGTGTTGTTGTTTGACACTTTGTGACATCGTGTCCGCCCTGGGCACAGCGAACACAGGTCCCCCTTTTTGAGCGGCACTGGTTCGCACTATGTCCCAGGCGGGCACAATTCCTACATCTTCTCACTGAGGTCACATATGTATGCACATGGAATTCTTCAGCTTTGATTTTTATCATAGTAGGAAGGGTAGGTTTGTTGAAAGTTATTTTGACTGCTCTTGAAGCCGAGCCATCTTTGTTTTGGAGTCTGAGGGCAGACTTGGCTTCTGGAATATTCTGGATTATGTTTTGAATGCTCTCCTCCAGAGCCACTCCCTTGATGACTCCTTCGGTAGTGGCTGTGGGGATAGAGCACTTTATCTGAATTTGAGAGATTTTTTTCATTTTTGCTAACTGTTGTTGCTGTTTTTCAGAATTACACCCAATCAGCCAGCGGTTATTGGAGAGTGGGCGCTGGCTGAGGATGGGGCCTATTGTTTGTTTAAAAAGTTTGTAGCTAGATGTTGGGCCCAAAGCTCTCAGCGTTGCTGGGCCCGTGCCTAGGTCTTCAAGCACAACTGGATGTTTCAAAAAGACAGGTGGTGGCAGGTTTTGTGGATTAATTTTCCTAGTTTGGTTGACGTTTGGGTTGTTTTTTTTAGGTTTGGGGTCTTTGGTGGGTGCTGAGCCCCAGATAGAGTCTATATCCCCAGGAGATCCCTGGGTGGGGTCTACAAGAGAAACCACCTCAGGGGCCAAATCCTGAGAGATTTTGTTGTTATTTTGTTCTGGAGAGTGACCTTTAGTTGTTTGTTTTGGCTTTCCTGGGGTTCATCCGAACCCCTGTCCTGCCTACTTCTTTTTTTGGTGGAGTTACGGTTGACCTGTTTTTCATGTTGACTCCTACTTGGGGAGTGGTCTTTAGGTGTATGGAAGACTGTATCGTCTCTGGTGTCAAGTGCCATTGGTGACACGTCTGAAGTTATTGTTTCAGTCTCTGACTCTACGTCTGTATAGTCGGAGTCACTGTAATCTGAGTTCTTAGAGATGTTTTGGTCGCTGGGGGAGATCTTTGAGGTCTCCCCAAGAGGACATGTTCCCTCTTGAACTATTTGTCGATTCATAGTCGAGGGGTTTATTAACTCAGTAGTTGTATCAATTTATTTTATGGTTATTATAATCTATTTTATGAATTTAAGTCTTTTTAAAGAGTACAGGGGGAAACTTTACCTTCGTTCCTGTCTACACCCACTAAGGGGGGAGAAGGTGGGCCAAGTTTGATGTAAGAAGAGGGGGTACTACATGTTTACAGTTGATGTCTTAACTTCGGTTATGTGAAGGACCAATCAGAATAGAACGTTTTTAGGGAGAACCAATCAGGTTCGAGCCACTCTATGTGGGGCGCTACGTTCTCTTACTGGGAGTCTCGCTATAAAATGATCCTCCCAGCAAAAATCCAATTTTTTCTTACAGTTTTATGCCCCAAAGGCAAATCAAGTTAGTTGCCACAAATCAGATTGTGTACAAGAAATATTATTAATAATCTTTAGCCCTCTATTTCGTGTTACCAAAAACACAAAAAGAAATATTGTCTTATCTTTTGTTATGCTTGATTGGTTACGATTTTAATTTAGAGTATATTTTGAAAAAGCAAGCTTTTACAGATGATCTCTTATAATTTTAGTTTTATTCTTTAGATTAGTCTTCTTTTAGTTGATAAACCTATTCTTATTTGATTTTACTCATACATCTCCTACAAAGTCAGGTCAAATGATAACAGAAAAGTCCGAAAATATTTTAATTTAATAAATTTTGAAAGACAGGAAAGACCTATTTGTTTATAAAAGACCTATTCTCAACTAGTTTATTTGCCCGCGCACAAAGATCCCCAACAAATTAGAGGGTTGGCAGGAACCCTAACAGAATGGAAAGCTATCCTAACAGAAACTAGCTATGAAGTCCGTACCCACCAGGCAAAAGCCTACGAGTGGGGGGATAGATAGATCGTTGAGAACGACCATAAGGTCGAAAAAAAAAGACAGTGAGGAAGGAAAAAAGTGAAAAATCCGGTAGAAGCTAAACTGACTAGAAGTCCTAGGCCCTAGCCCTGGGAGTCCTGCTGTGCAAAGGCTCGGGTGGCCAACACAGTACTCCCAGGTGTACCACTTTTGTAGCACGTCCTACGAACCCTAGCCACTAGGCAGTTGAATAACACATCATACTGCAAAAAAAAGGAAAAAAACAAAACCCTAACGCCCTATTTATGCTCACGAAATGAAGAATCGGCTCTGCAGGAGATGCTGGGATCAGAGACATTTCTGAAAGCCCATTTTTATTTAGGCCCTACCGGAAATTCCTCATTCATTAAAAAAAAAAAGGCTATGTGCTCACCCCGCGCACGCGCGTCACTGTGAGTGAGTGAGTGAGTGTGTGTGTGTGTGTGTGTGTGTGTGTGTGTGTGTGTGTGTGTGTGTGTGTGTGTGTCAGAGGCAGATCTGGAGGGTGTCACGTGGGTTGTTTTATTTCTCTCTCTCTCTCTCTCTCTCTCTCTCTCTCTCTCTCTCTCTCTCTCTCTCTCTCTCTCTCTCTCTCTCGTGCATGCGTGAGCGCGTCAGTCAGCTCAACTCACGCCTGCCTTCGGAAATTCCCGAAAGCCCATTTTTATATACCGGAAATTCCCCATTCATTGCAATAATATATATCTACTAGCAGTTACTACCCGCTCCGTGGGTATCCTTTCTCGTACCCTCATTTTCCCGTGCGCATTGTCTTCCGGAAAAGTTATTATAAGCGTAGTCAACTGTAATGACTTAACCGTGACTGGTGCACAACTATGACTAAAATTTATGACGGATACAACGAACGACGATTATAATGAAGTAGTTTTGAATGTCCAGAGAAGTTCTTTATAAGCGTAGTCAACTGTAATGACTTAACCGTGACTGGTACACAACTATGACTAAAATTTATGACGGATACAACGAACGACGATTATAATGAAGTAGTTTTGAATGTCCGGAGATGTTCTTTATAAGCGTAGTCGACTCTATTAGGAATCCACTGTATTGAATGTCTGTTTAGACGCACTCCATACACTGGTGAAGTGCAAATTCGAGGGGGGGGGGGGGGGATTTCACACACACACACACGCACGCACGCACGCACACGCACACGTACACACACACACACACACACCGTTTTTATTTACCTTGCTGCTTTTGCGTCTTGCGGCTTGCTACTAAGGTAACGGGATATGAACTTTAAAAAAAATCATAGTTCATAGGTTAACAACAACAACAACATACAGTATTTATACGGCGCTGAATCTTGATAGATATCAAATCAAAGCGCACACACACGTTAGCATTCAAAGCGCATTCAAACACAAACGCAATACAACGCGAACACACACAGATAACATAAATGGAATATAGCAGAAACAGACCTAATGGCAAGAGAGAGAAGATAAAGAGAGAGGAGCTTTAATGACGGGGGAACAGGTGGGTTTTGAGGTTAGCTTTGAAAGCAGAGAGAGTCGGTCGCTGACGGAGGGAGAGAGGAAGTTTGTTCCAGGAGGTCGGTCCTGAGACAGCAAAAGAGCGCCGACCAACAGTTGAAAGCTTATACCTAGGGATCTGGAGAGAAAGAGGGTCAGAAACTGAACGTAAAGTGCGAGCTGGCGTATAGATGGAAATATTGTCACAGAGGTAAGATGGAGCAGCTTTATGAGGTTAACAGTCATGCGTGCTTCAAAGTGGCTCAGAGGGCCACTACTACGTTTCATTAATGCCTCGACACTGACTGGCTGGTTGTAGGCTTTGAGAGAGAGAAATAGGGTTTTACGCCCTCTGCGGCCTTTCGGCCATGTGGGGCATTGGGACTTTACTGTTGATAATAAAGAGAGGAAGGAGGGTGTGACCCGGAGGATCTCAGCACGCCAAGTGAGGGCGTCAACAACCGTCAGTGGGTCCGTCTCCTCCTGGGGGAGGTCAGCTCACGGGTCACTTGAATTTTTATTGTTAAAAACTTTTAAAATATCAAGTATATTTGTAGGCTTTGATGATGAAAATGATGTTTTACGTCCTCTCGGTCATAGACACATATGGGTCATTTGTAAATACAAAGATGGTGGGAAGAATACTGGAGGCAATGCCCAGAGGCAGTGCAACACCAGTAAAGTCCCGATTTTTAAATAATAATACAGATATGTGTAGCATATAAACCTCATCGGCTATGGTACCGCCACAAGTATTAACATTGCAGTTTTTGTAGGCTTTGATGGTGAAAATGATGTTTTACGTCCTCTCGGTCATAGACACATATGGGACATTTGTAAATACAAAGATGGTGGGAACAATACTGGAGGCAATGCCCAGAGGCAGTGCAACTCCAGTAAAGTCCTGAGTTTTTAACAATATAGATAGGTGTAGCGGTAACCACGCCTCGGTTAAACCTCATCGGCTATGGTACCACCACATGAGTGTCATAAAAAGAAGTAAAAATCAATGCCAACAGCGCATAAATTATCACCACCGTGACCTTGGCGTATGACCTTGAAAACCGAAAATATTTTAGGGGTCATAACTTCCACACCGTTGGTCCTAGAGTCTTGAAACTTGGCATGTAGGTACTTTGGCTTATGGCCGTTCTGATGATGGCATGCCGATCAAGGTCAAGGTCGGGAAGATCGGTGGGCCTTGAAAGTGGTAAGGGTCTAAAAATTTGGTTTTAAGCCATATTTTCCACATTTGTGCTTGACAGAAGCGCTTCAGATTGTGTGTGGTACTGTATAACCTAGAGTAGAAAACACCCGAGCATAAATTATCGCTATGCTGACCTTGACCTTGAAGTAGGACCTTCAAAACCGAAATTTCTTTCTTTGCGCTATATATTTCTTGTTCGAGCTGTATCTCGTTTTTGTGTGCTTTTTTGCTTTCCAGGTTTATGGAACACTTACCTCAAGCCATCCCCGAAGAAAAAGAAGACGAGGACAATGCTTCACTGTACACCATATATATTAACAGCGACAGCGACAGCTCCAGCGTGGAGGAGGAGGAGATGCTCGCTCGCAGTGCAACAACCCCAGGCATTACTGCTCTTCCTGCTGCTATTTCTGGTCAGGGCGTCTCAGCAGCAACAAAAGAAGCATCTTCTGCTTCGGGCGTATGGGAAGAGGAACGAACCCAGAACCTTGACAATGAGCCCTTGAGTTCCTCGGTCTTGAGCGATCTGCCCACTTCTGCCAGCTACACAGGACGTGCTCCGTTTTCCCCGAATAGTGATCATGGAGGTGGTGGTGGTGGTGGTTCGGTTACAGACGGGTCGAAGACTGGGTATCCTATGACGGAAAGTCTGCAGTCTTCCACGTTAGCAGTGGACGATATTTTGTCGCCCATCGTGGTGAACGACTTCTACACAGGCATACCAAGTGAGTGTGTGTGTGTGTGTGTGTGTGTGTGTGTGTGTGTGTGTGTGTGTGTGTGTGTGTGTGTGTGTGTGTGTGTGTGTGTACTTCAGTTTAACGTCCTTCCACTAAGAGAGAGAGAGAGAGAGAGAGAGAGAGAGAGAGAGAGAGAGAGAGAGAGAGAGAGAGAGAGAGAGAGTGTGTGTGTGTGTGTGTGTGTGTGTGTGTGTGTGTGTGTGTGTGTGTGTGTGTGTGTGTACTTCAGTTTAACGTCCTTCCACTAAGAGAGAGAGAGAGAGAGAGAGGGAGAGAGAGAGAGTGTGTGTGTGTGTGTGTGTGTGTGTGTGTGTGTGTGTGTGTGTGTGTGTGTGAGTGAGTGGGCGTGTATGTCCGTTCTTAGGTTTAACGTCCTTCTACTAAAAATGTGTGTGTGTGTGTGTGTGTGTGTGTGTGTGTGTGTGTGTATGTGTATGTGTGTGTGTGTGTGTGTGTGTGTGTGTGTGTGTACGTTTTTTTCAGATAAACGCCCTTCCACCAAAATTGTGTATGTGTGTGTTCTTCAGTTTAACGTCCTTTCACTAAAAGTTTGTGTGTGTGTGCGTGTGCGTGCGCGTGCGTGTGCGTGTGCACGCGCACGTGAATGTGTGTGTGTGTGTGTGTGTGTTTATGTGTGTGTGTGTGTGTGCGTGCTCTTGAGTTTAACGTCCTTCCACTAAAAGTGTATGTGCACAGCGCACATGTGTGTATGTGTGAGTGTGTGTGGATTGCTGAAGGGGGGGGGGGGAGAGAAAGAGTGTATGTGTGGTGTTTCTGGTTGTGCTTGTCTACAGGAGTAGGATGGACAAAAGTGTGAAAAGAGACAGTACATTTTGTTCTCTTGAAAACCGTATCAGATTATTCATTTTTGTCCTTGTTTCATTCAATAAGGTTTTGTTTAAATAACACATCGTCAGTCAAAGTTCAAAGAAATTAAACTGACTAAACGAAACTGACAACGACTTTTGTTGCTCTTGACAAAGTAAAACACTATGACAGAGCCTTAAGAGTGTAAAGATAGAAATTTTAGAGATCATGTTCTGGATTTGCAGGAGGAAGATGGTTTAGTGCCAGACGAGGAGTCCCAGCCTCTCCAGGGCTTAGTCCCAAAATCTGTGTTGATCTGAGAAGGAAAGGTACTGGAGTTTACCGATTCTCCTTCACAAACATCCCAATCTGTTCCGAGAAGCGAGAATTAAAACAAGACGCTGCAGCTTACTTCGACTGCAGAGAGAGCGAAGTTTTCGAAGTTGAGCTGTCCAAAGAGGTTTTCTTGTTGATAGTGAAAGAGAAAGGTCAAAATTTGTCACTGATCGTGACTTTCGCTGGACATCAATATATGGCGTGCCTTGTGGTTAGCCGTGATACCAGTTTAGGCGTTGGATTAGGTTTCTGTAAGCAGTGGGTGGAGAAAGCGTTTGGCATACCTTCATCTTCTCAATTCTGTCTCCTAAAACAGGGTGAGAGAATCGACGATCCGCAAGTTTTCCGTCACGTGGCAGATTTTGAGCAGCTCGAACTCTTTAAGGTAAAGACTCTTACGTTGAAGTTTATCTGTCGACTGAATCAGAACACTGAGAATGTGTACTACGTTGACTGCAACAATGCTGACTACGTGCAAGAAGTGAAAGAAAAATTCCTGCAGATTTATCACCACAACTCAGCCGAAAATTGCAAAGGCATAGACAACGTTTGGCTGACATACAGAGGAAAGGTTGTCCCTTCTGATAAACTACTGAGGGTAGTACTGTACCCAAACGAAGATGATTACATGCTGGCATCTTTCCCAAGACTGGCAAGAGGGATCATCTCAAGCGATATGTTCTATGTTTATTTCCAGCCCGCAGACTCCAAGCTGATCAAACTCCATTTCAAAGCAGACTCCCGAAAAAACATGACGTCTGAGAACGTGATTCTACTCTCCCCTTCAAAGACCACGACTCCGCTCCTCCGCCAGGAAGTGTCGAAAGTGATCCACAAGGATCCAATCTCGTTCAAGATGTTCATCTCTGGAAAGAAAATCGAAAACGACACGGTGCTGAAACCTTTCCTCGAAATTCCCAACTGTACCATCGTCGTGGAGCAGCATCCTCAGATCGAGCTGAAGGTGGAATGCACCTCACCCTGTTCATCATTGTCTCCTGCTGTCTTACCTGTCACTATGCACAAATACGAGCTGATAGCCCAGCTGAAGCAGCAGATCTGCTCCTTTTACAACCTGCCTGGCTACTGCATCGATCTCTACCATAACAACACACGTCTAGACGAGTTCACAGACTTGAGACATTCTCGGTTGCGAAACCGTGACAAGGTCGAAGCTGTAGCTCTGCCGAACCGAATCCGTGTGCGGGTGAAACTGGGCTCCGGAAACTGGGTGGAGGTGGTTGTTGATGATGTGAAAATCACCACAGTGGGACATTTCCTCCTCTACCTGGAGACCTTGCTCAGTAAGAGCGATTCTTCTGGTTCTAGCCAGGAGGGATTTCCTTCGAGAACGGTGATTCTGAGAGTCGTCCATCGTGGACAGATTCTTGTTCGCTGCTGCACCACTTCGCTGAGAGAAGCCGGCGTTGGCCTGAATTCCAGAATGGTCGCGATTCGGGAGGAAAGCCTGTGCTACACAACACTAGTCCACGGTTATGTGCCAGTGTTTTGGGCATTCCCTCCTGGCACCAGTTACCAGTCACCTATCCGAATAATGGTGATGTGTCGTGATCTCAAGATTTTCACACGTGAGTCTTTCTCTTCTATTAGATTTTTGTTTCATCAGTCGTCAGCCTCGATTTTAGTATTGCAATAGTTCATACGTCATTGTTTTGTTTGTTTTTAGGTCTATTTCTATAGTATACTGTGAATCGCTGCACAGAACTACTTAAATGTGTGTACAGTCATAGAGAGATTATTGCTGAACATGATGATACCTGTTATTCATGTTGTAATGTGTTGTACAATGTTGTTTTTGTTGTACAAATATTCTTTGATCTAGATATTTTAATTTTAATTGTTGTTACAGACCAGTCTTTCTTAGCTATAAATTACTTAGATTGAAAGGAGGAATAATATTTAATATTGAAATATTGTGTAACTTGTGAGTAGTCTAATACTTTATTTCGTTTTTGTTGGATGTGATTTTCCTTTTGTGTGTGTGTGTTTGCACATGCGTGCATGCATGCACATGTGAGTTCGTGTGCATGCTTGCATATTATGCTCATGTAATATGCATGCATGCTTTCTTTTGCAGAAACGGACACACAGTCTTCCTCAGAAGACGCTCCAGTCCTCTTTTCTGCACCTGTCAAGCAGCTCACACCTTGTGGACTCCATCTCTGCACCGGTCAGCTGGCAGCCTTGTTTCCTCCGTATGGAACAGACAGCCCTACCTCCCCTACCTCTACAACCTCCACCACCACCACCACCCTCTCCCCTGACCATGCACAACAACCCCAGCCACAAGATCCACCCTTTGTGTGCAAGTCGGTTTCCATGCCAAACTTTGCTTCCACAGAACACAGCAACAACAAACCACCCGTTCGAAGCCAGTCTTCCCTCTCTGTGGACCCAGAGTCATCGCCTTCACGGGAGGTTTCTGAAAAGTCTGCAATTAGAGAGTGGGCAAGTATCTCCGAGAGGCCTCATTCCACACCACGTGGCAGCCGTGTTGCAGACAGTGTTTCTAAACATTCTGAAGATTTGGAAAATGCCTCTGGGAATGAGATGCTTGGCAAACCACAATCCACGCCTCAATCCATCAGAAGGAAAGCTGTGGAATGTCTTCCTTCCACAGCTTCTGAAGACTTCTGCAGTGGTTTGTTGTCTTCTGCTTCTGAGTTGGGTGGCTACTACTCGGATTCTACAGCTTCGAAGTCTGTTCATGTTCACCACTATCATCATCATTATCATCAGCAACAGCATCCCAGTGCATCAGACAGTAGAGTGCAACAACAGGATCTGGTGAAACGTGGGGTAGGAGAAGAAGAACGTTCTGTAAAAAATCCTTATCAACAGGATTTAAACCAGGGTGCTGTCGGCGGTTCTTCCCCAGGGTCTTGCGAACATATTCATTCTGCACCCAATTCTCCAGATGCCGCACATAGACATTCTACCACCTCTGAGAATCAAGACCAGGCGTTATGTCTGTATAAGGATCCTCCCGGTCAGGCCCCCACAACTCACCATGGCCCAGGCTATCAGTGCGATATGCACAAAGGAATACCTGAAAGAAAAATGGTGAGATCAGAGAGCTTCCGTCGTGATGTGGAAATGGATTCAGAGGGCCAAACTGTCTCCACCATCTTTATTAAAGAGATTGACCACACTAGTAATGACCCCGTCAATGACGGCCAGTCCAACGGACAAATACATGACCCAAGCAACGCTAAACAGATGATGGTGAGAGCAGGAGGAGAAGTACAACCAGTTTCTCCGATGAACAGAAGTTTTCCTCAAATGGCCCTGGCTCTTTGGTCAGGACAAAACACCTTGCAGCAAAGGACACCAGCACTCGACTCTTCAGAAGAACAGACCACTCCAGATACGACGTTTCTTTGTGAGTATGATGCTAATAATGATGATGATGACATTGGTGATGATGATGATGTTCACATTAATGATGAAGAAGATGATGATAGCGATAATAATAAGGATGATGATGACCTCTCACCAAGGTCTAAGGCCATGTAGACATTAGACGCGTAAGTTCTGTACGGAAGCTCTAAGTAAATAAAAGAAAGAAGGGTTACAATTTACGGGAAATTCGGACACGTGTGCAAATCCTTTCCCTTTTTTCTTTTACTTATTTATGGATTGCGCACTGGTCTCCGCACATAATCTCCGCGTATATGTGTACATGTCCTTATGGTGTTGCTTTTTGTTGTTGTTTGTTTTCTTTGTCTTGCTCTTAATAAGTACGGATAGCTAGCTCTACATGTTTTTGTGTGTTTGTATCTTTACTGTTTAAACAGATGAGTAGATAGGAAATAGCAGATTAGAAAGATATACAGATAAAACAGATATTGATAGGTAGATAAACAGACAAAGACATTTGTGACCCTGCATCACGAAAGGGACATTAAGTCGCTGGGCTAGTTTCTTACGACAGGCTTGCAAAGTCAAAAATCTTTTCTTTTATCAATTCTGAGTTATGGGTATTTTCGTGCTCTCTAACATCTCATCTTTCATATTTATAAAGAGCAATCCTTGTTATGGTCTCTAAATACTCAAAAAAGTGCTTTTAAATGAGTACGTTGCTGCATTTTCTTCAGTTAGGCTACATTTTATACTGTGATTTCTCAAAATGGCCGACAAGTCACCCTACCAACTTTAAATGCTTATAACTCTAAAACGAAAAACGATTCAAGAATGGTTCTTTAAATCATTTGAAAGAGAATTGTCCGAAGTTTGTAGCTGTACCATGATCTCAGAATGGTCATTTTGCCACTTAATGTCCCTTTCGTGGTGCTAGGTCACATATGGAGATGGATAGATACATTTATTTACCCATTTATTAATCTATCATGCACAGAGCATGGAAAAGGGATAGGAGAAACTGTCCGAAAACAAGAAAACCAATAGGGCAAAACGTTATGGCTCCTGTAGAAATCAACAGGACAAAGCCTGACAGTGAAGTTTAATAGATCACTAGCGCAACGCCTAGTACTGGCAATGCACCATACTGGTAACGCCTAGTAACGGTAACAGCAAATACTGGTAACGCTGAGTACAGCAAATTTGAAGCGATTCGGTTAAGAAACGGCGGAGTTAAGGCCCCGTTTCCCGTTGGCGCTGCTCTGAGACTGACGCGCTCTCCCGATTCTCTTCAAATTTGCTGCCAGGCTTTGTCCAGGCCATAGCAAGTCTGACAGCAAATGTGAGGCGATTCGGTTAAGAAACGGCGGAGTTATTTGTGAAAAGGTGAAGCGGCATATAGCGCGCGCGTTTCTGAACCGATTCGCTTCCGGTTTGGTACACGTATAGTCACCGTCCCCGGTCATCTTCCTGTTAAATGCGAAGGCAATCGGAGTTAACACCAGAGATACGGGCTCCGAGAGGCCGGCGGATGCGCGTTTCGGCCATTTGCCGAACCGCGCAAATGACACGGCCGCCTCGGTTGCCGTTGCCATCGCCCCGTTAGGGCTCACAGCAAATTTGAAGCGATTCGGTCGAAAAACGGCGGAGTTATAAGGCCCGTTTTGTGTTTCAGACAGACAGACAGACACACACACGGACACTTGGCTTTTTACTATATGATTAATGATTTTGGGACTTAAGTTTTAAAAAACATCAATAAGAATTTATCCTATGTTTCTTTTTATCTTGTTTTGTTTGTGTTTTTATCCTGAAAGTTTTAGATGGATAAATGGATGGATGCATGGATGGATGGATGGATAGATAGATAGATAGATAGATAGATAGATAGATAGTCGTGATGCCCGAAGGCCCAGATCCTAGGACAGACAGACAAATGGATTGATGGATTCTTATGTAGCATTTACCCGGCCTCAGGCTCGTACAAAAGTTTAAAGGTGGACCCTGACGGATGAGATTATGCAATAAACACGTCGAGATCACCAGAAAGACAGTCTTTTCAAGGATCGGAACATACTCACTTTGCTCTGGTTTCCTAGAAATTAAACCGTCAAAACGGCGATTCCTCCTTGGCGGAGATGCCGGAGAGAAAAGCCATTTTGGATAGGGTGGGTGGAGACCAAACCCCTTTTGGTTGAAGCTTTTTCTTTTTTTGTAGTGCAGTTACAAAATTGGAACTATTTCCTTTGTTGTGAGCGAAACTCCTTTAGATAAACTGTATAAAATTATAAAACAAATAAAATAAAAAGGCTTGTAGCATATATTGCGAAATTTTCGTGCTAACGATTTGATCTAAGCTCAGGCGGCCATTCGAAAAGAGACGGCACACGCCCTCTCTTTGGGTGAAATAATTTGACTTCCAGCACCTCCGCCAAGGAGGAATCGCCGATTTGACGGTTTGATTTCTAGGAAACCAGAACAAAGTGAGTGTTGCAAACTCTGTAAAGGGTGTTTTCCAGGTGATCTCGACGTATTTGGTACAAAAACATCCGTCAGGGTACCCCTTTAAAGCAATTTATAAACGTTTAGATTTATATAAAACAACTAGGATCCACCGTGACCAAGTGGTTAGAATTTCTGGTTTGTAATACGACAGGGTTGCAAGTCCAGGGGCTCAAATCCCGTGTTTGGTCTGCGGTGGTGTGTCTTTGGGAAAGACCCTGTAGTCCTATTTCCTTGCTCCTTCCAGGTGTAAATGGGTATCTAACGTCAGTTGGGAAAAAGGTCCTTTGGATGAAACTTGAAACCAAGGTCCGGCGTGCGAACGCATACTCAAGATCTTCAGCACACCTAACACAAAAGCCCACGTCACTATTCAGTAGGAACTGGCCGTATAGAATGAATGAAAAATTGTGTTTTACGTCCTCGCGGTCTGGAACAGACACATATGGGACATTTGTATCTCATACAAAGATAGTGGGAACAATACTGGAGGCAATGCCCGGAGGCAATGCAACTCCAGTAAAGTCCCGATTTTTTTACAATACAGATAGGTGTAGCGGTAACCACGCCTCGGTTAAACCTCATCGGCTATGGTACCGCCACAAGAACTAGTATAAGAGTGATGGTTAGCTGGCCGTGTAGGTGGGAGGGATGACTTTATATTCACAAAGGTGGCGCTGCAGTAAGGACTACCTTAATAATAACTAGCGCAACTCCGAGTACTGGTAACGCCTAGTAACGGTAACGTATAGTAACGGTAACGCCAAGTACTGGTGAGTACAGCAAATTTGAAGCGATATGGTTAAGAAACGGCGGAGTTATAAGGCCCCGTTTCCCGTTGGCGCTGCTCTGAGAGTGACGTGCTCTCCCGATTCTCTTCAAATTTGCTGCTAGGTTTTGCCCCGGCCACAGCAAGCCTGACAGTAAATTTGAAGCGATTCGGTTAAGAAACGGCGGAGTTATAAGGCCCCGTTTCCCGTTGGCGCTGCTCTGAGAGTGACGTGCTCTCCCGATTCTCTTCACATTTGCTGCCAGGCTTTGCCCCGACCACAGCAAGCCTGACAGTAAATTTGAAGCGATTCGGTCGAAAAACGGCGGAGTTATAAGGCCTGTTTTGTGTTTCAGATAGACACACACACGAACACTTGGCAAATTATTATATGAATGATAAAGGTACTCTAGGGACTACTACATGTTCTCCAGCTGGGAGCAGCCGGTATTTCACAGATTGTCTCTGTGACTAAAAAAATATATAATAATATCAATTTCAATATCATTACCAAACACGAGTGGAGTTAGAATCCATCATGCTTCTCAGAATCGACCGTTTTTCCACGATTCACTTCTAGGATAGGCTATGGTACAGGAAGGAGAGGGAGGATCATGGCTGACATCAGTTTTACCTGGAAACTCAACGAAAGCTTTTGTCATTTTTTCTTTCTTTCTTTTATTATTTTTGCTCGCCTTGGCTTAAGGTTATGTCAGACCAATCAACATAGGCCAAAACACCAAGGCTACTACATCAAAATGTTGTTATGCTATGCATACTTATTCGGGGGATTGTCTTTAGCCAAGATAAGCTCCTAGCATATATATTAACATCATCAGTCTCCAGAGTCCCCCGAAGACGGAGTGTGGCAGCCCACGTGGCGGGGTAATAAAAAAACGGTAACACACGAAATGTTCTCATCCCTAGCTAGCGCATTTGCACCATAGTGTTCAAGTGCTTCGGCTGTTGGGATGATCCCTGGAGTCTTTTAGCCAGTGTACGTCAGCAACAACACTATCTTTGCAGTCCTGAAAAACACAAAACCCCCCACCTTTTTGACATTCTCACAGATTTCTTTCTTTCTTTCTTTCTTTTCTCTTCCTTCCTTCCTTCGTTTCATTTGCTTCTTCTCTCTCTTCTCTCTTCCATTCCTTCTTTCTTTCTTATCTTTCATTTTCAGTTGTGAAAGAGTCGACCATCAACTTCATTGCTAACGGCCTGGACCGCCAGGGGACCAAGGTGATGATGGAACTACTGCCTCACAACGAGGTGCAGAGCATGGAGTACAGCTTCCCTAAGGACATGTTCCGGATCTACTACGAATGCCTGGTGAAGTGGTGCCGAAGGAAAGGCAACAAAGCCTCAGTGACAGAACTGACGAAGGTACTAGCGCGCAATGACCGCCAGGATTTGGTGGACCACATTTTGGCCTGCGAAGCGAAGGAGAAAGGCCTTGAGACCTCGCCTTGAGTAGAGAGACCCCCTTGGTTCGTAGTGTTCGAAACCAGTCTGGTGCGTGTGTGAGAGAGAGAGAGAGAGAGAGAGAGAGAGAGAGAGAGAGAGAGAGAGAGAGAGAGAGTGTCATGAAACAGCTGAACTGTATATCAAGCAATCTATTGAATTAGGGCTTTTGAAAATAGCCAATATATTAAGATCTCAAGAAATTTGTCTGCCAAACGATTAACATTAAACCAAGCAATTTCAGAAATGAATAAGGGGAAGGAAATTCTCGTAAATTAACTCCCTTTTCTTTTTTACCAAAGTTATTTATGGCACCGATTCGCCTGCAAAGTGAAAGTAGTTGCCACAACAATACAGACCCAAGTTCATCCTTCAGGTTCAAGCAATTTCTATCTTTTCTTTGTTTGTTTGTTTACACATTGACAGCTGCCTAGGTTGGTTTACAGTGAATAATTGTGTTAAATATTATGTTTACATTTGTGTACAGACACAAAACCTTTAATGGAGGACGTATGTTGGGGTTTTTTCTATTGGTGATCGCTTTTTACATTGTGTACATATATACAATATTTTTTTGTTAAATGGAGAATTTATTTTTATTTCTGTTGATGATCGCTTTTTATATTTTGTACATATATAATATACAATATTTTTAACTGATCATTTTTTTATGCTAAAGATTTCTATTTTTAGAACAGTTTTGGTGGAGGGCGGTATGTGTTCTTTTAGATCTTGTGTTCTTTTAAGCTTGACTGGTCCGCCAACTCGCAGGCCCTCCCTCCTCAAGAAGGGCAACCAGCGCCTCTTACTCCTGAGGAAGCTGAACAAGTTTGGGGTGTGCCGGAGACTGCTGGGTCTGTTCTACAGAGACACCATTGAGTCAGTCCTCACCTTCAACCTTCTCAGCCACTTCGGCAGCCTCAAGGAGCACGACAAGGCCAGGCTGATGAAGGTCACCAAGACAGCTGGCAGGCTGATGGCCCTGCTCAAGAAGGGCAACCAGCGCCTCTTCTTCCTGAGGAAGCTGAACAGTTTGGGGTGTGCCAGAGACTGTGGATCTGTTCTACAGAGCCACCATTGAGTCAGTCCTCACCTTCAACCTTCTCAGCCACTTCGGCAGCCTCAAGGAGCTCGACAAGGCCAGGCTGATGAAGGTCACCAAGACAGCTGGCAGGCTGATGGCCCTGCTCAAGAAGGGCAACCAGCGCCTCTTACTCCTGAGGAAGCTGAACAAGTTTGGGGTGTGCCAGGAGACTGCTGGGTCTGTTCTACAGAGACACCATTGAGTCAGTCCTCACCTTCAACCTTCTCAGCCACTTCGGCAGCCTCAAGGAGCACGACAAGGCCAGGCTGATGAAGGTCACCAAGACTGCTGGCAGGCTGATGGCCCTGCTCAAGAAGGGCAACCAGCGCCTCTTCTTCCTGAGGAAGCTGAACAAGTTTGGGGTGTGCCAGAGACTGTGGATCTGTTCTACAGAGCCACCATTGAGTCAGTCCTCACCTTCAACCTTCTCAGCCACTTCGGCAGCCTCAAGGAGCTCGACAAGGCCAGGCTGATGAAGGTCACCAAGACTGCTGGCAGGCTGATGGCCCTGCTCAAGAAGGGCAACCAGCGCCTCTTACTCCTGAGGAAGCTGAACAAGTTTGGGGTGTGCCAGAGACTGTGGATCTGTTCTACAGAGCCACCATTGAGTCAGTCCTCACCTTCAACCTTCTCAGCCACTTCGGCAGCCTCAAGGAGCACGACAAGGCCAGGCTGATGAAGGTCACCAAGACAGCTGGCAGGCTGATGGCCCTGCTCAAGAAGGGCAACCAGCGCCTCTTCTTCCTGAGGAAGCTGAACAAGTTTGGGGTGTGCCAGAGACTGTGTGTGTGTGTGTGTGTGTGTGTGTGTGTGTGTGTAACATGACATGAATTCATCATTTATTTGATGCAAATGATATGCTTAATTCACCCTTATCAATCTCTAGGGGTGGGGGGAGCACAGGGGGGAGGGGGTGGGGGTGGCAAAGGACTGGTTTTATTGTTCTAATATTTATTTAAAGATTGCTTTTCATGTAAGTTATGTTATGTGTGGTGGGGAGGACTTAGCACACTAGTGAGCATGACTACATTCAGTATGTGGGGGTGGGGGTGTTGAAAGCTATGCTCCTATGATTATTTCCTTTATGATTGCTGTTTCTGTGTGCTATGTCTGCTGGTGATTTTGTTGCTTGCTTGTGATTTTTTTGGAAAACATTTTATGATTTACTTGCCTGTGTACTTTCATGTCTTGGGTTAGAAGTGTGTGTGTGTGTGTGTGTGTGTGTGTGTGTGTGTGTGTTTGAAAGGAAATTATTTTTCTTTCTTATTTCCCTCTTGGTTGATTGAGTTCATTGATTTAATTTCAATGAATTAAATTATTATTTTTATTTAGTTAGTTAGTTAGGTATTGTTTATTTATTTATTTATCTATTTACCACTGATTCATTCTTTTTTCTTTTAATTGCTTGGTTCAACATAATTGATTGATTTTGTTTCAAATATTTAATTGAGTTATTTATTTGTGTCATTCATAATTATTGCTCTCTTTTATTTTCCCTATTGTAATCCCCATCCCCATGACATGGGCATCATGGCCTGGTTCATTAAACTTTCCGAACCTCTCTCTCTCTCTCTCTCTCTCTCTCTCTCTCTCTCTCTCTCTCTCTCTCTCTCTCTCTCTCTCTCTCTCTCTCTCTCTCTCTCTCTCACTCTCTCACTCTTTCTCTCTCTCTCTCTTACAGGCACACACACGTATACATGTACACTCACACACATACACACAACTACCTACCTACCCCCTACACACACACACACGCACGCACGAACACACACACACAAAGAGTATAAGTCGACATTATCTTATGAAAGTGTCTGTGAAGTCTATATATCCGACTGACGGATAAGTGGACATTTTTGTCTGAAAACGTCTATAAACTCGAGATATCCGACTGACGGATAAGTCGACATTTTTTTTCTCAAAACGTCTGTGAAGTCGAGATATCCGACTGACGGATAAGTCGACTGACGCACAACTCGACATAAAATCCATTGCCGCTGGCACGTCGACTTAAGCGTATTCGACTGTACTACTTTTATACAAATTGTTGGTTTAAGCTTTGTCTCTGTGTGTGTGTGTGTGTGTGTGTGTGCATGTGTGAGTATGTGTGTGTGTGTGTGTGAGAGAGAGAGAGAGAGAGGGAGGGGGGGGGGCGGGGGGGGAGAGAGAGAGCGAGCTTGGGTGAATGCATGCTGAATTTAATTTATTGTTCTAGCACGATAGGATTTTTTGATTTTATAAACTAAACTTTGTTTTTATGTACTTCTATTATACATTTGCTTGTGATATTATTCATTGTATTTGTTTTATGCATATTATCATATACAAACTGTTGGTTTTACTTTTAGCTGTGTGTGTGTGTGTGTGTGTGTGTGTGTGTGTGTGTGTGTGTGTGTGTGAGCGTGAGCTTCCTATTATTTATTTTGCATTGTAATTTAATACTATATTTATTTATTTATTCATTTATATAAGGAAAAATGTGTGGAAAGTTTGATTTTGGATGAGAGCTTGTAAATGATATGTTTCTTGTTATGTTTATGTTTTATGTGCATGCCAGACAAAAAATTTCTTTATCTTTTTAAAGACAATAAATTTTGATTGATTGATTGATTACATGTGCCATGAGTTTATTCTGTTTATTTTGTTTCAAAATTGAAGTGTTTTGTACAGGATGTAAAAAAAAATCTACGTTCAGTTTTGGTTATGTTTTTAAAAAAAATGTTTCTGCTTTATCTGTGAACGCCTTTCCCCCCAAAAAAAAAAGTTATATAAAAAGAATATCAGCAAAGACAGCGATAGTAGCACTAGTGAGCAGCAGATAGTAGCACTAGTGAGCATTAATACATTCAAAGTGTGTGGGTGTGTGTGTGTGTTTGAAAGCTATGCTCCTATGATTATTTCCTTTATGATTGCTGTTGCTGTGCGCTATGTCTGCTGGTGATTTTGTTGCTTGCTTGTGATTTTATTGGAAAACATTTTATGATTTACATGCCTGTGTATTTTTATGTCTTGGTTTAGACGTGTGTGTGTGTGTGTGTGTGTGTGTGTGTGTGTGTGTGTGTGTGTGTGTGTGTGTGTGTGTGTGTGTGAAAAGGAAGTTATTTTTCTTGTTATGAATTTTATGTAATATTTTATTGTTGTCATCTGCGTGATGTTGTTATGATTGCTGCAGGTGACATTATTTAATTTGCTATTTGTATTATTTATGTGTGCGTGCGCGCGCTTATGCGTGTGTTTGTGTATGTGAGAGAGAGGGAGGGGGAGGGGGAGAGAGAGACAGGGGGTGGGGGGTGTCAGAGAGGGGCGACTCTGTGTTGACTTTTAGCTATACATTATTATTATATGATCTAATTACTATCTTACATATTTTGATTGTGATCTTTATTTTAGTTTGTGTTATGCATATTACTACTTTTACACAAATTGTTGGTTTAAGCTTTGTCTGTGTCTGTGCATGTGTGAGTATGTGTGTGTGTGAGAGTGAGGGGGGGGGGGGGGGGGCAGGGAGAGAGAGAGAGAGGAGCTTGGGTGAATGGGTGCTGATTTTATTGTTCTAGCACTATTGGGTTTTGGGTTTGTGTTTTTATAAACTAAACTTTGTTTTTATGTACTTCTATTATACATTTGCTTGTGATATTATTCATTGTATTTGTGTTATGCATATTGTCATATCATATACAAACTGTTGGTTTTACGTTTAGCTGTGTGTGTGTTTGTACGTGTGTGTGTGTATGTGTGCTTCCTATTGTTTATTTTGCATTGTAATTTAATACTATATTTATTTAATGTTTCAATTATATAAGGAAACATGTGTGGAAATTTGATTTGGGATGAGAGCTTGTAAATGATATGTTTCTTGTTATGTTTATGTTTTATGTGCATGCCAGACAAAGATTTTCTTTATCTTTTTAAAGACAATAAATTTTGATTGATTGATTGATTACATGTGCCATGAGTTTATTCTGTTTATTTTGTCTCAAAATTGAAGTGTTTTGTACAAAATCTACATTCAGTTTTGGTTATGTTTTTTTAAAAATGTTTCTGCTTTATCCGTGAACGCCTCCCCCCCCCCCCCCCCCAAAAAAAAAGTTATATAAAAAGAATATCAGCAAAAACAGCGTAGCTTTCTGATATCAGTCAGATAGATATTGTGAGTTATGTGCCAGAACTGTGAGCTGTACTCACAATGGTGTGCACTGAACCGCCAGTGGCCTCTCAGCAGACGACGCTGATCCGAGGTGAGCCCAAACGTTTGCTTGTAATTGAGAGAAATTGTTTTTAAAATTCTTCCGATCATAAATTAAAAGCCAGGAGGTAGTATCATTCTTCTCTGGTGAAAAGCCAGGAGGTACTATCATTCTTCTCTGGTGAAAGCCAGGAGGTACTATCATTATTCACTGGTGAAAGCCAGAAGGTACTAACTATCATTAGTATCATTCTCTGTGAAAGACAGAAGGTACTATCATTCTTCTCTGGTGAAATCCAGAAGGTACTATCATTCTTCTAAAGGTGAAAGCCAGAAGGTACTATCATTCTTCTCTGGTGAAAGCCAGGAGGTACTATCATTCTTCTCTAGTGACAGCCAGGAGGTACTATCATTCTTCTCTGGTGGAAGCCAGGAGGTACTATCATTCTTCTCTGGTGAAAGCCAGAAGGTACTATCATTCTTCTCTGGTGAAAGCCAGAAGGTACTATCATTCTTCTCTGGTGAAAGCCAGGAGGTACTATCATTCTTCTCTGGTGAAAGCCAGGAGGTAGTATCATTCTTCTCTGGTGAAAGCCAGGAGGTAGTATCATTCTTCTCTGGTGAAAGCCAGAAGGTACTATCATTCTTCTCTGGTGAAAGCCAGAAGGTAGTATCATTCTTCTCTGGTGAAAGCCAGGAGGTACTATCATTCTTCTCTGGTGAAAGCCAGAAGGTACTATCATTCTTCTCTGGTGACAGCCAGGAGGTAGTATCATTCTTCTCTGGTGAAAGCCAGGAGGTAGTATCATTCTTCTCTGGTGAAAGCCAGGAGGTACTATCATTCTTCTCTGGTGAAATCCAGAAGGTACTAACATTCTTCTAAAGGTGAAAGCCAGAAGGTACTATCATTCTTCTCTGGTGAAAGCCAGAAGGTACTATCATTCTTCTCTGGTGAAAGCCAGGAAGGTACTATCATTCTTCTCTGGTGAAAGCCAGAAGGTACTATCTATCATTATAAAGGTGAAAGCCAGAAGGTACTATCATTCTTCTAAAGGTGAAAGCCAGGAGGTAGTATCATTCTTCTCTGGTGACAGCCAGGAGGTACTATCATTCTTCTCTGGTGAAAGCCAGAAGGTACTAACTATCATTATAAAGGTGAAAGCCAGAAGGTACTATCATTCTTCTCTATTGAAATCCAGAAGGTACTATCATTCTTCTAAAGGTGAAAGCCAGAAGGTGCTATCATTCTTCTAGGGTGAAAGCCAGAAGGTACTATCATTCTTCTAAAGGTGAAAGCCAGGAGGTGCTATCATTCTTCTAGAGGTGAAAGCCAGAATTGTACTATGTTTCTTCTCTGGTGAAAGCCAGAAGTTATAATTCTTTTAAGCCAGAAGGTGCTATCAATAATCATTCTTCTCTGTTGAAACCCAGAAGGTGCTATCATTTTTCTCTGGTGAAAGCCAGAAGGTGCTATCATTCTTCTCTGGTGAAAGTCAGAAGGCACTATCATTCTTTTCTGGTGAAAGCCAGAAGGTGCTATCATTCTTCTCTGGTGAAAGCCAGAAGGTGCTATCATTCTTCTCTGGTGAAAGCCAGAAGGTGCTATCATTCTTCTAAAGGTGAAAGCCAGAAGGTACTATCATTCTTCTAAAGGTGAAAGCCAGAAGGTACTATCATTCTTCTAAAGGTGAAAGCCAGAAGGTACTATCATTCTTCTAAGGGTGAAAGCCAGAAGGTGCTATCATTCTTCTCTGCCAGGAGGTACTGTCAATTCTTCTCTGGTGAAAACCAGAAGGTGCTATCATTCTTCTAAAGGTGAAAGCCAGAAGGTGCTATCATTCTTCTCTGCCAGGAGGTACTGTCAATTCTTCTCTGGTGAAAACCAGAAGGTACTATCATTCTTGTAAAAGTGAAAGCCAGGAGGTACTGTCATTCTTCTCTGGTGAAAGTCAGAAGGTACTATCATTCTTATCTGGTGAAAGTCATAAGGTACTATCATTGCTCTATGGTGAAAGCCAGAAGGTACTATCATTCTTGTAAAGGTGAAAGCCAGAAGGTACTATCATTCTTGTAAAGGTGAAAGCCAGAAGGTACTATCACTCTTCTCTGGTGAAAGCCAGGAGGTACAGGAAGATGAAGATTTGTGCCTTTTTGTTTTGTTTTAGTTTTTTGTGTGGTTTTTTTTCCTCCGCATGTTGGATCAACATAATCATATTTGACGTTATTTGATTTCTAATATTATTGTTTAGATTTTTGAATTTTCTTTTAGATTAATCGATAATGCGCGAGTCGAGCAGCTATAATGGCGTGTTATATTTAATCACGTTGATATAGTTTGCCAATCTCCCTTATAACACCCCCCCCCTTATAAGACTCCCTTCCCCCCGTGGGGATACCGGGGGGGTCTTTTGTATAAATAGTTCCCCCACCTTCTAGAAGTTCTGTGCTTGTAGCTTCCTCTAATCTGTCACTCTCTTTGATCTTTTCCCTTTGCTTACTGTCATCTACTATCTTTCTGCCTTACCGGTGGTCCATTCTCCTGCCTTTTGTCAAGAAACGCTTTCTAAAAGATTTCCCTCCAGCCGAAGTCGGACATGCTGGGGGCTAATTATTTCTTACGTAGGCACATAACGGCAGCATGACGCATCTGCGCTCGCAATTGACAGGAAACTGTTTGAGCGATCGAAGAAGAAGAAGAAGAAGAAGAAAGAAGAAGACTCCCTCTCACTTAAGACCTACCTCTCTGAGACATTGCCCTTCTTTGTAAGTAACGTATTAAAATTTCCTCCCTTATGCAACTCCCTCCCACTTATTAAGATCTTATTTTGAATGATTTTTTCGAGGTCTTAAAAGAGGGGTTCCACCGTGTTTAAAAAAACACAAATGACGTCCGGCGAAAGCAAGGAGGTCAGTACTACAGTGGAACATCCCTTATAAGACCTTCAAAAATCATCCAATGTGAGGTCTTATAAGGGAGGGGTCTTGTAAGGGAGGTAATTTTAATACTTACAAAGAAGGGCAATGTCTCTGAGAAGTAGGTCTTAAGGCGGCGACAGACTATGTGGCTGCCTCATGTGAATCGATCAGGTCGTGACGTTTCACCTCATTTGCATACCATCTAACTCGATCAGTCTGACTCAGTCGGGCCAAGTCAGGTGACAGGGCCGAATAGGGCGGGTTCTAAATTTCACTGATCGAGTCAGATGGCTTGTGACGTCTTCTGTGCGGGAAACAAAATTTGATCTACGTCACGACCTGATCGAGTCATATGAGGCAGTCGCATAGTCTGTCGCCGGCTTTATGTGGGAGGGAGTCTTATAAGGGAGGTAATTTTAATACTTACAAAGAAGGGCAATGTCTCTGAGAAGTAGGTCTTATGTGGGAGGGAGTCTTATAAGGGAGGTTCCACTGTATCTACTTTCTTTATTCCCTTTGCGATAGCACTTTCTGGGTTTCAACTAACGAAGTCTGAATTGTTCTGTTTCGTCGATGCTATACGAGGGGCACTCCATATATGTTGCAATGTGGAGAACTGGCAGTGTGCATCCTCCTTCTGGATAGTCAAACTGTTAGAAGAGTCCCTCACTAGAACGCATGTAGCACGTGAATATCCTTTTCAAACCAAACAGTTATGGCACCAGACCAGCTCAACTGAAGTATGTGAAAAATAGTGCCCGGCCTCGACGAATGCTCAAGCATCTTCAACTTGCTATAACTGCTTGCCCCTTCGTCAGTGCTTCACATGCGATAGTAGGAAAGGATAACAAGGGACTAAGTAAAAAAGATAAATGGGTGGGAGACTAGCTAAGCTCCGCAAAAGTCTGTTTTCTTGCCAAATGTCCAAAGTAGCTGCAGCAGTGTGGTCACTTGCGATGTCACACTAAAACAGGGGGAGACCAGGTACCAGTGCTTGGATGGCAAACTCAAAGTGCCTTTGGTTAAATAGATATCTATGTTTCAATCTACAGTGAGAGCTCTTCTCTCTAGGAGATGAACTGAAGTCATATAACCAGCTTTTCAGAAACATTTCACAGCATTTATGTGTGTGATAATTTTGCTACTATTCTCTTTTCTGTGATATTGTTGCTGATAGTCTCACATAGAACATCCAAGCGGATAATTATTGCTTGTTTAAATTTTTTTTATTATACTGACAGATAAAAGTTGCATAATCGTTAACAAAGTCCCAGATACTGGCTAACTTCTCGCTATCTAATTTGTTGTATGATTTGGATGCGCCATTCAACCCTACCCCTTTTCTGATCTTCAGTAAACCAGTGGGGCAAATAACGGGTATAGCGCTTCTACACACCCAGCTGTTCGTATTAGATTTGATTCAGGCTTCCTGATGAACAGTTCAGTATGTTTTTCAACTCATCAGCATTTATCCAGATGTCATTTCCGACAAGAGTCTTTACACTGACTGACAAGCACAACGGTCATTTGACAACTGTAACAGTCACGTTCTTCTGCCAAACTGAAATTCCTTGAGCCATATGTGAACTTTTGTTTCTGAAAGGACAAAGTCTAAAAAACAATTTATCAATGTCTGATACTCTTGTTTGAATGTCTTTCCTTGAGTATAAGCGTAGAAGTTTATAGGTAAAAAATCTCAGCATTAAAGATATTTTCACAGCTTGGGACCAACGTTCACCTTGGCGGACATTTTGCTTTGCTCAGCGTTTATGGACTGGTAGAAAATAAGAAGATTTGTGACGTAAGTATTATGATATTTCCTGATATTGACAGAATATTCACATTGCAAAATATATGGAGTGCCCCTCGTATAAACTAAAGTGACCAATCCTGTTGAAATTCTGGTGAACATTTTGTCTTTGAAAATCAACGTATTTGTCCGGAATAAATTCTATGGAAACAACTTTGGCGTGTGTGTGTGTGTGTGTGTGTGTGTGTGTGTGTGTGTGTGATGTGTGTGCACGCGTTCATGTGTGGGGGGTGCATGTCCGTGAACTTTGTGTGTGTTAGTGTTATAGTGTCCGTTTCTTAATTAATCAATTGAGAGAAATTTGGGGCAGTGGGTGGATGCCTCGTGCCTCCTTTTTTAAATTTTATTTAAAAAATGTGCACATTTCTAAGTTGATGTAATGAATTTTAATGATAATTATTTGGTTGGTATAATTTTGTTTCACACGTTTGATTAATGTTCGTTCAGTTATATTGTATTTCTGTCATGTTGTTGCACCTAACCTGAATTTCTCTTTTGGAGATATTAAAGTATACTTGAACTTGAAATAGTTCCCCCACCTTCTGAAAGTTCTGTGCTTGTAACTTCCTCGAATCTGACACTCTCTTTGACTCTGCCTTTTCCCTTTGCTTACTATCATCTACAATCTTTCTGACTTATTGGCTCATTCTCCTGCATTGATTTCCAAAACATTCTTCCAAATAATTTTTCTTCTTTGATCTCCTCCGAAATCGGAATGTGTCTGCTGTACGCAGCGGGGAGACCAGTGAAAACTGAAAACGGACACATACGTACTTTACCCATTGTGGCCTTTTGGCCAGGAAACGCAGAAGAAGAACAAGAAGAGTAATGGAGATAGATTAACTTTAGCAACGGATTGTCTTTGGTGATAAATCGTGCTGGAACTCGCTAGTAGTCATACTTACATCATCATGTCTATGTGACCAAATGTGCCGCAACTCTCCTAGGCCCTTTGTCTATGTGACAAAATCTATATAGTTTATGTCTATGTGACAAAATGTGCCGCAACTCTCCTAGGCATGCATATAGCTTATGTCTATGTGACAAAATGTGCCGCAACTCTCCTAGGCATGCATATAACTTATGTCTATGTGACAAAATGTGCCGCAACTCTCCTAGGCATGCATATAACTTATGTCTATGTGACCAAATGTGCCGCAACTCTCCTAGGCATGCATATAACTTATGTCTATGTGACAAAATGTGCCGCAACTCTCCTAGGCATGCATATAACTTATGTCTATGTGACAAAATGTGCCGCAACTCTCCTAGGCATGCATATAACTTATGTCTATGTGACAAAATGTGCCGCAACTCTCCTAGGCATGCATATAACTTATGTCTATGTGACAAAATGTGCCGCAACTCCCCTAGGCATGCATATAACTTATGTCTATGTGACAAAATGTGCCGCAACTCTCCTAGGCATCCTATGGCAAAATGTGCCGCAACTCCCCTAGGCATGCATATATAGGCATGCTTATGTCTATGTGACAAAATGTGCCGCAACTCCCCTAGGCATGCATATAACTTATGTCTATGTGACAAAATGTGCCGCAACTCTCCTAGGCATGCATATAACTTATGTCTATGTGACAAAATGTGCCGCAACTCTCCTAGGCATGCATATAACTTATGTCTATGTGACAAAATGTGCCGCAACTCTCCTAGGCATGCATATAACTTATGTCTATGTGACAAAATGTGCCGCAACTCTCCTAGGCATGCATATAACTTATGTCTATGTGACAAAATGTGCCGCAACTCTCCTAGGCATGCATATAACTTATGTCTATGTGACAAAATGTGCCGCAACTCTCCTAGGCATGCATATAACTTATGTCTATGTGACAAAATGTGCCGCAACTCTCCTAGGCATGCATATAACTTATGTCTATGTGACAAAATGTGCCGCAACTCTCCTAGGCATGCATATAACTTATGTCTATGTGACAAAATGTGCCGCAACTCTCCTAGGCATGCATATAACTTATGTCTATGTGACAAAATGTGCCGCAACTCTCCTAGGCATGCATATAACTTATGTCTATGTGACAAAATGTGCCGCAACTCTCCTAGGCATGCATATAACTTATGTCTATGTGACAAAATGTGCCGCAACTCTCCTAGGCATGCATATAGCTTATGTCTATGTGACAAAATGTGCCGCAACTCTCCTAGGCATGCATATAACTTATGTCTATGTGACAAAATGTGCCGCAACTCTCCTAGGCATGCATATAACTTATGTCTATGTGACAAAATGTGCCGCAACTCTCCTAGGCATGCATATAACTTATGTCTATGTGACAAAATGTGCCGCAACTCTCCTAGGCATGCATATAACTTATGTCTATGTGACAAAATGTGCCGCAACTCTCCTAGGCATGCATATAACTTATGTCTATGTGACAAAATGTGCCGCAACTCCCCTAGGCATGCATATAACTTATGTCTATGTGACAAAATGTGCCGCAACTCTCCTAGGCATGCATATAACTTATGTATATGTGACAAAATGTGCT
Organism: Phymorhynchus buccinoides; assembly: GCA_017654935.2. Lineage (NCBI taxonomy): Eukaryota > Metazoa > Mollusca > Gastropoda > Neogastropoda > Raphitomidae > Phymorhynchus > Phymorhynchus buccinoides. Next base: position 11,107,490 of record CM065712.1, on the reverse strand, counting down.
GCAACTCTCCTAGGCATGCATATAACTTATGTCTATGTGACAAAATGTGCCGCAACTCTCCTAGGCATGCATATAACTATGTCTATGCGACAAAATGTGCCGCAACTCCCATATAGGCATGCATATAGCTTATGTCTATGTGACAAAATGTGCCGCATGTCTTATGTCTATGTGACAAAATTTTAGGCATGCACAGCTATGTTATGTGACAAAATGTGCCTAACTCTCCTAGGCATAATAACTTATGTCTATGTGACAAAATGTGCCGCAACTCTTAGGCATGCATATAACTTATGTCTATGTGACAAAATGTGCCGCAACTCTCCTAGGCATGCATGAACTTACCTATGGTACAAATGTGCACTCTCCTAGGCATGCATATAACTTAGTCTAGGTGATGTGCCGAACATTACGCGTGTGACCGTTTCTGATTACCCCGCCACTGGACGTGGGCAGCCACACTCCTATACCCAATGTATTTTCTTCACAGCTTCGGAACTTATGTCTATGATGGTGTTATGCCGGCATCATGCCAGGAGATTGTCGTGGCTTAAGACAATCCCCGCACAACCATGCAGAACATAACATTTTGATGTAGCCTTGGTGTTCAAGCTTTTGTCAATTGGTCTGACACAGCCTTATGCTAAAAAGGAATGTGATAATGTGATAATTGTTTTCTTATACGCAAGTGTTTTTTTGGGGGGTTGTGGGTAAGTTATGGAATAAGATACTCTGACTAGCCAAGATGTAACAATACAAAAACAAAAACATATATATACTAGTTTCTAACGTTGGGTTTTTTTTATTGAAAAAAA
>CM065712.1:11086675-11104175 GCA_017654935.2 Phymorhynchus buccinoides | reverse complement strand
ATGTAACACCATGTAGTATACATACATACATACATACATACATACATACATATTTACATACTACACATACACAGTTTATTGCTCGCACCTCATCAACAAATTCGTCTGAACAGAGGCATAGCATGTCAAAATGTGACACCGAAGTACATACATAACACGCCATTTAGCTGTTGCATGAGCTCATGCATTCATTAAATTAATTAACCCTTTCGCCGCAAACGACGCATTTTTGCACCACAATGATTGAACACCCATGTCAGTAAAAACCTTGAATTCAGGGTCTGTTATCCAATAATATTTGTGTTCTTGATTTGGGGAGTTAAGGATAGGCCTTTTTTAAAGCATGTAGTAAAGGAATCCCCAATATTTCAGACAAAATATTTTCTTTACCCATGTAAGTTTATTGGATAATTTTGGCTAAAAAATGGCTGGCGGCAAAAGGGTAGTCATTTAGTAAAAAAACAACAACACTCTTAACAATAATTAATACTGGACATCAAATAAAGTCAAATGAAATTGGCGTTCTTTAAAATAAATTCTTGCGCAAGAAAAAAACCCCATCTTGCCCCTAATGCCACAAATATTTCACAGACATGTTTTTGTTCACTAACAGACAGACAGACAGACAGAAAGAGAACAGTACAGGCCTTCGCTTCCATTCCAATGTACTCCCGATCTGATGATAAACCCGGGATAACAGAAACGCTGAGCAACAAAACCACAAGCAAAAGTCGGTGCAAACTTCCGCTAACTATCAACTAAACGCATCATTTGATATGTACCACAAGTCATGGGAAAGCATAAAGCTGGTCTGACATGTATTTGTACGAGCTTGTCGGGGAAAAAAACCCACCCAAACCCACAGCTAAATACCTAAATACCCCCCCCCCCCCCCCCCCACCCCCGTGGGGATACCGAGGGGGTCTTTTGCATCAATAGTTCCCCCACCTTCTGTGCTTGTAACTTCCTCTAAATCTGTAACTCTCTTTGACTCTGCCTTTTCCCCTTTGCTTAGCTGTCATCTACTACTATCTTTCTGCCCTTACCGGTCCATTAATTTTCCTGCCCTTTTTTCACGAAACACTTTTACAAAAAAAAGATTCCCTCCAGCCGAAGTCGGACATGTTTGGGCCTAATTGTTCCTTACTTTGGCGCATAACGGCAGCATGGCGCATCTGCGCTCACAATTGACTGGAGACCGTCTGAGCGATCGAAGAAGAAGAAGAAGAAGAAGAAGAAGAAGAAGAAGAAGAAGAAGAAACATAGTTGAATGAAAAAGAAACAACAGAAGCTGCTGATGGGACCCAGAGATGCACCAGCGACGCCTGCCCTATCAACACGAGAGCAGCCCTGCTCCAGCCTGTAATGATGACGTGGGGTTCTCACCACATGTATACGGGGTGGGGTGGGGGTGGGGGGTGGAGTGGGGGGGGGGGGGGGGGTTCGATGCTGATCAGATTATGTCTGTAAAATGGGCTCTCTTTCAATGATACCCACCACACTGGCTTTCACCCCAGAGGAATGATAGTACCTTCTGACTTTCACCAGAGAAGAATGATAGTACCTTCTGACTTTCACCAGAGAAGAATGATAGTACCTTCTGACTTTCACCAGAGAAGAATGATAGTACCTTCTGGCTTTCACCAGAGAAGAATGATAGTACCTTCTGGCTTTCACCATAGAAGAATGATAGTACCTTCTGGCTTTCACCAGAGAAGAATGATAGTACCTTCTGGCTTTCACCAGAGAAGAATGATAGTACCTTCTGGCTTTCACCAGAGAAGAATGATAGTACCTTCTGGCTTTCACCAGAGAAGAATGATAGTACCTTCTGAACCATAGAAGAATGATAGTACCTTCTGGCTTTCACCATAGAAGAATGATAGTACCTTCTGGCTTTCACCAGAGAAGAATGATAGTACCTTCTGGCTTTCACCAGAGAAGAATGATAGTACCTTCTGACTTTCACCAGAGAAGAATGATAGTACCTTCTGGCTTTCACCAGAGAAGAATGATAGTACCTTCTGACTTTCACCAGAGAAGAATGATAGTACCTTCTGACTTTCACCAGAGAAGAATGATAGTACCTTCTGGCTTTCACCAGAGAAGAATGATAGTACCTTCTGGCTTTCACCATAGAAGAATGATAGTACCTTCTGGCTTTCACCATAGAAGAATGATAGTACCTTCTGGCTTTCACCATAGAAGAAATATAGTACCTTCTGGCTTTCACCATAGAATTATAGTACCTTCTGACTTTCACCAGAGAAGAATGATAGTACCTTCTGGCTTTCACCAGAGAAGAATGATAGTACCTTCTGACTTTCACCAGAGAAGAATGATAGTACCTTCTGGCTTTCACCAGAGAAGAATGATAGTACCTTCTGGCTTTCACCATAGAAGAATGATAGTACCTTCTGGCTTTCACCAGAGAAGAATGATAGTACCTTCTGACTTTCACCAGAGAAGAATGATAGTACCTTCTGGCTTTCACCAGAGAAGAATGATAGTACCTTCTGGCTTTCACCAGAGAAGAATGATAGTACCTTCTGGCTTTCACCAGAGAAGAATGATAGTACCTTCTGACTTTCACCAGAGAAGAATGATAGTACCTTCTGGCTTTCACCCGAGAAGAATGATAGTACCTTCTGGCTTTCACCTTCAGAAGAATGATAGTACCTTCTGGCTTTCACCTTAGAAGAATGATAGTACCTTCTGGCTTTCACCCGAGAAGAATGATAGTACCTTCTGGCTTTCACCCGAGAAGAATGATAGTACCTTCTGGCTTTCACCAGAGAAGAATGATAGTACCTTCTGGCTTTCACCTTCAGAAGAATGATAGTACCTTCTGGCTTTCACCAGAGAAGAATGATAGTACCTTCTGGCTTTCACCCGAGAAGAATGATAGTACCTTCTGGCTTTCACCAGAGAAGAATGATAGTACCTTCTGGCTTTCACCAGAGAAGAATGATAGTACCTTCTGGCTTTCACCAGAGAAGAATGATAGTACCTTCTGGCTTTCACCAGAGAAGAATGATAGTACCTTCTGGCTTTCACCAGAGAAGAATGATAGTACCTTCTGGCTTTCACCAGAGAAGAATGATAGTACCTTCTGGCTTTCACCAGAGAAGAATGATAGTACCTTCTGGCTTTCACCAGAGAAGAATGATAGTACCTTCTGGCTTTCACCAGAGAAGAATGATAGTACCTTCTGGCTTTCACCAGAGAAGAATGATAGTACCTTCTGACTTTCACCCGAGAAGAATGATAGTACCTTCTGGCTTTCACCAGAGAAGAATGATAGTACCTTCTGGCTTTCACCTGAGAAGAGAATGATAGTACCTTCTGGCTTTCACCAGAGTAGAATGATAGTACCTTCTGGCTTTCACCAGAGTAGAATGATAGTACCTTCTGGCTTTCACCAGAGAAGAATGATAGTACCTTCTGGCTTTCAGCAGAGTAGAAAGATAGTTCCTTGTGGTGTATAACTCGCAACGTCTCAGGAAGGAAGGAAAAAGTGAAAAAGTGGTTAAGACGCTGCGTGGCTAGCAGCATGAGTGACCCGGGTTCGAATCCCGGCCTCGCCCTTTCTTTTCTAGTTCGACAGGAAAATCGAACTGAACATCGAGTCCTTCGGATGGGGACTTAAAGCTAGTCTGATCTGACCCGTGGGCTTTACGCACGTAACCAAAAAATCCTGGCAGTTTAAAGTCGATAAGAGCAAGGAGAAGTCCCGCTGTCTTGTATGACCAAATTGATAGCTAGGTTTCCCAAGCCTGCCCCCCCCCTTCCCTCCTCCCCCCCTCTCCACCCCCCCCCCCCCCAAAAGGTAGCCCCCCCAAACAAAAAACAAAAAAAAAAGAAGAAAGAAGGTAGGTGCTGCGCTTACGGTGACGCACTTTCCGCGGGAGAGCAGCCCGAATTTCACAGAGATAAGTATCTGTGACTAGAGTATATCAAATACCAATCAATACAAATATATCTCAAATCATTAACATTCTTTATACATAACATTCTTTGGAGAGAAAAAAAGTACACATAAAAACTCCCAGCAAAAAATGAAAACATAACCTCCAAAGCGAAGGTAGATTTTGTGCATACAGTACGAAATGCTTCAATCTCTATAGTGTAGATAGAGAGAGAGAGAGAGAGAGAGAGAGAGAGAGAGAGAGAGAGAGAGAGAGAGAGAGAGAGAGAGAGAGAGAGAGAGAGAGAGAGAGAGAGAGAGAGAGAGAGAGAGAGAGAGAGAGAGAGAGAGAGAGAGAGAGAGAGAGAGAGTCCTACTTCCCTTTTGGTACGATGTTCTGAAAATTTGAAGGCGAATGATTTGTGAAATGTCCTTTTAATTTAGAGAATGACACACCATGCTGTTCCGCGCTGTTTTCCTTTGTTAAAGTAACACAAAAATAACGGACTCCATAAGATCGTGAAGGGAGACGGCGGATAGCTCATTCTCCTAATCCAATAAAATTCCAGGAAAGTGCGCGTGCGTGTCTCGTGGGTCGCGTGCGTGGAGAGAGAGAGAGAGAGAGAGGAGAGAGAGAGAGAGAGAGAGAGAGAGAGAGAGAGAGAGAGAGAGAGAGAGAGAGAGAGAGAGAGAGAGTGCGTAAGTTTTCCCATTGGTTTTCTATTTATAATTTTTGTTTGAGAAATAAATTTTATTGGACGTGCTTCTGAATCTATATGGGTCAAAAGGTGATTGAGCAGTTCATTTGAGATTCTTTCGACTTCTCATAGAGTTCTCTACCTTTGAGTTAGTTTAACAACAGACACAGTGTGTGTCATCCTCTAAAATAGAAGATTATCTTGCAAAATATTTGCCTTCAAAAGTTTTCGCAACATCGTACCAAAAAGGGAAGTATCATCCCTATAGTAATTTGCATAATTCGCCCTAGAGTATTATACAAAATAAACAGAGTAAACTCATGGCACGCGTATGATCTAAAATGAAGAAGAAACACTGCCTCCACCAAAAGAGTTCCAAAAATAGTACTTTTTATCAGCAAAAAGGGAACTCTGAATCTCCATTAAAAAATTGCATATAATTTTTTTTTAATATACACAATGTAAAAAAAGAAGAAGTAATCTTCAACAGGAAAAAACCCCATCAAACAAATTCCCCATTAAAGGTTTAGTGTCTGTACACAATGTAAAATACATTTAACATAATTATTCATTGTAATTAATCATCAGCTGCCAGTGGAGAAAAAAAAAGATTAAAACTGCTTGGATTAATCATCATATAGTAAAAAGCCAACTGTTCGTGTGTGTGTGTGTCTGAAACACGAAACGGGCCTTATAACTCCGCCGTTTTTCGACCGAATCGCTTCAAATTTGCTGTGAGCCCTAACGGGGCGATGGCAACGGCAACCGAGGCGGCCGTGTCATTTGCGCGGTTCGGCAAATGCGCGAAACGCGCATCCGCCGGCCTCTCGGCGCCCGTATCTCCGGTGTTTCTGGACCGATTGCCTTCGAATTTGCCAGGAAGATCACCGGGGACGGTGACTATCCGTGTACCAACCCGGAAGCGAATCGGTTCAGAAACGCGCGCGCTATACGACTCCGCCGTTTCTTAACCGAATCGCTTCAAATTTGCTGTACTCAGCGTTACCAGTACTTGGCGTTCCCGTTACTAGGCGTTACCGTTACTAGGCGTTACTGGGACTCGGCGTTGCGCTAGTGTTAATAATTTGGCAAACAAATTCCACGAGATCAAATATCAAAGGTGTAGAGTGGCACAGTGGCAACGCGTTCGCCACGAGCACAATAAACCCGAGTTCGAACCTGGGTACAGGGGATTTTTCCCTCTCACTCTCCACTAGGCCTTACTATGGTCTGAACGTGGTGTCTTTCGGATGAGATGATAAACCGAGGTCCCGTGTGCCCATGCACTTAGCACACGTCTGATAAACCCAGTGCAACGAAAAAGTTGTCATTTGGTCAAAATTTACCACCACCACCACCCCTTTCCTTCCTCATCAGTCACACAAAAATACTGTACAGCCAGGGGGTCATCTGACCCATAAAGTATGCAATAACACAATTCAAAAACCTCCTTGATAAATACACCAACATCTCAAAACTGCAATATGAGCATGACTAAAAGGCAGATTTGCCGAAAACAAAATATAAAAACCTCTCAGCTGTGCAAAAGTTCAAACAAAAATGACAGGACAATGAAGAGGCCGCGAGGCCTAATGTCCTAACTACCTGACTTGACCTGACCTGAATAAAATTTAAATTTAATACGACGGTGATATATTATTGGCCCACTATTTTTTGAAAATGACCCATCATTTTCTGCAACCATGGGCCATATTATGACCCATGGAATTTAAAAACAACCTTAAACTCTGAATAATCCTTGCTCACGTTCACTGGCAAAACGTTCAGTCACTCCAATCAGAAAATGTTCTTCACTTCCGTCATAATAAAAAAATGTCTGACCAGATAATCGTTCGAAGTGAGGTCTCCAAGCATGACTTTTTTTTAAAATTTTCTACTTTATATTGGCAAAACTCCTAATCTCTTTACCATGTCAGCTGTTTTCCTACTAGACTTTCCTTCACTGTTACTACATAAAACATGCCTGGACAAATTAATTTTTTTATTACGATGGCTTAGAGTCAAAACGGACTATCTTTAGATAGTCCATGGACTTATTATTGATGTTATTGCAAAAACTAAGAACTTGTATTAAAAAAGACTGCAAATAATGTAAAATGGGGATTATGCTTGTTATATTTCTGCAGTCTTTTCTTGAAACAAGTTATTAGTTTTTCACAATATGTTCAATAATACGTCAATGGACTATCTAAAGATATATCTATGGCACCGCTACAAGTAATATTTGTCACGCCAGAGGGCAGTCAATGCACTAGGGGCTTATCACGCGATTTTCTTACTTGGGCGTAGTAAGAGAGAGAGAGATGGTAGGACCACTCACTCTCTCTCTCATTTTCTTTATCCCCAACTAAGAATAGCGAGAGGATTAGCCCCACACGAGCGTCATGCCCTCTGGCGTGAACAAAATCGTACTAAGTCTCTCATTGTGCCTCAGATTACAAAGGAATCCCCTAAAGGTGAGGTTTCTAAACCTTTCCCACTTAATTTTGCTTTGCATCGGCTCAAATTTGATAATAACTAGATTATTAACTGGTTAACTAGTATAAGCAGTTTCCGCTTCAGGCAAAAGAAAAGTCAGTCAAGTGTTAATTTGAATAAGAAATGTCATTTAACAGTTAAATGGCATTTTATCAAGAAACCGAACTCGTTGAGTGGTTTTTGTAACACGAAATCCTATTGGATACTGCAGATCAGCGATCTTTTCCCAGAAGATTTAGTTAACATTGAAATAAACGAATGAGGTGTGAAAACAAAACCCAAATAGCCTCAATAAGTAAACATTTATCATCGGCCCGTTTCTTCCGAGTTAGTGAACAGATTATATCCGTTCAACTGAAAACGCCGACCAATTACATTGCGTGTTACAAAACCTTCAGAAAAGAATCCCTCTCAGACAGAAAGGACACTTAACAGTTATGTGATATTTCGAAATGTCAGTTAACTGGTATAAGCAATTTCGGCTTCTGGTAAAATAAAGTCAGTTAACTGGAATTAGAAAAGCCCCATAGTCTTGTTGGCCACACTTGATCCCACCAGTGGTTTTCCTCTATAGGCTTCTTCAGTGTAGATACAGTGGAATGTATGTACAGTGGAACCTCCCTTATAAGACTCCCTCCCACATACGACCTACTTCTCTGAGACATTGCCCTTCTTTGTTAGTATTAAAATTGCCTCCCTTATAAGACCCCTCCCTTATAAGACCTCATTTTGGATGATTTTTGAAGGTCTTATAAAGGAGGTTCCACTGTTTCAAAGCGTTGCTACTTCACACTGTGGGCAACATTGTGAATCGCTAGGTCCTCCCAGAGCAGTTTGTTTTCCCTGCTCTGCTACAAATCCTTTCTAAACCAAGCAGTCCCTCAAGGCGAGGTTTCAAATCCTTTCTAAACCAAGCAGTCCCTCAAGGCGAGGTTTCAAATCCTTTCTAAACCAAGCAGTCCCTCAAGGCGAGGTTTCAAATCCTTTCTAAACCAAGCAGTCCCTCAAGGCGAGGTTTCAAATTCTTTATCGTTTGGTTTGTTGGCCAAAATTTGGTCCACCAAATCCTGACGGTGGTTTTCCTGCAGTACTTTCTTCAGTACTTCCACAGAGGCTTTGCTGCCGTTCAGCTGACACCACTTCACCAGGCATTCGTAGTACCTTCGGAACATGTCCTTGGGGAAGCGGTCTTCCAGGCTCTGGACTTCTTTGTAAGGCAGCAGCTCCATCATCACTTTCATCCCCTCGTGACCAAGATTGTCAGCAATCAGGTTGATGGTGGACTTTTTCACAACTGAAAATGTCAACCAAAAAAAAATAGAAAAAAGAAGAAAAGGAAGAAAAAGAAAGAAAGAAAGAAAGAAAGAAAAAAAGAAGAAAAAAAGGAAAAAGAAACAAAATCTGTGAAAATGTCATCTTCATCAGAACTGCAAAGATAAATAGGACAACATAAATATATGAATAAATAAATAAGTTCTTATAATTTTTCAAGCGAAAATCGATGTTAGAGATGACCAACTCTCTCTCCTGTCACTGTTTCATCTTTCCTGTTCATTGAACCAGTGTTTAGCAGCGTAAACGCTTAACAGCAGGGCATTACGAGTTGATTCTGAGAAGCAGAAGCATCGACTTACTAGTTAAATGCGTCAATGAGCAAAAATGGTTTTGACTCCGTTTAAAAAGGGAAACCTACAATGTGGTCAAACTTTGGCAAGGATTGTGGCAAGGACAACAGCTATCTGTATTAATAAAATGTCGGGACTTTACTGGTTTCGTACTGCCTCCGGGCATTGCCTCCAGTATTGTTCCCACCATATTTGTATAAATTACAAATGTCCCATATGTGTCTGATTCAGACCAAGAGGACGCAAAACTCCATTTTCTCTCGTGGTCAAACTTTTGTAGAGCGCTTTAAGCCGCCAGCCATTTTTCAGCCCCCCAAAATATTATGAAACTTAACTGGGTAAAGACAAAAAATTATCTGCACTATTGGGAATTCGTCTGTGACATGTACAAAATTAGGCCTATCCTTACCTCCCAAATTTCAGAAAATAGGGTCTTCAGATAACAGGCCCTGACTTGATGCCTTTTAGTGACATGGGTGTTATACCATTGTGGTGCATAAATGCGACATTGACGGTGAAAGGGTTAAAGTGTGGTCAGAGATTGAGGATATTGCTATAAGTTTCCATTCAACATTTGCCTGTCTGTCCAACAGATGTTCCGTTGCACACAAAGTTGAGCTGTTTAGTTAAAAGACTGAATCTAGAAATCCTAGATACAAACTTCACCAAGCATTTCTTCATGAAATTATTTTGGCTAGAATTATGTTCTTCATCATATTTGTAATATATTTCTTCCCATTAGATTTATGGTAAAAAATGTTTTTGTTGAACAGTACCATGCAAGTTATTTAAATATGTTCTTAGATAATACACTGATTATCGCAAACATAAACAAAATTGCTCATGAGTGACGCTGCTGTCTCAGGATGATCTTTTAGTTCATCCACATTTTCAGAAGTTTTCTTAAACCAACTTTACTTCGCAATAAATAACTTTTCATTAATAACAGTCAAGAATATGTTATAGTATGTCATAAAAGTAGTTATATTAATTTTATTATTGCTCGATTTTCACTCATGGGCAATTTTATTTGTTCGCAATACTATTATTCAAGAACATTTTCTAATAAATATGTTGCATGATACTGCTCAACAAAAATAGTTTTTACCATAAATCTAATGGGAAGAAATATATTAAAAATATGATGAAGAACATAATTCTAGCCAAAATAATTTAATGAAGAAATGCTTGGTGAAGTTTGTATCATTATTATCACTACCACCGTCTTCACCATCTATATCATCATCATCATCTTCAACATCTATATCATCATCGTCATCATCATCATCATCATCATCATCATCATCATCTTCACCATCTATATCATCCTCGTCATCATCATCACCTTCATCATAAGAATACTCACAACGAAATGGCATGTCCTCGAAGTCTGCTGATGGCATTCCCTGCTGCAAGGTGTTTTGTCCAGAATAAGGAGCCAGGGCCATTTGAGGAAAAGTTCTGTTCATTGGAGAAAGTGGTTGTAATCCTCCTTCTGCATGCACGACCATCTTCTTAGTGTCGCTCTGGTCAAGCATTTGTCTGCTGGACTGGTCGTCGCCGATGAGGTCATTTCTGGTGTGGTCAAACTCTTGAATGTGGGTGTTGTAGAAAGCTCGGCCCTCTGAATCCAGTTCAACACTATGAACAAAGCTCTGCGATCTCACCACTTGTCTTTCAGGGATTCCTTTGTCCATATCGCACCAGCACCCTGAGCAATGGCGAGTTCTGGGGGCTCTACCGGGAGGTTCCTTGCACGGACATAACGCCTGGTTTTCATTTCCAATGGTAAAATCATGTCTGCGTACCACATCTGGAGAATTTGGCACAGAGTGGAATTGCTTGTGAGACCCTGAAGAAGAACTGTAGACCCCTCCTTGTTTTGAGTCACCTTGATGGACATACTCTTGAGAGTGCTGTGCTCCTTCTTCTTCTTTTCCAGCCCTAAGAGTTCTCCAATCATGCTGCTGAACTCTGCTGCCTGATGCTCTAGGATGCTGCTGCTGCCCGTAATGAAGATGGAGATGACGAGGTTTCAATATTTTAGAATCTGAGCTGTAGCCACCCAGTTCAGAAGCAGACATTTTCTGTAAAGAGGAAGAAGATAACCGACCAATGCAGAGGTCCTCGGAAGGCTTGGAATGAATATATTCCACAGATTTATCTTGGCTGGGCTGAAGCATGGATGTAGTTTTGTTCGCCATATCGTCAGAATGTTCAAAGGCAACACTCTCTAACCGTTTCCCTTTGCTGGCTGGTGTAGAATGAGGCATCTTGGGCAAGCTGGACCATTCTCTGCTCAGAGAATCTGCAGCAACTTCCCATGAAGGAGATAACTCTGGAGCCGTAAAGACGAAAGACTGGCTTCGAACTGGTGGCTTGTTGATGCTGCTGTTTCTGTTGTCGTCGTTGCTGCCGCATGATGAGGAAGCAAAGTTTGGCATGGAAACCGACTTGCACACGTGGCACACAAAGGGTGGATCTTGTGGCTGGGGTTGTTGTGCATGGTCAGGGGAGAGGGTGGTGGTGGTGGTGGAGGTTGTAGAGGTAGGGGAGGTAGGGCTGTCTGTTCTGTACGGAGGAAACAAGGCTGCCAGCTGACCAGTGCAGGGATGTAGTCCACAAGGCGTGAGCTGATTGACAGGTACAGAAAAGAGGACTGGGGTGTCCTCTGAGGAAGATTGAGTGTCTGTTTCTGCAAAAGAAGGCATGTACACACATGTGATATATGCAAGCAAGTGTGCACAAACATATGTGCATGCATGCACACGTGTGCAAACACGCCACATGCATACACACACAAGGAAATCGCATTAAAAAATGATGAAATGATGAATGCACACAAAAACACAATATTACAAAATTAACATAATTCCTGCTATCAACAATGTTCGGGGGTGGGGGGGGGGGGGGGGTAGCTAAGAAAGAATATTCTTTAAGAACAATTAGAATTCAAACAGTATTTGAAATGCTGGTCTAAAACCTTGGGCAATTGTTACACTGTTGCATTTCTTACAGACATTATTGTGAAACAAACTGCAACAAGAATAAGGGTGTCACCATGTTCAGTAACAAGCCCTCTATGAATGAACAAACTTTGAAATAATTCTATGCAGCGATTCACAGAATACTGTAGCAAGTAGGGATAGACAGAAAAACAAACAAACAAAAACCATATACGAACTATTGCAATTCTAGTACTCTCCCTGGGATCGAGGCTGAGGGCTGATGAAACAGAAAATATAATAAAAGAGAGAGCTGACTCACGTGTGTACATCTTGAGCCCATCACACATCACCATCATTCGCTTTGCAGGCTGGTAAGTGATGCCAGGGGGGAAGCCCTGAAACACTGGCACACGACCGATGACAGACGTGGTGTAGCACAAGCTCTCCTCCTGGACAACCACCATTCTGGAATTCATGCACACCCCGGCTTCCCTCAGCGAACTGGTGCTGCTGCCAACAAGAATCTGTCCACGATGCGCGACTCTCAGAATCACCGTTCTTGAAGGAAATCCGTCCTGGTTGCAACCGGAAGAATTGCTCTTACTGAGCAAGGTCTCCAGGTAGAGGAGGAAATGTCCCACTGTGGTGATGTTGACGTCATCAACAACCACTTCCACCCAGTTTCCGGAGCCCAGTTTCACCCGCACACGGATTCGGTTTGGCAGAGCTACAGCTTCGACCTTGTCACGGTTTCGCAACCGAGAATGTCTCAAGTCCGTGAACTCGTCCAGACGTGTGTTGTTATGGTAGAGATCGATGCAGTAGCCAGGCAGGTTATAAGAGGAGCATACCTGCTGCTTCAGCTGGGCTATCAGCTCATATTTGTGCATAGTGACGGGTAAGACAGCAGGAGACAACGATGAACAGGGTGAGGCGCATTCCACCTTCAGCTCGATCTGAAGATGCTGCTCTATGACGACTGTGCAGTTGGGAGTTTCGAGGAAAGGTTTCAGCACCGTGTCCTTCTCGATTTTCTTTCCGGAGATGAACATCTTGAACGAGATTGGGTCCTTGTGGATCACTTTCGACACTTCCTGGCGGAGGACAGGAGTCGTGGTCTTTGAAGGGGAGAGTAGAATCAGCTCAGACGTCACGTTTTTTCTGGAGTCTGCTTTGAAGTTGAGTTTGATCAGCTTGGAGTCTGCGGGCTGGAAATGAACGTGGAACGTTTCGTTTGAGATGAACCCTGTTGAGAAAGATTCCAGCGAGTAGTCAGCTTCTTTTGGGTACAGTACCACCCTCAGTAGTTTATTGGAAGGGACAACCTTTCCTCTGCATGTCAACCAAACGTTCTCCAACAATGTAGTGTCACCGGTTTCAGCAAAGAGATATGTCTGCAGGAATTTTTCCTTCACTTCTTGCACGTAGTCAGCATCGTTGCAGTCAACGTAGTACACCTTTTCAGTGTTCTGATTCAGCCGACAGATAAACCTCAACGTCAGAGTCTGCACCCTGAAGAGTTCGAGCTGCTCAAAATCTGCCACGTGACGGAAAGCGTGCGGATCGTCGATTCTCTCACCTTGTTTCAGGAGACAGAATTGGGAAGATGAAGGCAGGCTTAAAGCTTTTTCTGCCCACTGCTTACAGTAACTCAGCCCTGTGCCTACACTTGCATCGCGATTAAGAACAAGGCATATTCCATTAAACTGATGTCCAGCGTAGTTCACAATCAATGACAAATCTTGATGTTTCTCTTTCACGATAACTGTACGAAATCTGCGAGGCAGTTCGAAAATCTCACTCTCTCTGCAATGGAAGTAGCAAGCAACGAGCTGTTTGATTCCTGACTTCTTGGGATAGAGACGGATGTGTTTCCAGGATAAGTGGTGAGCGCCAGAAGTCTTGCCTCTCAGGTCGGCAGCGTACACGGACAAAACATCAGAGACAGGTGGTTCTCCAACTGAAAAACAATAACAGATTTTTTATTATAGAAAAGTTATGTTTATTCGCATAAGAAACTATAGCATACACACATGCACGCGCACACACACACAGGCACACACACACACACACACACACACATTTTTAGGAACATCACACACACACACACACACACACATATTTACATGCCCACCACACACACACACATATTTACATGTCCACACACACACACACACACCAAACTTGTCAATCACCTACCCCCCCCCCCCCCCCCTCCACCCCTCACAATCACCTAAAACAGACAGGGACTTGCTCTTGCCATCGAACGACGAATAATCAACTGATGGCATGGAAGACAGCACACTCTCCGTCCAAGGGTACCCGGTCTTCGACCCGTCCGTAACAGAACCACCACCTGCTCCACTCTGGAAAAACGGAGCATCGCCTTCTACGTATCTGGCAGAAGTAGGCAGATCGCTCCAAGCTTCGGAGCTCAAGGGCTCAGGTGCAACCAACTCAATGTCTTCCTCCTCCTCTCTTTCACTTGCTGCAGATCCCTTTTTGCTTGTTGCTGGGATGCCCTGACAGGAAATAGTCGCAGATGCAGTGACGCCCGACGGGGTTGCGCTATGAGACTGCGTATCCTCTTCCAAAGTGGAGTTGTCCAGATGAGTGGAGTATGGTGCAGCATTGTCATCATCATCTTCTTCTTCTCCTTTTTCTTCTTCTTCTTCGGGGATGGCGTTTTGAGGTAAAAGTTCACGGAATCTGGATAAGCAAAAACAAACAAATTAGCTGTAAAAAGATACTGGATCAACTTTTCCCCCCCTCGAGCATCGCAACTCTAAATAAAAGTGTACTCATTAAAAACACACACCTCTATAATAAGAACGACATAATTATTGCTTAATCCAGATGATGCTTTCTCCTCTACTACAACTTACTGACCCAATCCAGCAGTGAATACAGTTCACAAGGCAGAAACAACAACAACAACCCCACCCACCCACCCACCCGCCCCCCAGACTTCAACCTCAGTAGGGGTTCCCCAAAGGTTTTTTGTTTTTTGTTCTTCTACTTTTTCTTTTCTTTTCTTCAAGTTTAAAAAATAATTATTCATGACTTTGAGTAAGAACACATACAAACAAAAACATGACATGCTTAATCCTGACAATGCCACAGACGTTTTGACAAATTGCCTTTCTTCTAGAAAGCACAGACACAGTGCACAACCGTGAACATCTCAGCCTCTATTGTTTAACCAAAGACGTTGCGACAAAGACGTTTTGACAAATTGCCTTTCTTCTAGAAGGCACAGACACAGTGCACAACCGTGAACATCTCAGCCTCTATTGTTTAACCAGAGACGTTTTGACAAATTGCCTTTCTTCTAGAAAGCACAGACACAATGCACAACCGTGAACATCTCAGCCTCTATTGTTTAACCAGAGACGTTTTGACAAATTGCCTTTCTTCTAGAAAGCACAGACACAATGCACAACCGTGAACATCTCAGCCTCTATTGTTTAACCAAAGACGTTGCGACAAAGACGTTTTGACAAATTGCCTTTCTTCTAGAAGGCACAGACACAGTGCACAACCGTGAACATCTCAGCCTCTATTGTTTAACCAGAGACGTTTTGACAAATTGCCTTTCTTCTAGAAAGCACAGACACAATGCACAACCGTGAACATCTCAGCCTCTATTGTTTAACCAAAGACGTTTTGACAAATTGCCTTTCTTCTAGAAAGCACAGACACAGTGCACAACCGTGAACATCTCAGCCTCTATTGTTTAACCAAAGACGTTTTGACAAATTGCCTTTCTTCTAGAAAGCACAGACACAGTGCACAACCGTGAACATCTCAGCCTCTATTGTTTAACCAAAGACGTTTTGACAAATTGCCTTTCTTCTAGAAAGCACAGACACAGTGCACAACCGTGAACATCTCAGCCTCTATTGTTTAACCAGAGACGTTTTGACAAATTGCCTTTCTTCTAGAAGGCACAGACACAATGCACAACCGTGGACATCCCAGCCTCTATTTGTTTAACCTAAAGACGTTTTGACAAATTGCCTTTCTTCTAGAAAGCACAGACACAGTGCACAACCGTGAACATCTCAGCCTCTATTGTTTAACCAAAGACGTTTTGACAAATTGCCTTTCTTCTAGAAAGCACAGACACAGTGCACAACCGTGAACATCTCAGCCTCTATTGTTTAACCAGAGACGTTTTGACAAATTGCCTTTCTTCTAGAAGGCACAGACACAATGCACAACCGTGGACATCCCAGCCTCTATTTGTTTAACCTAAAGACGTTTTGACAAATTGCCTTTCTTCTAGAAAGCACAGACACAGTGCACAACCGTGAACATCTCAGCCTCTATTGTTTAACCAAAGACGTTTTGACAAATTGCCTTTCTTCTAGAAAGCACAGACACAATGCACAACCGTGGACATCCCAGCCTCTATTTGTTTAACCAAAGACGTTTTGACAAATTGCCTTTCTTCTAGAAAGCACAGACACAATGCACAACCGTGGACATCCCAGCCTCTATTTGTTTAACCTAAAGACGTTTTGACAAATTGCCTTTCTTCTAGAAAGCACAGACACAATGCACAACCGTGGACATCCCAGCCTCTATTTGTTTAACCTAAAGACGGTCAAACTGTTCAGAACATCCTGCAAGAAGGAGCATCCATGCACAACTTTACATCTAAGAAGGTGAAGAAAAACAATCAGCGACACCCCTGTGGCCTTGTTTTGTTTGGTTACCATTGTCTTCTACCCATTGTATTACAGCAGCACACAAAATTTGAAGCGATTTCATGCAGTAGTTCACAGGATATCAGGGTAAAAAAAAACCGGGGACATATCTGCTGCTCAGCGACATTTTCAGCACCCACCCCCCTCCCCTCCCCCCATAGCAAAAGATAATGTGAAAGATATGGCAAATTAGACCCTAACCATTTTCAAGGTCTTACCGATGACCTTGACCTTGATTGGTACCCCATATTCCAAACCACCACAGGGCTCCCAATCGTCCCGCAAAACGAGGGGTCCCAGGGACTCCTTCACTTACAGTATAGAGGGTCATAGAGGCGGGATAGAGGGTCCCAGTGGCATTGCGAATGCTAAAAAGAATTTTTTCTAGTGCATCCCTGGGACCCCTTGCACATTCTTTTAGAGGGTCCTTTAGAATTTTAGTGCTTCATAGACCCCCAAATGGGGGTAACCTGGGAGCCTTGCACCACAAGCAAATTAATGCACCTACACGCTAAGTTTGAAGACAGTCAGACTGTCCAACGATGCAGAAGATACAGCCCCTAAACGAAATTCATGTTTTCAAGGTCATAGGTCAAGGTCACTACTGTAATAATTTATGCACGGATCTCTTCCTCTCATTGTGATAGACCACCACACAAAATTTGAAGTGCTTCGATCTGTCAAGCGGTTTACACACACCTACACACACACACACACACACACACACACACACACACACACAGAGAGACATAGAGAGAGAGAGAGAGATAGAGAGAGAGAGAGAGAGAGAGAGAGAGAGAGAGAGAGAGAGAGAGAGAGAGAGAGAGAGAGAGAGAGAGAGAGAGAGAGAGAGAGAGAGAGAGATTCGGATATTTTATTCATAAAGGCCATAGCCCCTTAGAAGGGGGGTAAACAAACAGCACAACAAAAGCAATGAAGGCTAGATCATTCTACACACACACACACACTGCATTTCGCCTCTTAAATGCCTTATATAGGTACAGAGAAAATAACTTGACGGTATGTTCATGTTTTGCAGACAACAGGAGAATCTAAAAAGGTATGGATCGCGAAAGCATTTACGTGGTACAAATTCTTCTCTTAGGTCTAT
>CM065712.1:11059175-11084175 GCA_017654935.2 Phymorhynchus buccinoides | reverse complement strand
AGAGAGAGAGGAAACTAACAAAAAAGACAAAATTGATACACACACACACACAGTCACATACACACACGTATTTATACTTGTGCACACGCATACAGTTTAGACACACACACATAGAGACACAGACACAGACACACGCGCGCGCGCGCCATAAATAAAGGTACAACAAAATGAACACATACTTTGGAATCGGCGAAAACCCAGTCGGTTCAACGATGGTAAGGCCACTTGAGTAACTCGTGGACTCGGAACCAGAAGATGGTTGCTCCGCCATATTGGATTTTGTTTTTAGCCTACTGTACAAATCAATGTTTAAAAATGAAGTTCCTTCGATTTATGTCTTCCTTGTTTAGACTAGGCTATACCTACCACGATCTGAACAATATCACACCATTTTCAGTCGTAATGCCAAAACAAATCAACCATTATTCTTATTATTATGATCTAATGTTTGATTTTGCAAACATGGCCGGTCGGGCCACATGATCTCATCTGTAATAAGCAGCTCCTACTTCAAAATGTGACAAAATTGCTGGCCCCCACGCTTCTTTCCTTGAAAGGAGCTAAAAATACTTCAAGTGGATTTTCCACTGACGTCAGATTTCCTGTGTCACATAGCGTAACTATGCTGTTGTAAAATTGCATTAGATTATGTTGCAGAGTAAGACGGGGTATCTAAGAAGCCCACCCCAATAATGAAATAAAGAAACTTTCTGTAACGAATGGCCCAAAATGAGACTGAAATTTGCTTCATTTCATGAGATAATTGGGGTGGGCTTCTTACCCGCCCATGCGCTTTTTACCCCGTCTTCCCCTATAGGCCTAAAACTGTAATAGGCCCAATTATTTGACCTTCTTTGATAGGCATACCGGTAGGCAAGGCGCATTCATTGTAGCCTGTGTGCGCGAGCGCAGGCCTACGACTGAAAACATTTTCTTTTCAAAAGGGGCGGCACAGTGGAGCCTCCCTTATAAGACCTCCCATCGATTATAAGACTCCCTCCCATATAAGACCTACTTCGCCGAGACATTGCCCTTCTTTGTAAATGTGAAAATTACCTCCCTTAGAAGACCCCTCCTTTATAAGACCTCAGTTTGAAACGTCTGGAACAGACACATAATATGGGACATTTGTAGATACAAAGATGGTTGGAACGATACTGGAGGCAATGCCCGGAGGCAGTGCAACACCAGTAGAGTCCCGAATGTTTAACAATACAGATAAGTATATAGGGGGAGACGGGGTAAAAAGCGCATGGGCGGGTAAGAAGCCCACCCCAATTATCTCATGAAATGAAGCAAATGTCAGTCATTTTGCCCATGAGACGAGCATTAATGTCTAGCATTCGTCTCAAACTGAAATTTTCTTTATTTCTTGATAATTGGGGTGGGCTTCTTACCCGCCCATGCGCTTTTTTTACCCCGTCAGCAGTAACCACGCCTCGGTTAAAACCTCATCGGCTATGGTACCGCCACTGACATTTATTATGTAAGTGGGATTTTTTTTCTCCAAAACGGGGGCAGAATGAAAATTCATTTAACGTCCTCCGGTCTGGAACAGACATGTATGGGACATTAGTAGATGTAAGGATGGTGGGAACGATACTGGAGGCAATGCCCGGAGGCAGTGCAACACCAGTGGGAACGATCCCTCCCATTCTAGGGGAAGCGGGGTAAAAAAGCGCATGGGCGGGTAAGAAGCCCACCCCAATTATCTCATGAAATGAAGCAAATGTCAGTCTCATTTTGCCCATGAGACGAGCGTTAATGTCTAGCATTCGTCTCATGGGCAAATTTGACTGAAATTTTTCTTTATTTCATGAGATAATTGGGGTGGGTTTCTTACCCGCCCATGCGCTTTTTACCCCGTAAGTAAGTATTAAAATTACCTCCCTTATATATAAGACCCCTCCCTTATAAGACCTCAGTTTGGATGGGTTTCCTCCCCTCCTGATTGATCTGCTTTCCCCTTGTATAAATTCCCCATCTTTTAAAAAGTCTAGGGGAAGACGGGGTAAAAAGCGCATGGGCGGGTAAGAAGCCCACCCCAATTATCTCATGAAATAAAGAAAATTTCAGTCAAATTTGCCCATGAGACGAATGCTAGACATTAACGCTCGTCTCATGGGCAAAATGAGACTGAAATTTGCTTCATTTCATGAGATAATTGGGGTGGGCTTCTTACCCGCCCATGCGCTTTTTACCCCGTCTTCCCCTACCGGCAACTCGGCCTCATCTGTTTGTGCCTTTTGGAGTTAAAGGGGACAAAATAGACTTAAAATTTTAACTAGTCCGACAGGGACCCACTTGTATTTTTAAAACCCTTAGACAATAGTATCGGTTCCCTTGGGAAACCGATGTGACAGCTTTGGTGATTTTTTTTTACAGTTATCATTGGACAACGGCACTTGTTGACAATGGATAATATACAGTTTTTAATTTTGTTCGAAAATAAAGTTTATTCTGTAAATAGACCGTGCCCCATGTTATGGGGAAGACCTTCAACGATTTTTATATGTTTGTTTGATTCTGTTTTAAATGGTGGTCGTGGACATTTTAATCAAAGAAGCTCAGTAGAAAAGAAATTTATATCATAATTTTTTATAAACATTGAAATAAATACTATCATTTAAACTAGCTAGTTCAAATCTCGGGTCAAGCAGTCGAGCCATGGCACAAAAAAAAAAAACAAAAATTATTTCTTTAATAATATATAACTTTATTAAAATAAAAAACTTTTTTTCCCGTAACTTTATAAAAAGAAATGTCCCATATGGCTTAGGCCGGGAGGACGTAAAACAAATGTCTCCATGGTTTTTGAAGGTCGTATAAGGGAGGTTCCACTGTACTATTTGTAAGTTTTCCAAGACATAGTGTACTATATGCTCGTCGTATCTATTAGACCTATTAATATATGGTCTTTCTCAACATTTACTTACGTCAATTTCAATAATAAAACTGGCATACCAGCCAACACATTGTTGTTAAGACAATAAACGGGATTGTGATTGTGATTGATTGTGTGATTGTTATGTAGAGGTCTTTGTCTTTGTTAGAGACAATTAACTGAGTGACACGCACTGGTTTCTTTTGTAGGCCAAGATAATCGGGAATGTTACGGAGTTTCCCGATGTCTGTATTTAAGACGCCATGAAATAGAAACACCCGAAGTTGCTGAATAGACCCAGAGATGCACCAGCCACGCCTGCCCTATTAACACGAGAGCAGCCCTGCTCTTCTGAGGGAGAGAAAAGGGGGGGGGGGGGGAAGAGTGAGATAAATCATTTATAGTTTTCATGATTATGAACGGGAGAGAGAGTTTTTGTAAAAAAAAAAACTAAGAGAGAGAGAGAGAGAGAGAGAGAGAGAGAGAGAGAGAGAGAGAGAGAGAGAGAGAGAGAGAGAGAGAGAGTGTGTGTATGCGCGCATACGTGTGTGTGTATCAGTGTGTGCCTGTGTGTGTGTACCAGTGCCGTGTGTGTGTGTGTGTGTACCAGTGTGTATGTGTGTGTGTGTGTGTGCGTGTGTGTGTGTGTGTGTGTGTGTGTGTGTGTACCTGTGTGTGTACCAGTGTGTGTGTGTGTGTGTGTGTGTGTGTGTGTGTGTGTGTGTGTGTGTGTGTGTGTGTGTGTGTGTGTGTGTACCAGTATGTATGTGCGAGTTTGAATGTCAGTACCAGTATGTGTAGGTGTGTGTGTGTGTGTGTGTGTGTGCGCGCGCGCGCGCGTGTGTGTGAGTGTGCGTGTGTGTATGTGTGAGTTTGTATGTCAGTACCAGTATGTATGTGTGTGTGTGCGCACTGATGTGCCAGTGTCTATGTGTATGTGCGCCGGTGTGCACTGACGCACGCAGAAAAAAAAGACACATACACACACACACACAGAGACACACACCGACGTATGACGACACAGCACACTGAGATCTTATACTATTCAACAAAAGATATCAGTCTCAAGATCAAAAGAACGCTTAGAGTAGTGTTGTGGAAGTCGGCCGCTTTTTCCTTCCGTTTTATTATTAAAACTACAACATTTGTGGCTTCTTGGTATTGGAGGTTTGGTGTAACTAGTATTAGGGTACTTTATAGTCACAGAGGCGTCTCTGTGAAATTCGGGTTGCTCCCACCTGGAGAGCGCGTAGTTATTTTTTTTTTTTTTGCATGCGATTTTTGTCACTGATGAGGGAGGGGGGGGGGGGGGGGGGGGGTGGGGGGTAAATTTTGACCAAATGACAACTTTTTCGTTGCCACTGGGTTTAACGTATGCTAAGTGCATGGGCACACGGGACCTCGGTTTATCGTCTCATCCGAAAGACTCCACGTTCAGACCGTTAAGGCCTAGTGCAGAATGAGAGGAAAAAAATCCCCCTGTACCCAGGTTCGAACTCGGGTTTACTTGACACGAAGCGAAAGGTATTAACCCTTTCACCGCCAACCATATTTCACCCAAAATGTTCTTCAAAATTAACCAGGGCCTGTATTCACGTTGAGATAGCATGAGACTTAGCATGATGCTAACTTAGAAGCTCTTCCAATGTCCTGTAGGATTTAATAGGACTTTTGGAAGAGCTTCTAAGTCAAGCATCATGCTAAGTCTCATGCTATCTCAACGTGAATACAGGCCCTAGTTAGATAACAAAACCCGGCTTAAAGATCCACCCGTTCACGGTGTCAATATCACGGGATTCACGTGTTTTCCCTCTTATAACTGCCAGAAAGAAATCTTGTTTTGACCAAGTCTGACTCCCATAATTATAAACTACCCCGAACTGAAAGCGACACATCAGTTTAAAGAGCAGCCTCAATTTGAATATGGGGAAATTCGAATGTGGGTCACAGCAACCCAGAACAAAACCAAGGGACGTAACCGTGGCGCGTCACGGGGTCTTTAAGATCATCTCCCTCCGCTGTTCCAGGGTGAAGTTGGCCCACAATTAATGACCTTTTTTGTTAACCCTTTCACCGCCAAAGTCGCATTTTAGCACCACAATGATTTAACTTCTATTTTACTAAAAGGTATTCAGCTCCCTCCGCTGTTCCAGGGTGAAGTGGCCCACAATTCATGACCTTTTTTGTTAACCCTTTCACCGCCAAAGTCGCATTTTTAGCACCACAATGATTTAACTTCTATTTTACTAAATAGGAAGAATATTCAGCTCCCTCCGCTGTTCCAGGGTGAAGTTGGCCCACAATTCATGACCTTTTTTGTTAACCCTTTCACCGCCAAAGTCGCATTTTAGCACCACAATGATTTAACTTCTATTTTACTAAAAGGCATTCCGCTCCCTCCGCTGTTCCAGGGTGAAGTTGGCCCACAATTCATGACCTTTTTTGTTAACCCTTTCACAGCCAAAGTCGCATTTTAGCACCACAAGTGATTTAACTTTCTGTGACATATTTAAAAAATACTAAAAACTAAGGCATTCAGCTCCCTCCGCTGTTCCAGGGTGAAAATGGCCCAAAAAAAAGAAGTATTCATGACCTTTTTTGTTAACATGATTTCACCGCCAAAGTCGCATTTTGTGAGCACCACAATGATTTAACTTCTATTTTACTAAAAGGTATTCAGCTCCCTCCGCTGTTCCAGGGTGAAGTTGGCCCACAATTCATGACCTATTTTGTTAACCCTTTCACCGCCAAAGTCGCATTTTAGCACCACAAATGATTCGATAACTTCTATTTTACTAAAAAAGGTATTCAGCTCCCTCCGCTGTTCCAGGAGTGAAGCTGGCCCACAATTCATGACCTTTTTTTGACCATTAACCCTTTCACCGCCAAAGTCGGCATTTTTGTGCACCACAATGATTTAACTTCTATTTTACTAAAAGGCATTCAGCTCCCTCCGCTGTTCCAGGGTGAAGTTGGCCCACAATTCATGACCTTTTTTACAAGTTAACCCTTTCACCGCCAAAGTCGCATTTTAGCACCACAATGATTTAACTTCTATTCTTTGGTGGTATAAAAGGCATCAAATTGGGGTCTATTATCCAAAGACCCGATTGTCTTAGTTTTGGAAAGTAAGGATAGACCTTATTTTATATATGTCACAGAAGAATCCCCCAATACTGCAGATGGTTTTCGTTCTCTACCCAGGTAAACTTAATGGACATTTTGTGCTGAAATATGGCTGGTGGTGAAAGGGTTAAGATCAGCTCCCTCCGCTGTTCCAGGGTGAAGTTGGCCCACAATTCATGACCTTTTTTTGTTAAGCTGAGACGCGCGGGAACAGCTGGAGGGAGCTGATCTTAACATTTGCCCGGCAAATATCCATATGCAGTATTGGGGATTCTTCTGTCCAAGCAGAACTAAAATAAGGTCTATCCTTACTTGTCCCCGGTGGCAAAACTAAGACAAAAGGGTCTTTGGATAATAGACCCCAACAAGATTGATGCCTTTTAGTGACCATAGGTGTTAAATCACTGTGGTGCTAAAACAGGTGTGACTTTGGCGGTGCCAAAGGGTTAACCCTTTCACCGCCAGCTATATTTCAGCCAAAAAACGAGGTCCATTAAAGATTTACCTGGGTAGAGAACAAAACATCCATCTGCAGTATTGGGGATTCTTCCTGTGACATATATAAAATATAGGTCTATGCTTACTTCCCAAAACTAAGACAGTAAGGTCTTTGGATAATAGACCCCAACTTGATGCCTTTTAGTGACCTAGGTGTTAAATCACTGTGGTGCTAAAATGTGACTTTGGCGGTCAAAGGGTTAACCCTTTCACCGCCAGCTATATTTCAGCCAAAAATGTCCATTAAATTTACCTGGGTAGAGAACAAAATCCATCTGCAGTATTGGGGATTCTTCTGTGACATATATAAAACTAAGGTCTATGCTTACTTCCCCAAACTAAGACACAGAGAGATCTTTGGATAATAGACCCCAATTTGATGCCTTTTAGTGACCTAGGTGTTAAATCACTGTGGTGCTAAAATGAGACTTTGGCGGTTCAAAGGGTTAACCCTTTCACCGCCAGCCATATTTCAGCCAAAAATGTCCATTAAATTTACCTGGGTAGAGAACAAAATCCATCTGCAGTATTGGGGATTCTTCTGTGACATATATAAAATAAGGTCTATGCTTACTTCCCCAAACTAAGACAGTAAGGTCTTTGGATAATAGACCCCAATTTGAGGCCTTTTAGTGACCTAGGTGTTAAATCACTGTGGTGCTAAAATGTGACTTTGGCGGTCAAAGGGTTAAAGTGACGTTGAAAAAAAAGAAGTATTACTGATGATGCCGATTTTTTGTTGTTGGGACTGAAACATGATACAGTATAACATAATGTATGTTCGTACACATCGAAATATATGTAATGTAAATCATTATCAGTGTGAAAGGCCGAGGTCTAGGGACAATGTCCCCATTGCAGCTGAATAAAAATCCCACTATTTATTTATAAAGGTAATATTTTAGTTTGCTTTTCCCCCACAATTTATACACATGCTTATTTTAAAGTGTTTGAAAAATACCAGTAGGGGGCACACGAAGATATTGTTGGACAAATGACAGTGGAACCTTCCTTATAAGACCTCCCATTATAAGACTCCCTCCCACTAAGACCTACTTCTCTGAGACTTTTTATAAGTATTAAAATTACCTCCCTTAAAAGACCCCTCCCTTATAAGACCTCATTTTGGACGATTTTTGGAGGTCTTATAAGGGAGGTTCCACTGTATACGAAGATCTTGTTTGACAAATTACAGTGGAACCTCCCCTATAAGACCTCCCATTATAAGACTCCCTCCCACATAAGACCTACTTCTCTGAGACATTGCCCTTTTTAAGTATTAAAATTACCTCCCTTTAAAGACCCCTCCCCTATAAGACCTCATTTTGGAGGTCTTATAAGGGAGGTTCCACTGTATACGAAGATCTTGTTTGACAAATTACAGTGGAACCTCCCCTATAAGACCTCCCATTATAAGACTCCCTCCCACATAAGACCTACTTCTCTGAGACTTTTTATAAGTATTAAAATTACCTCCCTTATAAGACCCCTCCCCTATAAGACCTCATTTTGGAGGATTTTTGGAGGTCTTATAAGGGAGGTTCCACTGTATACGAAGATCTTGTTTGACAAATTACAGTGGAACCTCCCCTATAAGACCTCCCATTATAAGACTCCCTCCCACATAAGACCTACTTCTCTGAGACTTTGCCCTTATAAGTATTAAAATTACCTCCCTTACAAGACCCCTCCCTTATAAGACCTCATTTTGGATGATTTTTGGAGGTCTTATAAGGGAGGTTCCACTGTCTAAAAAAAAGGGACATTCCTTTTCTGGTAAAATTCAAAAACAGGAAATCCTTGTATAGGGGAAGACGGGGTAAAAAGCGCATGGGCGGGTAAGAAGCCCACCCCAATTATCTCATGAAATGAAGCAAATTTCAGTCTCTTTTTGCCCATGAGACGAGCGTTAATGTCTAGCATTCGTCTCATGGGCAAATTTGACTGAAATTTTCTTGATTTCATGAGATAATTGGGGTGGGCTTCTTACCCGCCCATGCGCTTTTTACCCCGTCTTCCCCTACGAGGAAAAGTTGCACCCATGTCAATAATTTGTTGTGAATTTGACTGAACCCAGCAATCACCTTCGATTCTTCAAATAATTTTTTTAAAATTAAACCGTGGCAGTAGTGGAAGTAGCAGTAGTGGAAGTAGCAGTAGCAGTACTAGCAACAGCAGCAGTAGTAGTAACAGTAGGAGCAGTAGGAGCAGAAGTATCGGTGGCGGCAACATTCCCTCCTCCGGTGTTAGCGGTGGGAGGAGGCGCCGCTGGCGGAGGGTCGGTGGAGGAAGAGGATGGCTGTTCCATCGCGAGAACGGCCCCCCCGCGACAGGCCACCCACAGCCTCTGGTGGACGTCCACGTTCAGGGCGGTGGGCTGCATCAGGCCGGGGCTGCCCGCCGCCAGGTAGCGCTCGAAGGTCAGCTGACCCGTGACGTAGTTCACCACGTAGATGACGTCATTCAGCTCGTCGGACACCAGCAGGACCTGTGGTGGTGGTGGTTGTTGAAGTGTAAATTAAGCCGTGTACACACACATAAGGGGATATTCCACGCGGAAACCCGCGCGCAATCCATAAATAAGTGAAACAAAGAAGGGAAACGATTTGCGCACGTGTCCGAATTTCCATCGATCCCCTATATGCGTAAACTTTTATCCTTCTTTCCTCCACTTATTTAGGGTTTTCCGTACGGAACTTACGCGTCTGATGTGAACCCGGCCTTAGAAATGAAGGAAGGAAGGTCATCAGTGGAAGGGCTACAAAGTCGAAAGGTCAATGAAGGTTGAAAGGTTAAAAAGTCAGTGAAGGTTAAAAAGTCAATGAAGGTTGAAAAGTCATAGGTCAGTGAAGGGTTGAAAACTGAAAGGTCAGTGAAGGGTTGAAAAGTCAAAGGTCAGTGAAGGTTGAAAAATGAAAAAGGTCAGCGAAAATGAAAAAGTCAAAGGTCAGCGAAGGTTAAAAAAATGTCAAAGGTCAGCGAAGATAAACTCAAAGGTCAGCGAAGGTTGAAAAGTCAAAGGTCAGCGAAGATTTATTTTTAAAAAGTCAAAGGTCTGTAAATGTTGAAAAATGAGAGGTGAAAAGTTACAGATCAATGAAAGTTGAAAAGTCAAAGGTCAGCAAAGGTTCAAAGGTCAGTAAAGGTTCAATTGAAAGGTCAACGGTGAATGAAGGCTGAAAAGTGAAAAGTGAGCAAACGTTGAGTAGTAAAATGTTAGTAAAAGTTCAAGAGGTCAGTAAAAAAAAAAATCTTCCCAATATTTGTTTTCTCCCTTGAGCACCTCCGCAATCGGAATGTGTCGGCTGTACGCTAGCGGGGGAGACCAGTGAAAACTGAAAACCGGACACATAGCTACGTACCTTACCCATTGTGGCCATAATTATGGCCTGGGAACGCAGAAGAAGAAGAAGTACAAAAGACGATGCCAGTCAATATTGGTGTTTCTATCTAATGATTCAGGATCTGTGTTCAACAGTCGTCGACACCGATACGCGATTTTTCCATATGTGTTTCTAAAGAACAGTCGTCGAACCGTATAAAATATAAGCTTCTAGCTTAGTTGCTGCTGCTATGTCTACTATCTATGTTTGTTCATGTACTGTCGACCAAATAACATTGTTTAACCCTTTCACCGCCAATGTTGCATTATTCTACCCACAATGGTTTAACACCCATGTCACTAAAAAAACAGCAGCAAACCTGGGACGGTATTCATGTCGAGATAGCATGAGACTTAGCATGATGCTAACTTAGAAGCTCTTCCAATGTCCTATAGGATTTAATAGGACTTTTGGAAGAGCTTCATAAGTTAGCATCATGCTAAGTCTCATGCTATCTCGACATGAATCCCGGCCCAGGGCCTTTTCTCTGAAGACCCTATTTTCGTGATTTTGGGAGAGGTAAAAGGAAGAGCCCTAATGTTATACATGTATGCCACAGAGGAATTTGCAATATTGCAGATATTTTTCTCAAGTTTCAAGTTTCAAGGTTTATTTCCAAAAGCCCCTTGGGGGTACATGTCCAGGTCAGCTTAACCCTTTCACCGCCAATGTCGCATTTTTGCACCACAATGATTCAACACCCATGTCACTAAAAAGGCATTAAACCAGGGTCTGCTATCCAAAGACCCTATTGTCTTAATTTTGGGAGGTAAGGATAGACCTTACTTTATGCATGTCACAGAGGAATTTCCAATATTGCAGATTTATTTTATTTCTACCCACGTAAGATTAATGGAACATTTTTGCTGAAAAATGGCTGGCGGCGAAAGGGTTAATGTTTTTTTGGGGGGAGGCTGAAATGTGGCTGGCGGCAAAGGGGTTAAACCAAGTACAAAAGACTCCCCCGGGGCCGTATAGGTGAAGACGGGATAAAAAGCCCATGGGCGGGTAAGAAGCCCATGCCAATTATCTCATGGAAGGAAGGAAATTTCGGTCAAATGTTGCCCATGAGACGAACGCTAAACATTAGCACTCGTCTCATGGGCAAAATGTGACTGAAAGTTGCTTCGTTTCATGAGATAATTGGCATTGGGCTTCTTACCCGCCCATGGGCTTTTTACCCCGTCTTACCCTACCCATGGTGGAGGTGGTGGTGGGGGTGGGAGAGGGACTGACCGACCTTCTTGCCGTTACGAGTGAAGAAGCAGACGTCGGAGGGCTGGCTCAGGGGCAGGGGCGGGGTGAACTCGCTGACCATCTTGCCCCCGTTGTTCTTGCTGAAGAGCAGCACCTTCCGCAACGCCCCGGGAAACTGATCCGGCTCCGCGTCCACCAGAACTGCGTACATCTGGTGACCTTTACACAGAAAGAGAGAGAGAGAGAGAGAGAGAGAGAGAGAGAGAGAGAGAGAGAGAGAGAGAGAGAGAGAGAGAGGGAGGGGATGGTGAGAGAGAGGAAGGGGGGAGAGGGGGTAAGAGAGAGGGTGATAGAGAGAGGGGGGTGGAGTGAGGGAGGGGAGAGAGAGAGAGTGACAGAGAGAGAGGGAGAGAGGGGAGAGAGAGAGGGAGTGCAAGAGAGAGGGAGTGAGAGAGAGGGAGTGAGAGAGAGGGAGAGAGATGGAGGGAGGGGGAGAGAGAGAGAGAGGGAGTGACAGAGAGGGAGAGAGAGAGGGGGTGACAGAGAAGGAGAGAGACGGAGGGGAGAGAGAGAGAAGGGGATTGACAGAGAGAGAGAGACGGAGTGAGAGAGAGAGGGAGTGAGAGAGAGAGAGAGAGAGTGGGGAGAGAGAGGGAGAGACAGAGAGAGAGAGGGGGGGAGTGACACAGAGAGAGAGAGAGAGAGAGAGAGAGAGAGAGAGAGAGAGAGAGAGAGAGAGAGAGAGAGAGAGAGAGAGAGAGAGAGAGAGAGAGAGAGAGAGAGAGAGAGAAGAAATATATATATTGCCACAAATTGCGAGACATATTGCCATTTTGGTTGTGTGGAGATTGTCTTAAGCCACGACAAGCTCCTGGCATAACATCATCAGTCCCAAAATCCTCCGAAGTCGGAGTGTGGCTGCTCATGTGGCGGGGTAATCATAAACGGTCTCACACACACACACGTAATGTTCTCATCCCTGGCTGGTGGTGAATTTGTGTCCTAGTGTGTTCAAGCGCTTCGGCTGTTGGGATGATCCCTGGAGTCTTTAAGCCAGGGTAAGGCCGTGTAGCATACGTTAAACCCAGTGGCAACGAAAAAGTTGTCATTTGGTCAAAATGTACCCCCCCCCCCCTCCTCATCAATGACAAAAATCGCATGCAAAAAACAAAGCAAAAAATTGGGTGGCGCGCCTCTGGCTGCGACGCGCTCTCCAGGTGGGAGCAACCCGAATTTCACAGAGACGCCTCTGTGACTATAAAGTACCTAATACCTAATACACATAAGCGGATATTCCATACGGAAACCCGTGCGCAATCCATAAATAAGTGAAACAAAGAAGGGAACAAAATTATTTGCACTTCTTTCTTCCATTTATTTAGGGACTTCCGTACGGAACTAATTACGCGTTTAATGTGAACCCGGCCTAAGACAACAACAACAACAACATATACCTAGAATAATCATAGTACCATACTTTAAAGGTGGACCCTGACGGATGAGTTTTTGCAAGAAACACGTCGAGATCACCAGAAAGACAGCCTTTTCAAGGATCGGAACACTCACTTTGCTCTGGTTTCCTATAAATTAAACCGTCAAAACGACGATTCCTCCTTGGCGGAGATGCCGGAGAGAGTAACCATTTTGGATGGGGTGGGTGGAGGTCACTCATTGTGGTTGAAGCGTTTTCTTTTTTTGTAGTGCAGTAAAAAAACAAACACAAATGGAGCTATTTCCTTTGTTGTGAGCGAAACTCCTTTACATAAACGGTATAAAATGTTAAAAAATAAAAATAAAAAAGGCTTGTATTGCGAACATTTCGTGCAAACGATTTGGCAGCCATTAGAGAAAAGAGACGGCACACGTCTTCTCTTTAGGTGAAAGAATTTGACTTCCAGCACCTCCGCCAAGGAGGAATCGCCGATTTGACTGTTTGATTTCTAGGAAACCAGAGCAAAGTGAGTGTTGCAATCTCTGTAAAGGGTGTTTACCTGGTGATCTGGACGTGCTTCTTACTTCTTCTTCTTCGTTCCCAGGCCATATGGCCATAATGGGTAAGGTACGTATGTGTCTGGTTTTCAGATTTCACTGGTCTCCCCGCTGCGTACAGCCAACACATTCCGACTTCGGAAGAGCTCACAAAGGAGAAAATATTTGGAAGATTGTTTTGGACGAAAAGGCAGGAGAACGGGGCAGAAAGATAGTAGATGACAGAAAGTAAAGGGAAAAGACAGAGTTAAAGAGAGTGACATATTAGAGGAAGTTACCAGCACAGAACTTCCAGAAGGTGGGGGAACTATTTGTACAAGACCCCCCGGTATCCCCACGGGGAGGTGTTCCTTACAAAAACTCATCCGCCAGGCCGGGTGCCCCTTTAATGTACCCTACCGTCGTCCACGTCGAAAGCCCGGTGCGGCCCGCAGCGAATACTGCACTCTTTCGTCAGTCTGGACTTGTAAGGGTTTTCGCTGACGATGCTCTCCTTCTTGATGTCCGCCGTGCCCGTTAGGTGGCTGTCCAGACGCAGGAACACTTCGTTGTTTTGACCTAAAGGTCCGAGTAAACGTGTTTTTGATTTTCGTTTTTTTGTCATTCATCAAACATTGCTTTAATACAACACACCACAAATATTTTCCTTTTATCATACATCAAACATTACTTTAATACAACACACCACATATAGTTTCCTTCATCATACATCAAACATTACTTTAATACAGCACACCACATATAGTTTCCTTCATCAAACATTACTTTAATACATCACACCACATATAGTTTCCTTCAGCATACATCAAACATTACTTTAATACAACACGCCACATATAGTTTCCTTCATCATACATCAAACATTACTTTAATACAACACACCACATATAGTTTCCTTCATCATACATCAAACATTACTTTAATACAACACACCACATATAGTTTCCTTCATCATACATCAAACATTACTTTAATACAACACACCACATATAGTTTCCTTCATCATACATCAAACATTACTTTAATACAACACACCACATATAGTTTCCTTCATCATACATCAAACATTACTTTAATACAACACACCACATATAGTTTCCTTCATCATACATCAAACATTACTTTAATACAACACACCACATATAGTTTCCTTCATCATACATCAAACATTACTTTAATACAACACACCACATATAGTTTCCTTCATCATACATCAAACATTACTTTAATACAACACACCACATATAGTTTCCTTCATCATACATCAAACATTACTTTAATACAACACACCACATATAGTTTCCTTCATCATACATCAAACATTACTTTAATACAACACACCACATATAGTTTCCTTCATCATACATCAAACATTACTTTAATACAACACACCACATATAGTTTCCTTCATCATACATCAAACATTACTTTAATACAACACACCACATATAGTTTCCTTCATCATACATCAAACATTACTTTAATACAACACACCACATATAGTTTCCTTCATCATACATCAAACATTACTTTAATACAACACACCACATATAGTTTCCTTCATCATTCATCAAACATTACTTTAATACAACACACCACATATAGTTTCCTTCATCATACATCAAACATTACTTTAATACAACACACCACATATAGTTTCCTTCATCATACATCAAACATTACTTTAATACAACACACCACATATAGTTTCCTTCATCATACATCAAACATTACTTTAATACAGCACACCACATATAGTTTCCTTCATCATACATCAAACATTACTTTAATACAACACACCACATATAGTTTCCTTCATCATACATCAAACATTACTTTAATACAACACACCACATATAGTTTCCTTCATCATTCATCAAACATTACTTTAATACAACACACCACATATAGTTTCCTTCATCATACATCAAACATTACTTTAATACAACACACCACATATAGTTTCCTTCATCATTCATCAAACATTACTTTAATACAGCACACCACATATAGTTTCCTTCATCATACATCAAACATTACTTTAATACAACACACCACATATAGTTTCCTTCATCATTCATCAAACATTACTTTAATACAACACACCACATATAGTTTCCTTCATCATAACACCAAACATTACTTTAATACAGCACACCACATATAGTTTCCTTCATCATACATCAAACATTACTTTAATACAACACACCACATATAGTTTCCTTCATCATACATCAAACATTACTTTAATACAACACACCACATATAGTTTCCTTCATCATAACATCAAACATTACTTTAATACAACACACCACATATAGTTTCCTTCATCATACATCAAACATTACTTTAATACAACACACCACATATAGTTTCCTTCATCATACATCAAACATTACTTTAATACAACACACCACATATAGTTTCCTTCATCATACATCAAACATTACTTTAATACAACACACCACATATAGTTTCCTTCATCATACATCAAACATTACTTTAATACAACACACCACATATAGTTTCCTTCATCATACATCAAACATTACTTTAATACAACACACCACATATAGTTTCCTTCATCATACATCAAACATTACTTTAATACAACACACCACATATAGTTTCCTTCATCATACATCAAACATTACTTTAATACAACACACCACATATAGTTTCCTTCATCATACACCAAACATTACTTTAATACAGCACACCACATATAGTTTCCTTCATCATAACACCAAACATTACTTTAATACAGCACACCACATATAGTTTCCTTCATCATAACACCAAGCATTACTTTAATACACCACACCACATATAGTTTCCTTCATCATAACACCAAACATTACTTTAATACAGCACACCACATATAGTTTCCTTCATCATACATCACTTTAATACAACACACCACATATAGTTTCCTTTATCATACATCAAACATTACTTTAATACAACACACCACATATAGTTTCCTTCATCATACATCACTTTAATACAACACACCACATATAGTTTCCTTTATCATACACACCACATCCTCCTCCTGTGACTCACTCTTGTTCCTTACATATACAGACACACGCGTACATAGGCATACACTCACAAGTAAACGTTGTTAGGTGGTTTTTTACTCTTTCCCCATATCAACACAGTACAGGCGATACTCTAGTAAAACGATGTTAGTACAATGGAATCTCCCTTAGAAGACCTTTAAAAAAATCATCCCAAACGAAGTCTAAAATGTGAGTTGAAAGTATAATCCATAGACTTTGTTTGAATTCATTTAAAACAAAATATTGCAATAATGTTTAACGTATGTGTGGTAAATCCTTGAGTGTCAGTCATTTACTGATTCATTGTCCCAAAGCAAGAGACCTTTTCAAGAATTCGGGTATTGATGATTGTACTGATGGATCGACACCATTGTCTCTACCCAGTATTCTAAACAATTATTCTGTTCTTGATTCAGTTTGAAAATGTTTATTAAGTATTTCAATTTATCTTTAGCATTGTTCATTGTTCGATTATATTCTATAAATGTAATGTTTTGCAATGGGGGTGGGGGGTGGGGTTATGATTAGGTCTGCATCACTACCCTATCACATACTTTAATGCCTACACACATTTACAGGCACACCCATTCACACTCACCACACCAACATCACACTACAATTATAATATTGTTTGAATCACTTTTAGTGGAAGGACGTTAAACTGAAGAAGAAGAAGAACAACAACACACACCCTTGCAGTAAGTTCTCATCTGTACTGGGAGCTGGCCCACGAACACCACTTTGCCTCTGCCCTGCCACTACCACCCCTTCCACACACACACACACACACACACACACACACACACACACACACACACACACACACACACACACACACACACACACACACACACACACACACACACAAACAC
Source organism: Phymorhynchus buccinoides (assembly GCA_017654935.2). Lineage (NCBI taxonomy): Eukaryota > Metazoa > Mollusca > Gastropoda > Neogastropoda > Raphitomidae > Phymorhynchus > Phymorhynchus buccinoides. The sequence continues at coordinate 11,067,161 of CM065712.1, read as the reverse complement.
ACACACCTTTACAGTAAGTTCTCATCTGTCCTGGGAGCTGGCCCACGAACACACCTTTGCCTCTGCCCCGCCGCCACCCCTTCCACATACACACACACACACACACACACACACACACACACACACACACACACACACACACACACACACACACACACACACATATATATAATTATACATGCACACACACACCTTTGCAGTAAGTTCTCATCTGTTCTGGGAGCTGGCCCACGAACACCCCTTTGCCTCTGCCCCGGCTTTTCCACGTGGCCTGACCCAGGGCTTCCCTACGCGTGTACTGGTGTCTTCCTTTCATATCCACACCTTCCACACAAAAAAAGCACACACACACACACACACACACACACACACACACATACACACACGCGCGCGCGCACGCACACACACACACACACACATATATACAGACACGCGCGCGCACACGCGCACACACACATAGACGTGATAATAAAGTATTTTGACTATGACTTGACATACAGAGAGAGAGAGATGGTAAGAGAGAGAGAGAGAGAGAGAGAGAGAGAGAGAGAGAGAGAGAGAGAGAGAGAGGAGAGAGAGAGAGAGAGAGAGAGAGAGAGAGAGAGGGTAAGAGAGAGAGAGAGAGAGAGAGAGAGAGAGAGAGAGAGAGAGAGAGAGAGAGAGAGAGAGAGAGAGAGAGAGAGAGAGAGAGAGAGAGAGAGAGAGAGAGAGAGAGAGAGAGAGAGAGAGAGAGAGGCAGACAGATAGGCAGACAGACAGACAGACTCACACACACATACACACACACACACATATATACACAATTGTATGAAGCTTCTTTTTTTTAATACTTATTTACGGATTGCGGCATAGGATTTCCGCGTAAGATGTGTCCCCCATCCCTATAAGGCCGTGTACACATACACGCGGGTGTTCCGCGCGGAAACACATGCGCAATCCGTAAAATAAAGTAAAAGAAAGAAGGGGGAAAATATACGTAAGTGTTCGAATTTCTCCTAATCCATATCATATTTTGTTTCCTTTTTTTTTTTTACTTATTGATTATTTCTGCGCGGAAAATCCGGATGGACTGTGCATGCACCAGGCCAAAACTCACACACCACCACCACTACAGACAGACACACAGACCTTCGCTCGGCGCCCGGCAGTTCAACCTTCTGCGTTCGTAGGACAGCGACAGCGTGTCGTTGTCCTTGGGGCAGATGGAAAAGATTTCCGTGTCGAAGGCGTCGCCGCAGCGGAACTTCTCGACCAGTCGTTCCTCCTCACCATCACCTGTCAAGGAGTCATGGCATTGTACATTTGGTATTTGGTACTTTATAGTCGTCTCTGTGAAATTCGGGTTGCTCCCACCTGCTATCTTTGCTTAGTTTAGTTTTTTTTTTTTTTTTTTACTCCAATGTGATTTTCTCATAGCTATTCAAGTACATTCATGATGCAGCCTTATGTTTGTAACTGAAACGTTTTTGAGTGCGCTTATAAGCTTATAGCTTGTTGTGCTCATGAAATAATTTGTGTGTAGACTGCAATGTATTATGTCAATAAACTTTGTTTAAACCACCCGGAGAGCGAGCCACAGCCAGAGGCGTGCCACCCTCCTTTTTTTGGTATGCGATTTTTGTGTGACTGATGAGGAAGGAAAGGAGGGGTGGGTGGGGTGGAGGGGTAAATTTTGACCAAATGACAACTTTTTTTGTTGCCACTGGGTTTAACGTGTGCTAAGTGCATGCATAGGCACACGGGACCTCGGTTTTATCGCCTCATCCGAAAGACTCCACGTTCAGACCATTAAGGCCTAGTGCAGAGTGAGAGGGAAAAATCCCCTGTGCCCAGGTTCGAACTCGACTTTACTGTGCACGAGGCGAACGCGTTACCTCTGTGCCACTCTACACCTAATTTTTATTCTTTTACAATAGCATAGGTATGATTCATCAACAAGGAAAAATAAACAATAATTATTTGTGAATAAAGTCGATGACGAAAAAACTAAAATCCATTCTTGCCTCCCCCCCCCCCCCCCCTTTCATTAATAACAAGTATAAATAAGTTTTTCAAAAAATATTATTACTCATTCACACGCAATATTACACATACAAATTCAGACACACATCCATATTATAAACGGCATAGAGGAGAAAGTGGGGGGGGGGGTGAACGAGAGAAAAAGGTAGAGAAAGAGAGAGAGAGAGAGAGAGAGAGAGAGAGAGAGAGAGAGAGAGAGAGAGAGAGAGAGAGAGAGAGAGAGAGAGAGAGAGAGAGAGAGAGAGACAGAGAGAGAGAGATACAGAGAGAGAACGAACGAACCAACGAACGAATCTTTTTTATTGTTGGAAAAGAATAAGCATATCAAACACGCTTCTTTTCATCTTGCCAACAGTTAAGAGAAAATGAAACAAATACAAAATAACAAAGTTATCCATATATGAAGACACAACACATGAATAATTACAAATTATCAGCACACACCCATACATACACACACAGACACACACAGACACACACACACACAGACACACACACACACATATATATTATATATATAGTATGAAACAAAAATCTCAGTGAATAGCCAGCTCCGTACCCCTACTCTGAAGGACTGAAAAGTTAGTGCATTTGAAATGCAGAATAGTTTGCTTCGATAAAACTTTTCCGTGTCCAATGTCTTTATTTGTGAACCTCAGAAACAAAACCAGTTAACGTTAACTTTGAGTAATGTTCCGTGTTCAAAAAACCCCACCCAAAAAAACCACGGAAGAAGAACAACAACAAGGAGGAGAAAGAGGAGGAGGAGGAGGAGAAGGAGAAGAAGGAGAAAAAGAAGAAGAAGGAGGAGAAAGAGGAGGAGGAGGAGGAGGAGAAGGAGAAGAAGAAGGAAGAAGAAAAAAAAGAAGAAGGAGAAAAAAAGAAGAAGAAAGAGAAGGAGAAGAAGAAGAAACAGAACAAGAAGAAGAAGAAGGAGAAGAAGAAGAAGAAGAAGGAGAAGAAGAAGAAGGATGAGGATGAGGAGGAGGAGGAGGAGGAGAAAACATTCTCACAGAAGAAGAAGAAGAAGAAGAAGAAGAAGAAGAAGAAGAAGAAGAAGAAGAAGAAGAAGAAGAAGAAGGAGGAGGAGGAGGAGGAGGAGGAGGAGGAGGAGGAGAAAACATTCTCATAGAAGAAGAAGAAGAAGAAGAAGAAGAAGAAGAAGAAGAAGAAGAAGAAGAAGAAGAAAAGAAGAAGAAGAAGAAGAAGAAGAAGAAGAAGAAGAACACCAACAACAACAACAACAACAACAACAACAACAACAACAACAACAACAACAACAACAACAACAACAACAACAACAACAAGAAGAAGAACAAGAACAAGAAGAAGGAGGAGGAGGAGAAGAAGAAGAAGCAGGAGGAGGAGGAGGACGAGGAGGAGAAGAAGAAGGAGAAAACATGACCAACCTGCCAAAGAGTCCTGGCTGGGCAGCTCCACGAGGAGCACCTCCCCGAAAGAAGAAGAAGAACAAGAACAAGAAGAAGGAGGAGGAGGGGAAGAAGAAGCAGGATGAGGATGAGGAGGAGGACGAGGAGGAGAAGAAGAAGGAGAAAACATGACCAACCTGCCAAAGAGTCCTGGCTGGGCAGCTCCACGAGGAGCACCTCCCCGAAGAACTGCTGGAGGCTCTGGAGGGTGGGGGCCGTGTATCTTGAAAAGTGGAGGACGGGGCGAGTGAGGGTGGTCCTCCTCTGGGACAGGAGCTCTTCGATGGCCTCGGGACAGCCGAAGCCATTGCGCATGTCCCGACCCGTTTCCACCAGCTCCACCTGAAAGGTGAAAACGAATAACCTGGAGTCCGTTTCACAAGGGCTAACGTTACATTGCGCTCGCTCAAATTGGCAAAAAAACGGTCTAAGAAACACCCTTCGTTTGCCGATAGCTCACGTGACGTTTTGTTCTTGCCAAAGACTGAGCAATCGGCGAACTATCCGGAACTATCACGTGACTTGTAGGGGATTAATACATTTCTTGTTGTTGATTGGTCCATTAAAGTTTGGTTAAAATAATACTTTTTTTACCAATCAGACAAGAGCTTGTAATATTCTTCCTCAAACGTTTTCTAAAGTGTTTCTTAGACCCCTTTTGGTGTAACAGTTATGCAAGCGGCGATCGACCGTCGTCTAGAGAAACTTGACCCTGGAAAGCGTTCATCGTGGTCGGTAAATCCCAAAATAAGGTTACACTCTTTTTTTTCATACTGTGACAAATAATTTTTTTACCTTTAAGCTGGAAATCCAGATCTGGACGAAAATGGCACGGTGGCGACGGCAATGACAAAGGCAAACATTATGTCCTTTAAATCACTCAAACTAAATTTCTACTGCTTAAATCCAGAAGACGTGAAACGGCAACGGCAAGTCACTAGTACCATCTAAGTTTATCTAAGTTCAATTTATGTCTGTCTGTCCGTTTGCCTGTTTGTCTCTTTCTCTGTCTGTCTGCCCGTCTCTCTCTCTCTTTCTCTCCCTCTTTCTCTCTCTCTCTCTCTCTCTCTTACCCTGGCATTGGTCAAAAGAGCGGTGTTCACAATGGCTTTCAGGTTGTCCAAGGCTTTCTGGTAGCCGTCAGCGAAAGAGGCATCCTGTTTGACTGAGCGGTGGATCTCCTCGGTCATGCAGTCCAGCTCCGCTAGCCTCTGGTTAAGGTTCACGCGGGCTGCCTCCACGATCGTGTCGTGTCTGCGTTTGTGATAAAATACCAATAAATACGAACATTGTTTTTGGGTCAAGGTTCACGCAGGCTGCCTCCACAATCGTGTCATACCTGTGTTTGCAATAAAACACGAATATATATTTAGGGTAAACAAATAACTGGTCCTGAAAGAGCCACGTTGCCTCCACTTGCGTACTGGGCACTCTAAAAACCGGAAACCACATTTTCGATCACGATCATGAATCCCGTAGTCAAGTTGACCGTAGGGGCGCCTCTGAAGATTTCGTAACCAGCTTCTTCCACTCCTCCTGATTCTCGTCTTTTCTTAGAGTGTCTTTCAGCTCCAGGCCCGTCCATTCGCGAATGTTCTTCTTCCCATGTCTGCCTGTTCTTCTTCCTCCCTGGGCCGTGCCCTGTAGGATTGTCTTGGCAAGGCCTGATGAACGGTGTAACATGTCCATATTATTTTATCTTGCGTCTTTTGACTAGGGTCAGCAGGTCAATGTATGGCCCGATCGCATTTTCAATTCGCCTTTTGACTTCTTCGTCGGTGATGCGGTCTTTGTGGGAGATGCCGAGGATTGTTCTATAGCATCCTCATCTCCACTGCTCTTATTCTTCTTTCGATGTCTTGCTGTCAAGGTCCAGGATTCACATGCACATCATAGGAAGATTGACATGACCAGTGCGCGCATCAGTCTGATCTTTGAGCTGACGGCGATGTTCTTGCCTTTCCAGATGGTTTTGAACTTGGTCGTTGCAGCAGAAGTCTGGGCTAACCTGTAGTGAGTACTTACTATTGCTCCCAGGTATTTAAATTTGAAGCTGCATACTGTCTCAAGCTTCTGATTGTTGACCTTTAGGCCGGTTCACATTAGACGCGTAAGTTCCGTACGGAAAACCCTAAATAAGTGGAAGAAAGATGGATAAAAGTTTACACACATAGGGGAAATTCGGACACGTGCGCAAATCTTTTCCCTTATTTGTTTCACTTATTCATGGATTGCGCACGGGTTTCCACATGGAATATCCGCTTATGTGTGTACACGGCCTTATGTCGGTAGTGATACTGTCGGTGTTGTTGGTCAAGTGTTTGGTTTTCTCTGCACTGCTCTCCAATTCCCCATACCGTATACTGAAGAGATCTCCTCAAGGTGGTGTATCAAGCCGACTAGCTCCTGTTCTTGTCCGGCTAGTCCGTCTATGTTATTGGCAAAACAACAGTTTGTGATTGTCCTGCCTCAAACTTCTCCTATGGGTGATAATAAAGTATTCTCGACTTGACTTGACTGATCCTTCGTGATTTTCCAGTGCACCAGTCATGACTCTCTCTAGGAAGATGTTGAAGAGAGTGGGGGAAAGTAGGTAGCCCTGGTGTACTAAAACCGAAAGCCACATTTTGGGCCACTCAAAAACCCCGGAAGCCACATTTGGGGCCACTCAAAACCCCCGGAAGCCACATTAGGGGTCACTCAAAAACCCTGGAAGCCACATTTGGGGCCAGTAAAAAAAACCGGAAGCCACATTTGGGGCCATTTCAAAAACCAAAAGCCACATTTTTGGTCATTTCAAAAACCGAAAGCCACATTTTTTTGTCATTCCAAAAACCGAAAGGGTCAATCATCATCATTCATATAGTAATAAGCCAACTGTCCGTGTGTGTGTGTGTGTCTGTGTGTCTGAAACACGAAACGGGCTTTATAACTCCACCGTTTTTCGACCGAATCGCTTCAAATTTGTTGTGAGCCCTAACGGGCCGATGGCAACGGCAACCGAGGCGGCCGTGTCATTTGCGCGGTTCGGCAAATGCGCGAAACGCGCATCCGCCGGCCTCTCTGCGCCCGTATCTCCGGTGTTTCTGGACCGATTGCCTTCGAGTTTGGCAGGAAGATCACCGGGGACGGTGACTATCCGTGTACCAACCCGGAAGCGAATCGGTTCAGAAACGCGCGCGCTATACGACTCCGCCGTTTCTTAACCGAATCGCTTCAAATTTGCTGTACTCAGCGTTACCAGTACTTGGCGTTACCGTTACTAGGCGCTACCGTTACTAGGCGTTACTGGGACTCGTCGTTGCGCTAGTAAAAATAAAACCCCGCGGAAATCCACTGTACGCCGAAAACAAAAACAACAAAAAACACTCCTATACAATCCAACTTCAGTGGTACGACTATCCAACTGTGTGTGACATCTGTGAAGCCATGAATCTGATGAAAATACTGATGTCTACATGAATCTGACGAAATCCCACTAATGTTGAAAACAATTTCGATGGCTTGGAGTCAAAACGGACTATCTTTAGATGGTCCATTGACATATTATTGGATTTATTACAAAAAACCTAATAACTTGTTTCAAACAATGACTGCAGAAATATAAAAAGGCATATTTGCTGTTTATATTTCAGCAGTCTTTTTTAAATTTTATACATGTTGCTAATTTTCGTAATAAGTTCAATAATATGTCAATGGACTACAATGGACTATCTTTAGATAGTCCGTTTTGACTCCAAGCCATTGCTTTGTCCAGCTGCGAAGCGAAAGTTGTTTAATGTTTTCAGGCAGTCTGTTTGTTCCTGGCTGTATATCTGACTGACTGGCCAACTATGTTATCACGATAACGTTTGAATAAGGGAGAAAGGTGGCAGAGTGGTTAAGACGTTCGCCTGCCAAATGCAATGCGTGACTGCAGCGTGAGTGACCCGGATTCGAATCCCGGCCTCCTCGACCCTTTCTTTCTAGTTCGACAGGGAAATCGAACTGATGGATGGGGACTTAAAGCTAGTCTGACCACGGCAGTTGAAAGTTGGTAAGAGCAGGGAGAAATTCCGCTGCCTGGTATGGCCAAATCGATAGCTAGGTTTCCCAAGTCTGCCCCCCCCCCCCTTCCTCAACCTGCCCCCCCCCAAAAAAACCCCAACGACAACCAACTGGGTAGACGCTGTGCTTGCGGCGACGCTCTCTCCGGAGGAGAGCATCCCGAATTTCACAGAGATAAGTCTCTGTGACCTGAATGATTTATGCCTGAATGGAGGGACCTAGGAAGCTCAAATTTTGCATGCGCATAATATAGGAACTGCATGACAGGTCTTGTAATTCGTACCTTCTAAGATTTTTTTGTTTTACTGTTAATAAGCCACAAGTATAAACGTTATCGTTATAATTATTTATAAAGTCAATAAGTCTCTCCTACTTTCTAGTGTTGTGAATGTACTGTAGCATAATACACAACCTGTCCCGTGGAGAATTACCCTGAAGGTACTAGTACTACCCAAGCCGAGGCACTTTTTGGGGTCAATTTTGTTAT
>CM065712.1:11029175-11054175 GCA_017654935.2 Phymorhynchus buccinoides | reverse complement strand
AGGATGAGGAAGAGGAGGATGAGGAAGAGGAGGATGAGGAAGAGGAGGATGCGGAAGAGGAGGATGAGGAAGAGGAGGAGGATGAAAAGAAGGATGGCAGGTAGAAACTTAGGGTTGGCGTAGATCTCCAAACAAACCGCGCATGCCAAGCCTGCCAGGAAATTGGTATCACGTTGATGATGATGGAGACGATGATGATGATGATGATGATGAGGAGGAGGAGGAGGAGGAGGAGGAGGAGGAGGAAGAGGAGGAGGAGGATGGCACAGTAGGTGTGGTGGCAGGGTAGGAACTTGGGCCGTTGGCGTAGATCTCCAAACAAACCGCGCACGTCAACCCTGCCAGGAAATTGGTATCATGTTGATGATGGTGATGGAGACGATGAGGAGGAGGACGAGGTTGAAAGGAGGATCGAGGAGGAGGAGGAGGAGGAGGAGGAGGAGGAGGAGGAGGAGGAGGAGGAGGAGGAGGAGTTCCATGCCCCGGTCAAATCTCGTGTCTGATCTTATAGTTTTATAGCAATAAACCATTCATCCATTCATCCATCCATCCATCCATTCATTCATTCATTTCATACCTTTCATGTCAGACTGGGACTGTTATGGCTTGCACCAGGCCTGGGTCAAATCTCGATGTTGCTTTATAGCAATAAGCCATTTGTTCATTAATACATACATTCATCCATTCCATTCATTCATCCATCCATCCATTCATTCATTCATTCCATTCATTCATACATCCATCCATCCATTCATTCATCAATCCATCCATTCATTCATACATTCATTCATATATCAATTCATTCATCCATCCATCCAATCATCAATTCATTCATTAATTCATTTCATACCATTCATGTCAGACTGGGATTGGTTCGGCTTGCACCAAGCTCCGGTCAAATCTCGGTTTCGGATCTTGGTGATGATGTTGCTGCTGCCGATGTTGCTTCATAGCAATAAACCATTCATTCATTCATTCTTTCATCATTCAATCATCAATTCATTCATTCATTCATTACATACCATTCATGTCAGACTGGGACTGTTCCGGCTTGCACCAGGTTCCAGTCAAATCTCGGTTTCGGATCTTGGTGATGATGTTGCTGCCTCCTATGTTGCTTCATAGCAATAAACCATTCATTCTTACATACATTCATCCATCCATCCAATCATCCATTCATTCAATCATTCATTCATTCATTACATACCATTCATGTCAGACTGGGACTGTTCCGGCTTGCACCAGGTTCCAGTCAAATCTCGGTTTCGGATCTTGGTGATGATGTTGCTGCCTCCTATGTTGCTTCATAGCAATAAACCATTCATTCTTACATACATTCATCCATCCATCCAATCATCCATTCATTCAATCATTCATTCATTCATTACATACATTTCATGTCAGACTGGGACTGTTCCGGCTTGCACCAGGCTCCGGTCAAATCTCGGTTTCGGATCTTGGTGATGATATTGCTGCTGCCGATGTTACTTTATAGCAATAAACCATTCATTCATACATACATTCATTCATCCATCCATCCATCCAATCATCAATTCATTCATTACATACCTTTCATGTCAGACTGCGACTGTTCCGGCTTGCACCAGGCTCCGGTCAAATCTCTGTTTCGGATCTTGGTGATGATGTCGCTGCTGCCGGGGAGGCTTTGCATCTTCTTCTGCGAGCTACAGATCACGCGTATATAAAAATGTGCTGTGATGTCAAGTCAAGTCAAATTATACGGGTTCACATAAGTATTGTTAAAACTTCGGGACTATCCTGGTGTTGCACTGCCTCCGAACATTGCCTCCAGGATCGTTCCCAGCATTTTTAACTACATATCTACTAATGTCCCATATGTGTCTGTTCTAGACCGGAGGACAGTGAACAGATTTTCTTTAGGTCAAGTCGTCAAGTCAAAATGATCTTTATTGACGATACAGGGATAAGCTAAACAAAACAAAGCTTTTTTCTTCCCGTTTAATCGTCATAAATTAATAAGGAACACAACTGAAGCAAATAAGACCAAGAACAAAAACTGGAGAGAAAATAAATTTCACACAGCAATGAATAAATATGAGGGGAAAATACGCATATGTCACGCAAGTGCAATAGAATAATTATATACAAAATACTGACAAACGTAATCATAGTGTTGTGTTGTATTGGTTTAAACATCTTTATGCTTTTCTCCTCTACTACTACTCCATCTTCTGAAAAGTAATCACCTTATTACCATAGTATCCTCCGAAGTCGGAGTGTGGTTGCCCACGTGGCAGGACAAAAAACAACAACTGGTCACACACGTAATGTTCTCATCCCTAGCTGGTGCATTTGTGCCATAGTGTTCAAGCGCTTCGGCTGTTGGGATGATCCCCTGGAGTCTTTAAAAACCCTTTCATCGCCACTGTCGCCTCTTGGCACCACAATGATTTAACACCCATGTCACTGAAAGGCATCAAATGAGGGTCTGGTATCCAGTGACCTTACGTTCTTAATTTTGGGAGGTAAGGACAGGCCCTATTTTAGGCATGTCACAGGTATTCCAGACGAAATATTTTCTCTACCCGTGTAAGCTTAATGGTAAATTTTGGCTGAGGAATGGCTAGCGTTGAAAGGGTTCGTTTATAATTAAGCAAGGGAACGACAACAACAATAACAACAACAATAACGACATTACCATTGAGCGGTTTTCAACTCCATCTCTCCACTTCGCTTCCTCAACCCTACGTACTTCACCTGGGAACTTCAGTCCGACGGAGGCAAGGCTATGCCAGAAACTTAACGTTGCTGCTTACAGTTCACTCTCTTCATCAAGAGACTCACACTTTGGCATTTTTCACGTTGTCGGGCGCTTCATCAGACTTGCTCTCCGGAACAACCACTCCTCCTCCGTTGGTGTTCCCCAAAGACTTGAGGAAGGCCTTCTCATCCTGGGTCTGAGGAACAACCACTCCTCCTCCGTTGGTGTTCCCCAAGGACTTGAGGAAGGCCTTCTCATCCTGGGTCTGAGGAACAACCACTCCTCCTCCGTTGGTGTTCCTCAAGGACTTGAGGAAGGCCTTGTCATCCTGGGTCTGAGGAACAACCACTCCTCCTCCGTTGGTGTTACCCAAGGACTTGAGGAAGGCCTTCTCTTGTGTCATATTCAGATCCTTGGAACACTACATGGAAGTGGCCACATACCGACACACAGACTAAAACAGATATATGCAAAAACAGACAAAAAGAGACTCACACTTTGGCATTGTCCATGTTGGAAGCTTCCTCAAATTTGCTTGAAGGAATCTCGGCGGATTTGGAATCCCCAAAGAATTTTGTTTTAAAGAAAGCTTTCATATTCACATCATTGGAACACTGAATTAAATCGGCCACAGACCAAGACAGAGACTAAATGGACATACACAAAAACAGACGAAAAAGAGACTGACACTTTTTCCACGTTGTTGGACGCTTCCTCAGACTTGCTCCGCGGAAGAACCACTCCTCCTCCACTAGTGTTCCCCAAGGACTTGAGGAAGGCCTTCTCCTCCTGGGTCATATTCACATGCTTGGGACACTACGAATAAATCGGCCACAGACCAACCAAGACAGAGACTAAGCAGACATACACACAAACAAAACAGACAAAAAAAGACACACTTTTTCCACGTTGTCGGACGCTTCATCAGACTTGCTCCGCGGAACCACCACTCCTCCTCTGCTGGTGTTCCCCAAGGACTTGAGGAAGGCCTTCTCCTCCAGGGTCATATTCACATGCTTGGGACGCTACGAATAAATCGGCCACAGACCAACCAAGACAGAGACTAAGCAGACATACACAAACAAAAACAGACAAAAAAAGACACTCACACTTTTTCCACGTTGTCGGACGCTTCATCAGACCTGCTCTGCGGAACCACTCCTCCTCTGCTGGTGTTCCCCAGGGACTTGAGGAAGGCCTTCTTCTCCTGGGTCACGTCCACGTCTTCGGAAAGCACCGAGGTGCTGGAGGGGCCGGAGGGGTCAGGCTGTTGGGACTGGGGAGGAGGCAGTGGTGGTGGTGGTGGTGGGGGAGATGAGGTGGGAGGTCTTGCCGGTGAATTAGCTACAACACAACCAAGGAAGAAGAAGAAGAAGAAGAAGGAGAAGGCTGTGTGACAGATTTAACCCCTTGACTGCCGTATAACGTATCACGTACTGACTTGATGACATCACTGATGACGTCATCAGACGAAGAGGAACAACTCTGATATATGCTGGCATTTGCTGTAACACAGTCAAGAGAGTTATATCCCCAGACCATTTTGCCAGATTGGCTCTATCAGTTGTCTTTTTCGTGGCATGATTTGCCCGATGATATTTTCTTTAATGTTCTCTGGCAGTGAAAGGGTTAAAGACACACTGACGCACCACGATTAATTAAGTCCCTTGTGGGTTTTTCCCCCCAGGGTAGCTGTGACCCACATTCAAATGTCCCCAACTTCAAATTGAGGCTGCTCTTTTGGAATGATGTTTCGGTTTGAATTTTTGTTGGCATTTATATGGGAGTGAGACTTGGTCAAAAGCAAGATATCTTTCCAGCTATAAGAGGGAAAAACACGTGAAGCCCGTGATTTTGACACGTGATCTGGTGGGTCTTTAAGGCCTCGTACACAGTACTAGACGTGGAAATCCCATGCGCAATCCGTAAATAAGAAAAAACCCCAAAAAACATACGGAGTAGGCCGGGTTCACATTAGACGCGTAATTAAGTTCCCGTACGGAAAACCCTAAATAAGTGGAAGAAAGAAGGATATAAAAAAATCGCATATAGGGGAAATTCGGACACGTGCGCTAATCTTTTCCTTTGAATGAAAATCCGTTTAACGTCCTCCGGTCTGAAACAGACACATATGGGACACTAGTAGATTATAAAGATAGTGGGAACGATCCTGGAGGAAATGCCCGGAGGCAGCGCAAATCCAGGAAAGTCCCGAATTTTTAGTAACGATACAGATGTATGTTTTGAGATTAAAAAGATAACAGATAGTTTGAGATAAAAGATGAAAGATTTTTTAAGATGAAAAGATAAATTTTCCCTTCTTTGTTTCACCTATTTATGGATTGCCGACGCACGGGTTTCCGCAATGGAATCTCCGCTTAAATGTGTGTACACGGCCAGAAGGATAAAAGGTTGCGCATGTAGGGGCAATTCGGACACGTGCGCAAATCTTTTCCCTTCTTTGTTTCACTTATTTATGGATTGCGCACGGGTTTCCGCAATGGAATATCCGCTTGTGTGTGTACAGGGCCTGTATAGGCCTTTGCAACTAGGGTTATTAACGCCCTTGACAGTGAGAGTAATTGCTCTTGCTGGTCAGTACTGACAAGGGCATTCACTCTTGCGAAAGGCAGCCATTTAGTGACATCAAATAGGGGTTATTGGCGAGAGTTATCCCCCTGTCTGGTCAGTACTGAACCATCTTCCCCCCCACCCTCCAAGGGCATTCACTCTTGCAAAAGGTGTTCGTTGCAGACCCCAATAAGGGAAATTCAGACACGTGCGCTTTCCCCCCACCCCCTCCTTTTTGTTTGTGGCTCAAGCCACAAACCTATAACTCACTTTGTCGGTCAGTCGGTCGGTCGGTCTTACGGTCCAAAATTGTCGCACATATTGACAAAATTGTCGCACTTCAAATCGAGGCTGCACTTCAAATTGAGGCCGCTCTTTAAAATGATGTCTTTTAAAGCGTACAAAATAATAAACATACGTAATACAGACACTACAACAGACACGACGAGTATGCGGTGCTTCTTTCGATGAGTATAAGTAGGATACATAGTTTTAAATGTTTTCCAAAAGATATAAAAAGTTACGAAATGGTGCAGAGATAACATTCAGGGACGGTATTCATGTCGAGATAGCATGAGAGCATGATGCTAAAAAAGCTCTTACGGACATTGGAAGAGCTGGTGCAGAGATAACAATTCTGGTTTACAGATTAAAATGATTGAAAAGCCAGGGGAGGTGACTCATGATTGGAGTGGTAAAAATAGACCGCGTGCCACAAACTATTGCGAATTCGCGCTTGTTTTAATTCGTTTTCCCCTCACTTATTTACGGATTGCGCGTGGGATTTCCGCGTCTAATGTGTACGAGACCTATATGCGCGCAAGTTCCGTGCGGTAACCCATGCAAAAAAAAAAAAAAAAAAAAAAAAATCTGGTAGTAAGAAATATGAAAGAGTGTGTACCCATTATTACACTCAAGAAACCCATCCCGTAATCCTTCCGCTTATTTCTTATATTTTTTTATGAGTGTAAAAATAAAAAAAAAATAAAAAAAAATAAATTTGAGTGTACATTAAATACCCTTTGCTACAAATCTGTCCATTCTTGGGTGGCGCGCCTCTGGCTGCGACACGCTCTCCAGGTGGGAGCAACCCGAATTTCACAGAGACGCCTCTGTGACTATAAAGTACCTATAATACCTAATAAAGCTGCTTCATTTTACCTCTGCGACAATATTTCCATTTACAACACGCCAGCTCGCACTTTACGTTCAGTTTCTGACTCTCTCTCTCCAGATCCCTAGGTATGAGCTTTCAACTGTTGGTCGGCTGCTCTTTTGCCGTCTCTGGACCGACCCTCCTGGAACAAACTCCCTCTTTCCCTCCTCAGTCAGCGACCGACCCTCTCTGCTTTCAAAGCTTTATCTTCTCTCTCTTGCCATTAGGTCTGTTTCTGCTGTATTCCATTTATGTTATCCGTGTGTGTTCGCTTTGTATTGCGTTTTTGTTTGAATGCGTTATGAATGCTAACATGTGTGTGCGCGCTTTGATTTGATTTCTATCAAGATTCAGCGCTGTATATCAACTGTATGTTGTTGTTGTTGAGGTTGTTGTTATAAGTGCATGGGGATTCCGTACCGGGAACTTGCGGATTGATGATCTAATGTGTGCGCGCCCGAAGGGGGCAAAACGTACCGGGTATTGGGGTGTGGGTGATCGTGGTGGTGGGGGGGGGGGGGTGAGAGAGAGAGAGAGAGAGAGAGAGAGAGAGAGAGAGAGAGAGAGGAGAGAGAGAGAGAGAGAGAGAGAGAGAGAGAGAGAGCGAGAGAGAGAACTTTAGAGAGAGGATAAAGATTTTAGGCGATGCCTAGAGAGACAATCTGTCCTTGAGAGAGAGAGAGAGCTAGAGAGAGAGAGAGAGAGAGAGAGAGAGAGAGAGAGTAGAGAGAGAGAGAGAGAGAGAGAGAGAGAGAGAGAGAGAGAGAGAGAGAGAGAGAGAGAACGAGAGAGAGAGGAGAGAGAGAGATAGAAAGAGAGAGAGAGAGACACAGAAAGAGAGAGGCGAGATTCTTAGAGAGAGAGAGAGAGAGAGAGAGAGAGAGAGAGAGAGAGAGAGAGAGAGAGAGAGAGGAGAGAGAGAGAGAGAGAGAGAGAGAGAGAGAGAGAGAGAGAGAGAGGAGAGATAGAGAGAGAGAGAGAGACACACAGAGAGAGGGGGGAGAGAGAGAGAGAGAGAGAGAGAGAGAGAGAGGGGAGAGAGAGAGAGAGAGAGAGAGAGAGAGAGAGAGAGTGGACACTGGAAAGAGAGAGAGATAGAGAGAGAGAGAGAGAGAGACTTAGAATCTGAGAGAGAGAGAGAGAGAGAGAGAGAGAGAGAGAGAGAGAGAGAGAGAGAGAGAGAGAGAGAGAGAGAGAGAGAGAGAGAGAGAGAGAGAGAGAGAGAGAGAGAGAGAACCGAGAGAGAGAGAGAGAGAGAGACACTGGAAAGAGAGATTTGAGAAGGATAAAGAGAAAGAGAGAGAGATTCTTACAATCTGAGAGAGGATAGACAGAGAGAGAGAGAGAGAGAGAGAGAGAGAGAGAGAGAGGAGAGAGAGAGAGAGAGAGAGAGAGAGAAGGGAGAGAGAGAGAGAGAGAGAGAGAGAGAGAGAGATCAGCTAATTGTAGTAGTAGAGCTTTCGTCAGGCTTACAACAAATTAATGGAGGCCAGTTAAAGCATGAATGCCAGGCATGCTCGCATTTTACACGTGAATGATTGAAGAGTTTCAAGCAATGCATACGGGCATTCACGTGTAAAGACTCGCACACACTCGCACGCAGAAAACGAAAACGTTTATTTAAAGATACACTGACGCACCACGATTAAGTCCCTTGGTTTTTTTTCTGGGTAGCTGTGACCCACATACAAATGAGAGAAACTTCAAATTGAGGCTGCTCTTTCAAATGATGTTTCGTTTTCAATTTGGGGGCATTTGTATGGGAGTTAGACCTGGTCAAAACAGGATTTCTTACCAGCTATATTAAGACCCACCAGATCACGTGTCAAAATCACGGGTTTCACGTGTTTTCCCTCTTATAGCTGGTAAGAAATCTTGAAGACTCACCAGATCACAAAATCACGGTTTTCACGTATTTTTCCTCATAGCTGGTAAGAAATCTTGTTTTGACCAGGTTTGACTCCCATACAAATGCCCCCAAATTCAAAGCGAAACATCATTTTGAAAGAGCAGCCTCAATTTGAAGTTGGGGAAAATTGTATGTGGGTCACAGCTACCCAGAAAAAAACAGAAGGGACTTAATCGTGGTGTGTGAGTAAAGACCTACCAGATCACGTGTGAAAATCACGGGTTTTTATTTGACAAGGATACAGATTTTAGGCGATTCCTCTCTTATTAGCTGGTAAGAAATCTTAGAGGAGAGAGATCTTCCTAGAGCATAAGAGGGAATGTGAGAGACGTGACGTGAGTGGGTCTTTAATCAGGGAAACATGAGATAAGCAATACAAGTGAACCGTGATTGGCTGTCCTCTCTTTTGCTTAGCTTTGTTTTCTTAGCAGTACCAGTGAACCGTGATTGGCTGTCCTCTCTTTTGCTTAGCTTTGTTTTCTTAGCAGTACCAGTGAACCATGATTGGCTGTCCTCTCTTTCGCTTAGCTTTGCTTTCTTAGCAGTACCAGTGAACCGTGATTGGCTGTCCTCTCTTTCGCTTAGCTTTGTTTTCTTAGCAATACCAGTGAACCGTGATTGGCTGTCCTCTCTTTCGCTTAGCTTTGTTTTCTTAGCAATACCAGCGAACCGTGATTGGCTGTCCTCTCTTTCGCTTAGCTTTGCTTTCTTAGCAGTACCAGTGAACCGTGATTGGCTGTCCTCTCTTTTGCTTAGCTTTGTTTTCTTAGCAATACCAGTGAACCGTGATTGGCTGTCCTCTCTTTTGCTTAGCTTTGTTTTCTTAGCAGTACCAGTGAACCGTGATTGGCTGTCCTCTCTTTCGCTTAGCTTTGTTTTCTTAGCAGTACCAGTGAACCATGATTGGCTGTCCTCTCTTTCGCTTAGCTTTGCTTTCTTAGCAGTACCAGTGAACCGTGATTGGCTGTCCTCTCTTTTGCTTAGCTTTGCTTTCTTAGCAGTACCAGTGAACCGTGATTGGCTGTCCTCTCTTTCGCTTAGCTTTGTTTTCTTAGCAATACCAGTGAACCGTGATTGGCTGTCCTCTCTTTTGCTTAGCTTTGCTTTCTTAGCAGTACCAGTGAACCGTGATTGGCTGTCCTCTCTTTTGCTTAGCTTTGTTTTCTTAGCAGTACCAGTGAACCGTGATTGGCTGTCCTCTCTTTCGCTTAGCTTTGTTTTCTTAGCAGTACCAGTGAACCGTGATTGGCTGTCCTCTCTTTTGCTTAGCTTTGTTTTCTTAGCAGTACCAGTGAACCGTGATTGGCTGTCCTCTCTTTCGCTTAGCTTTGTTTTCTTAGCAGTACCAGTGAACCGTGATTGGCTGTCCTCTCTTTTGCTTAGCTTTGTTTTCTTAGCAGTACCAGTGAACCATGATTGGCTGTCCTCTCTTTCGCTTAGCTTTGTTTTCTTAGCAGTACCAGTGAACCATGATTGGCTGTCCTCTCTTTCGCTTAGCTTTGTTTTCTTAGCAATACCAGCGAACCGTGATTGGCTGTCCTCTCTTTTGCTTAGCTTTGTTTTCTTAGCAATACCAGTGAACCGTGATTGGCTGTCCTCTCTTTTCGCTTAGCTTTGTTTTCTTAGCAATACCAGTGAACCGTGATTGGCTGTCCTCTCTTTTGCTTAGCTTTGTTTTCTTAGCAATACCAGTGAACCGTGATTGGCTGTCCTCTCTTTCGCTTAGCTTTGTTTTCTTAGCAATACCAGCGAACCGTGATTGGCTGTCCTCTCTTTTGCTTAGCTTTGCTTTCTTAGCAGTACCAGTGAACCGTGATTGGCTGTCCTCTCTTTTGCTTAGCTTTGCTTTCTTAGCAATACCAGTGAACCGTGATTGGCTGTCCTCTCTTTTGCTTAGCTTTGTTTTTTTAGCAATACCAGCGAACCGTGATTGGCTGTCCTCTCTTTCGCTTAGCTTTGCTTTCTTAGCAGTACCAGTGAACCGTGATTGGCTGTCCTCTCTTTCGCTTAGCTTTGTTTTCTTAGCAGTACCAGTGAACCATGATTGGCTGTCCTCTCTTTCGCTTAGCTTTGCTTTCTTAGCAATACCAGTGAACCGTGATTGGCTGTCCTCTCTTTCGCTTAGCTTTGCTTTCTTAGCAGTACCAGTGAACCGTGATTGGCTGTCCTCTCTTTCGCTTAGCTTTGCTTTCTTAGCAGTACCAGTGAACCGTGATTGGCTGTCCTCTCTTTTGCTTAGCTTTGCTTTCTTAGCAATACCAGTGAACCGTGATTGGCTGTCCTCTCTTTCGCTTAGCTTTGCTTTCTTAGCAGTACCAGTGAACCGTGATTGGCTGTCCTCTCTTTCGCTTAGCTTTGCTTTCTTAGCAGTACCAGTGAACCGTGATTGGCTGTCCTCTCTTTTGCTTAGCTTTGCTTTCTTAGCAGTACCAGTGAACCGTGATTGGCTGTCCTCTCTTTCGCTTAGCTTTGCTTTCTTAGCAGTACCAGTGAACCGTGATTGGCTGTCCTCTCTTTTGCTTAGCTTTGTTTTCTTAGCAGTACCAGTGAACCGTGATTGGCTGTCCTCTCTTTTGCTTAGCTTTGTTTTCTTAGCAATACCAGCGAACCGTGATTGGCTGTCCTCTCTTTTGCTTAGCTTTGCTTTCTTAGCAGTACCAGTGAACCGTGATTGGCTGTCCTCTCTTTTGCTTAGCTTTGTTTTCTTAGCAATACCAGTGAACCATGATTGGCTGTCCTCTCTTTTGCTTAGCTTTGTTTTCTTAGCAATACCAGTGAACCATGATTGGCTGTCCTCTCTTTTGCTTAGCTTTGTTTTCTTAGCAATACCAGTGAACCGTGATTGGCTGTCCTCTCTTTCGCTTAGCTTTGTTTTCTTAGCAATACCAGTGAACCATGATTGGCTGTCCTCTCTTTTGCTTAGCTTTGCTTTCTTAGCAATACCAGTGAACCATGATTGGCTGTCCTCTCTTTCGCTTAGCTTTGCTTTCTTAGCAGTACCAGTGAACCGTGATTGGCTGTCCTCTACTTTTGCTTAGTTTTTTTTTCTTTTCTTTTTTCAAATGCGTGAATATGTGTTTTCTTGTTTGCACTGCGGCTTGTATGATGAGACCACACTGTCATTTCTTTTAACGAGATAATATAGAATTTTTGACTTCGACTTTGACTTTGACTACAATGCTTTTTCCCTCCACCCAGTCGCAGAGAGAGAGAGAGAGAGAGGGATGAGAGAGAGAGAGAGAGAGAGAGAGAGAGAGAGAGAGAGAGAGAGAGAGAGAGAGAGAGAGAGAGAGTTGAAAGAAATACATTGGAAAACAAGCGCGAAATCGCAATAGTTTGTGGCACACGGTCTATTTTTACCACTCCAATCATGAGTTACCTCCCCTGGCTTTTCAATAATTTTAATCTGTAAACCAGAATGTTATCTCTGCACCATTTCGTAACTTTTTATATCTTTTGGAAAACATTTAAAACTATGTATCCTACTTATACTCATCAAAAGAAGCACCGCATACTCGTCGTGTCTGTTGTAGTGTCTGTATTACATATGTTTATTATTTTGTACGCTTTTAAAATACATCATTTTAAAGAGCGGCCAGAAGTGTAGCCTCGATTTGAAGTGCGACAATTTTGTCAAAATGTGCGACAATTTTGTCAAAATGTGCGACAATTTTGGACCGACAGACCGACCGACCGACCGACAAAGTGAGTTATAGGTTTGTGACGAGCCACAAACAAAAATAACACCCACCTCACATGCTAGTACATACAAAAAAATGCTAATAGATAAACAAGCATTTACGTGAGTACAAGTCCCGTTCATCTATGGAGAGGTTGAGAGAGAGAGAGAGAGAGAGAGAGAGAGAGAGAGAGAGAGGAGAGAGAGAGAGAGAGGAGAGAGAGAGAGAGAGAGAGAGAGAGAGAGAGAGACAGCCAGCGGAGAGAGAGAGAGAGAGAGAGAGAGAGAGAGAGAGAGAGAGAGAGAGAGAGAGAGAGAGAGAGAGAGGGAGAGAGAGAGAGAGAGAGAGCGAGAGAGAGAGAGAGAGAGAGAGAGAGAGAGAGAGAGAGAGAGAGAGAGAGAGAGAGAGAGAGAGAGAGAGAGAGAGAGCAGCAGCAGCAATCGAGGAGTAGTAGTAATAAGCATACAAACCTTCATTAACTCTTGACTGTGAATCCGAGGCTCTTCGCGTTTCCGGCGCCCTGACGCCACTTCCGGTTGCAGTTCGGTTCTCACCTCCGCTCGCCATCTTTGTTCGTGTTTTCCTTCTATGATGACTTTGATCTTTCGGCAACAGTGAATAAAAACAACAACAACGTACTGTTTTGTGAGAAAAATAAAACAATGTAGGCTAACCCACATAAACAGCTGGAAAATATGACATAGTCTAAATCGGTGTCAATTTTCATTTTGGGGCGTGAACATCCAGTAACTATTGGTTATAACATTCTTCTTCTTCTTGTCTTACCCTGGCTTAAAAACTCCAGGGATCATCCCAGCAGCCGAAGCACTTGGAACACTATGATACAAATGCACCAGCTAGGGATGAGAACATTACGTGTGTGGCCGTTTTTAGTTATTACCCCGCCACATGGGCAGCCACACTCCGACTTAACATTCGAATAGAACTATTGCCAATGGCCTGAATAAGACTGAGAGAGAGAGAGAGAGAGGAGAGAGAGAGAGAGAGAGAGAGAGGAGAGAGAGAGAGAGAGAGAGAGAGAGAGAGAGAGAGAGAGAGAGAGAGAGAGAGAGAGAGAGAGAGAGAGAGAGAGAGAGAGAGAGAGAGAGAGAGAGAGAGAGAGAGAGAGAGAGAGAGAGAGAGAGGGGTGACAAAAAGACCGTTTTATACACCAGATCTGGGATTTGAATTCCTCCACCGAGGCTGATGATATTGCCTCAGGTGGAAGGGAGTTCCACTCACTCACAGACCTGAGAAAGAATGAGTACTTCCTATAATTTGTTTTACAGGCAGGAAGTAGGTAGGCCGATGAGTGAGTCTGTCGCATCTGTCGTGATGGAGGATGGGGGACCGGCTTGGTGTTGGGTGTTGATGGCCACCTCTCCATGGCGGAACTTGAAGAAGGTGGCCAGCCTAGCGGAGCGTCGCCTGTTCTTGAGTGGAGGCCACTGCAGCTGGGTCAGCATGTTGTCCACGCTGGATGTTTGACGGTGGCGATTTACGACCCATCTAGCTGCGCGGCGGTGGACCCTCTCCAATCTTGCCGGTGGTTTTGGCTGTATGAGGGTCCCAGACAGGAGCGGCGTAACCTACTCAAGGGTGGGACGAACTAAAGCTTTGTAGGCAGTTTCCTTGACGGAGATGGAGCCTATCTTCCAATTTCGACAGAGGAAGCCTAAAGTCTTGTTGTTTACAGTGTTGTTGATGTGGAACTAATATGAGATTGGCTTACAATTTTTACTAATTACTAATTGTGTGGCAAAATAATCAAAGAGTTGGTTGTGGCCACGCACAGCGAAGAAGAAGAACAACAACAACAAGAAGAAGAAAAGAAAAGAAATTTGATGATTATGACGCTTACAACGTGGGGGTTTTCCAACTAAACAGTAGACTTGTGTAGAAAAATTACTACCCAGATGATCAGCTCAATGCGGGATTGAATGGGAGATTGAATTACTTGCTGCCCAGATGATCAGCTCAATGCGGGATTGAATGTATCAATTAATGAATACAAAACGTAGACTTCAAACCAGCCGCTGTTGTGTAGTGGTTAGCGTCGCGGACTACTAGCTGGGAGGGCTTGGGTTCGAATCCCATCAGAGGCGAGGTTGTTTTCGGTCCTGGACCGACTCCTACCCAGAGTGAGTGGCTATGGGCTCAATGGGAAGACTGAAACCACACAGTCGAGTTTCATCCGTTTAACGGATGCGATTCTGAGAGTGTTGCTCTAATTGCAAGACTAACACTGCAGGTGTCTGTAGTTCTCGGGCCTGGTTAACGCCGGGATATCATTATGAAAGGAAGCGTAGAATACAGCTCTGCCATGCACTATGCAGTCTCAGACCGATACGGAACTCCATAGCATCATCATCATCGTTTTCATCGACCTCATTTTCCATCAATCATAAAATTTAAAAAAAAGTCTCAAATTCTGTGGCTTTGCATGCCCTGCTCTCATGGTGACCTCAGTTTCGGTTTCCAATCCAGTCTATGCGTTGGTGCGTTCGGGTCAAAGTCATGGAGATCAGTGTGTTCTGGGGAGCTGTCGGTGGACGGTCGTGGTGGCGCCCTCGGGGGAGGACCTCACTCACGCTGGCTCCGCGACTAAGAGAATAGTGTCGTCAGTAGGGGGCTTAGTAGGTGGTGTCCTGAACAGGCTCCACTGAACTCCACCGAAGTGACTCAGCAGAAGTGCAGTGTCTCCTCGGTTGGTTGCCTCCTGACGGCCTAACATAGATTCGCTCCCCTTGGGCCGCTGGTCTCGGATTCTGCGACTTGAACAAACCGGGGTGTAGCTGCGAATTGGGATTCGGAACGAGCGGCGTGGGAGCAACGCCACTGCATAGTGTATGGCCCAGAAGATGGGACAGCAAAACCCCCCCACAAAAACATAGACTTCAAGGCCAACCTTTGAAATGCCTCTCATCAGGGAGTAGACTAGATTCTACGTCTAGACTAGACAAGAGCGTAGAGAGAGCCATACAGATGAATCATGCATGTTGCGGGCTTGTAGTAGATATTTTGGAGAAAAAAAAGCTTATTTATTTAGACCTATCTTACGCGAGTCCGCTGCGCCTTATGACGTGTTTTGCGCTTGTGACGTCACGCAGTGAGCAATGACGTCACTTGGCCCATTCATGATGCTGTCACACGGCCCCAGTAATATGAATTAAGTCACGCTGATAGGAGAAGTGGCTTGACTATAGCTTACTTTTTTTTTTTTTACTCGCGTGTGAACGAAGTGCGTTTATGTTACTCGCGCGCGCGCGCGCGCGTGTGTGTGTGTGTGTGTGTGTGTGTGTGTGTGTGTGTGTGCGTGCGTGCGTGCGTGCGTGCGTGCGTGCGTGCGTGCGTGTGTGTGTGTGCGTGTGTGCGTGTGTGTGTGTGTGTGTGTGTGTGTGTGTGTGTGTGTGTGTGTGTGCGTGCGCGTGTGTGCGCGTGTGCGTGCGTGTGCGTGCGCGCGCGTGCGCGTGTGTGTGCGTGTGCGTGCGCGCGTGTGCGTGCGTGCGTGCGTGCGTGCGTGCGTGTGTGCGTGCGTGTGTGTGTGCATGGGCGCGCGCGCGCGTGTATGTGCTGACAATTTTGACATCGTAATTTTCTCAGAAACTAGAACAATAGTAGCACTACATCCACGTTTTGTAGAGTGGTACCCAGAATACCATCAAGACTTTCCAGAGAGCGAGAGAGAGAGAGAGAGAGAGAGAGAGAGAGAGAGAGAGAGAGAGAGAGAGAGAGAGAGAGAGAGAGAGAAGAGAGAGAGAGAGAGAGAGAGAGAGAGAGAGAGAGAGAGAGAGAGAGAGAGAGAGAGAGAGAGAGAGAGAGAGAGAGAGGAGAGAGAGAGAGAGAGGAGAGAGGGAGAGAGAGAGGGAGAGAGAGAGGGAGAGAGAGAGAGAGAGAGAGAGAGTTAGGGTTAGCGCTAGGGTTAGGGTTAGGGTTAGTATTCCAAAAATATAATTTGGTGAAAATGTTCCTAAAATACAGCTTTACGTATGGTAAGAAAGGCAAAAACGAAAAAAATAGAATTAACCGAGAAATGTAGGGGGGGGGGGGGGGGGGGGGGTGGGGGGTGGCACATCTTGACCAGTACGGCCTAATGATCACTGTATGTGAGCGAGGACACGCCTCGTCTCAGCCTATAGTAACGCATCAGTAAGTCTTTTGTCGCGAGCAGAGGGTGCGTAGCGCTATCGCTATCGCTACGTATCGAAGGAGCTACCCAATTGTTACCACTACTACCCATAGAGAACAATAATTATTGTCGATGATGACTGTGTCATTCTGTCGGTTTGAATTCCCTAACCCTAACCCTATTCCTAACTCTACTAACCCGAACCCTTTTCGTAACCTAACCCTATACCTGACCTAAGTTTAACTCTATTTTAGCGAATGAAGACTGTGTCAATCTGTCAGTTTGAATTCCGACAGACTATATAACCCTAACCCTATTCCTAACTCTAACCCAAACCCTTTTCGTAACCTAACCCTATACCTGACCTAAGTTTAACCCTATTTTAGCCAATGATGACTGTGCCAATCTGTCAGTTTGAATTCCGACAGACTAACCCTAACCCTATTCCTAACTCTAACCCGAACCCTTTTCGTAACCTAACCCTATATACCTGACCTAAGTTTAACCCTATTTTAGCCCTAACCATAACCCTTAGTTGCCGTCGTGATTTATTTAGCCCGGTAGTGTTATCGATACGTAAATGATTAAAATCTGATTAATGTACTCCGGTCTGAAACAGACACATATTATGGGATATTAGTAGTTATAAAGATGGTGGTAGGAACGATCCTGGAGGCAATGCCCGGAGTCGGTGCAACACCAGGAAAGTCCCGAATTAGTAACGATGCAGATGTATATGTTGTATAGAATGTTGACCCGCGTAGAATGTATATACATTCCACGGCCTAAAATGTAGAATGTGTACATTCTATGGAATTTTTGTAGAAAGTTGACGTCAGTATACTTTCTATGGGTTTTGTCGTAGAATGTATACATTACACGGGCTGAAATGGAGCCCGTCAACATTACACGGCCAAAAGTGTAGAAAGTAGACGAAGTTCAAAAGAGGTGCAAGTCGAGCTGCCAGATGGGTGACCCGAGACTACCATCTGTCTACAAAACCAGCAGAACTCACCCAAATCTTAAAATGGCCTTTTTGTCCAGACTCGACGAACTGAAGCCCGCCTCACTACTTTCTACAAATTTCACACAGGACTTCTCACTATCAACTCTAAGCACCTTCCTACAAACTCTCTGCAGAAGAAAGGACTCCGTCAATCTCACTCAGCATCATACGACATCCCCAGCCATAGAACTCAGTACAGAAAATCCACCTTCTTTCCTCTCACTAACCCTCAGTGGAACAGTCTCCACCGAGCAAGTTGCCTCCAATCAGTCATTGGAGGCATTCAAAGCAGCCCTCCATAAACACCTCCACCAGCCCACCCTGTCTCAGCCACCTCCCCCTCCCCCCTTTCCCCAACCTCACATTAAATTAGGGAACTAGTGGCCATAGATCAAAGTAGTGGAAAATGAAGGGCTGGAGCTGTGCCGGTCGGGGTTCGACCCCGGGGGCCGCTACGCGTACGGTAGACGGAATGGTCTTGCCTATAAACTGCGAAAGGTCTGTGGTCCTCTGCATGCAACATGTGCGGCCTTACGGTCATGCATGTCCCATATACTCCTTTGCATGCATCATGCTGGGCCCGGGTGTCTACGGCTAGACCAGGGCATTTAACCGTTGTGTATGACTTTTAACTCGTCTTTCCCCTCGCTCCCCCCCCCCCCCCTCTTTTTAAAAAACATTAAATCTTCAATATCTGACTGACTTCCTTACATTTTGAATCTCATAAATATCAATCATTCTACATGGCAAACAGAGTATCTAAAAATATTTAAATGATCCCTGTCTATCTTGAGCTCTATCTTCTCCCCATAATATCTCATCAGTTCACTTTCTACTCCATCTTTTGCTGTTATTTTCTTTCTTTTTCGTACTACCCCCTAAAGTGCAGCAGAATCTTCCACGTGATGAAGTTGGCTGCCTAAGGAGAAGAAGAAGAGGCGCACTGCTCAAGTAACACCAATGCAAATGTGTCCTGTAATTTTTGTGAACATTTAAAAAACAAAAAATGAAAATATCGATGGCGCTTAGTGCTTTTCAGCCGTATGAGCGCCTTGTTTATGAGTGGCTCTCTACCAGTGATCGCGTGATGACAAGGTATCAAACCACTTGTAAATGTTGGCACAGCCGTCAACATTCTATGACACATCAGGTTCCCATCAACATCCCATAAGTTTGTCCATTGAATGTACACATTCTACAATTTCGCTGTAGAAAGTATGCATTCTCTGTTTCATTTTCATAGAATGTATGCATTCTATGAACCAGTCGTAGAATGTATGCATTCTACAATCTCATCATAGACTGTATACATTCTACACGAGGGTCAACATTCTATACGACATATACGTAACAATACAGATGTTACATTGTTATCGATACGTAGTGATAGCCGTACTGATTTATCTTGGTGGTAGTGTTATCGATACGTAGCGGTAGCGGGATGTCTCCCCCCCCCCCCCCCCCCCCCCCCCCCCCCCCCCCCCCCACCAGCCTACCCCCCTCCCCCCCCCCCCCCCGACGCCCACCCCCAGAGAGTTGAGAACCCGTTCAAAAATCCGAACCGGTTTTAACCCTGTCTTCCCTCTTCGAACCGGTTTTACCGAACCGGTGTTTTTTTAACCAGCATTCGCATCACTGGTTTCACCTATTTATTTGTCAGAATATTCACACACACGCACGCACGCGCGCGCACGCACGCGCACGCGCACACACACGCACACACACACACACACACACACACACACACACACACACACACACACACACACACACACACACACACACACAATAAAGAAACTTCACACACTCAACTCAACACTCAGTCAAAGTCAAAGCCATACACCACCACAAACTAGAAACAAGCTACTCTTGGTTTACAAACACCCAATCAGCGCTGAGAATCAGGGTTATTTTTCGAAAAGACTGCGTTATTCTACGAAAAAAACTTACTTTTAGTTTGCAGTTAAAAAACCGGTTCACAGCAACTCGAACCGGTTTTTCGAACCGCGAAAGTTTAGCACCGGTTTTTCGGTTCAAACCGGTTTCCCCCCCAACCTCTAATACCTCTACCCCCCCCCCCCCACCACACACACACACACACACACATACACACAACCACACTTTTCTTTTTTTTCGCTTCCATGCATCCCCAAACTAGACTCTACCAAGCCCTCTCGGGGAAAATGGTGTGGTCAAGCGTATCGAACGCGACGCTCGGGTTCAGCCAAACTACCTACTCAGTCAGATAAGAAAGGGAAACAAGGGTTTCGCCGAGCGGCAGCAACGCATTGCCTCCAGTATTGTTCCCACCATCTTTGTCTTTGCAAATGCCCCACATGGCCGAAAGGCCGAAGAGGGCGTAAAACCCTATTTTCCTCTGAAAAAGGCGAGAGAGCCGACAAATTGAAGG
This sequence comes from Phymorhynchus buccinoides, assembly GCA_017654935.2. Taxonomy (NCBI): domain Eukaryota; kingdom Metazoa; phylum Mollusca; class Gastropoda; order Neogastropoda; family Raphitomidae; genus Phymorhynchus; species Phymorhynchus buccinoides. The sequence goes on along the minus strand of CM065712.1, from coordinate 11,034,571 downwards.
GGAGGGGGGGGAGGGGGGGGGACCGGTAAAGGCAGAAAGATAGTAGATATGACAGTAAAAAGCAAAGGGAAAAGGCAGAGTCAAAGAGTGACAGACGAGAGGAAGTTCCAAGCACAGAATTTCCAGAAGGTGGGGGAACTATTAATTTATACACACAAAAAAGCCCCCCCTCTCTCCCCCCCCGGGTATCCCCACGGGGGGGGGGGGGGGGGGGGGGGGGCACTATCTAGTAGAACGACTGCCGTGGCAAATGCCTAGTCCTACCGCCCCCCCCCGACTCTCACCTGAGGGCCCCCCTCGACCTCACCCCCCCCAACCCCCGACATTTTTTCTCTCTTTCATTTCTGTCGCGGACTTTCGTGCGAGACGAGATTGTTGGGCTTCCTTTCAGGATCAACGCGTCACATGTGGTCATTTGCATTTTTGACAGCAACCGGTGCGGAACGTCTCGTAACAGAAACAGGTGAGGTAAGTGAGTCTAGCTAGCTAGGGTCTAGCCTAGTTTATAGTTTCCCATTGCTTTTGTAGATATTATGGACAGGTTTGATCAAAGAAACCACAAACACCAATCAATCAATCTGTTTATTGGCTTCGTAACAAGAAGAATTCATCTTGTGCGTGGGGATAAAAAAACATATGATAAACTAACACACGTATTAACAGTACATAAAATGAACAGATACTCTTAGACAGGCCACACCCTCTTCAAAACGTCTACATCTACACACACGCACGCACGCACACACCAAAATGTTAAAGTTAGCTAACATAAATGAAATACTAATAACTGATAACCAAAATATGATACACACATAATTAAAAACCACAGAAGTTCCATAAATATGGAAACAAGGGCACGGAAGTTGACATACAAGGAGGTCATGAAGGCAGATGAAGGAAAAGAGACAGTTCAATAAATATGGAAAGAAGGGCACGGAAGTTGACATACAAGGAGAAGTCATGAAGGCAGATGAAGGAAGAGAGACAGTTCCATAAATATGGAAACAAGGGCACAGAAGTTGACATACAAGGAGAAGTCATGAAGGCAGATGAAGGAAGAGAGACAGTTCAATAAATATGGAAAGAAGGGCACGGAAGTTGACATACAAGGAGAAGTCATGAAGGCAGATGAGGAAGAGAGACAGTTCAATAAATATGGAAACAAGGGCACAGAAGTTGACATACAAGGAGAAGTCATGAAGGCAGATGAAGGAAGAGAGACAGTTCAATAAATATGGAAACAAGGGCACGGAAGTTGACATACAAGGAGAAGTCATGAAGGCAGAGAGAGACAGTTCAATAAATATGGAAACAAGGGCACGGATGTTGACATACAAGGAGAAGTCATGAAGGCAGATGAAGGAAGGGAGACCGGGAGAGCCAGTGAGAGTATAACTGTGTATATTTTTTGTGAAAAGATTAAAATAAAAGTAAAAGATTGTGCTGGTTTACTTTTTGTCCCAATGGGAAACAGACAGTGTATGAGCAAGTACATAGAGAGATCTCTTTCGAATTATGGAATTCTCGTCAGTATGTATATCTGCTAACAAACACTATCTTGTGGATCAACCCCAACAGGAAGACATTTCCAATAAAAGAATGGTGTCTTCTCTGCACTAGGCCGACAAGTCCACAATTTAAGCAAACCAGCACAAGGTGAAAAGAAAAATGAAGAACATTTTGGGTAAAATAGATAAGTTATTAAAATGCGGAAATTGCGATTTGAAAAATGGAATACAATGTTGGTAGAAAGAGCCAACCACTGAGGTGATCCTCTAATTAAAGGGATGCAAGTAAACCTTGTAGTGTAGCTACTCCCTGAACCCAACATGTAAAGAGCTAGGAAGTCAGTGCATAAAGAGTTGGCAGTGGATCCAATATTGGATGCCTGTGGCACACACCGAAGTGGAATATAATTATGAACACATTATGCCACAAAACACTACCAACCCTCCATGCACTGTACAAATGTGGCTTGAAATGGCTTTATAATAATAATGGGAATTTATATAGCGCTCTTTCTGACATGAGCTCAGTGCGCTTTACATTGATAACAAGAACATTAAAGGCAAACAAATAATTAATCATTACAAAGTAAAATAAGCACGATGCTTACACACAACGTTCTCTTACTTCCTCACACACACACACACACACACACACACACACACACACACACACACACACACACACACGCACACACGCACACATACACACACATGCATGCGCACAAGCACACTCGCACACAATTAATTATACAAGTAAAATAGTTACAACATGAACATTCTAAGAAGAAACATAGAGACCACATTCACATTCCCAATCAAGTTTGAATACAATACTGCAACTTGAAATAAAATCATACTGCCATCGACATACCAATTACATGACTAATTATAATAGACAAATTTTGCAAAAACAAAAATACCCTTCTACCTCATTTACAAGCATTTAAAGTTTACAAGACGTAGACATTCTACATACAAAATACGAATAATAAAATAATTGTAAATACATTTTTTACAAGATTTCTGCAATTATAGCTTAAAATGCCACTGTTAATAGTGAACCAGCACAATCTTTTACTTTTATTTTAATCTTTTCACAAAAAGTATACACAGTTAGTGGTGTTTGTGGTTTCTTTGATCAAATATTACCTCCACCTTTATGGTGAGAACCACTGGCATCCTTTATGGATGGATCCACCACTATTAACAGTGGCATTTTAAGCTATAAAGCCATTTCAAGCCACATTTGTACAGTGCATGGAGGGTTGGTAGTGTTTTGTGGTATCATGTGTTCATATTATGGACGGGTATCACAAATAGTTCAACAAATTATGCAAACGTTTAGGGTGGGTTTTTTTCTTTCTACCCCCCCCCCCCCCCCTCCCCCCATCATCCCCTCCCCCCCCCACACAACACCACCACCATTTTACCACCATTATAATATAGGTAAAGATACAAATTATGCAGACGTTTAGGTGTGGTTTTTCTTCTAACACCCTCTTCCCCCCCCCCCCTCCTACACACACACATTTTACCACCACACACACACCACCACCATTTTACCACCATTATAATTTAGGTAAAGATGTGCCTCCCCCTCCCTCCTCCATTTCTCGGTTATTTCCATTTTTTTTCAGTCTTGCCTTTCTTAATGCAGATTGAGTACTTCAGCCTCTATCGTTTGCTATATTTAACCACTAATTTTCATCCGTTTTTTTCAGTCTTGCCTTTCTTGCCTGCTAATTTTCATCCATTTACATAATTTTAATAAACACATGCATTCAATAATAGTAGAAGATAAAGGCAAGACGGAAAAACGCAATGAACCAGGACTGTGACAAATGCTCCGCGGCTGTTGTGTGTACTGCACTACATAGGGGAGGGGGGGGGGGGGGTGGGTGGGGTTCCTATGGCTTCCCCCCCCCCCCACACACCTGCGTGCGCATCTCGACCCTTTCAACGGAAGTGCCGCCATTTTAGTTGTAAACAAAGTGAAACGAAGAGAGTTAGGAGAGCATTAAACCGTCCTAAAGGTAGGCTAGAAAAAGAAGCAAGAGAAAGGTATGAAAACAAGAGAAAAAGTTATCAATAATCGGCGGAAGAGTAATATTATGAGATCGTTTAATACGAACTGGGATAGCACTACATTCATAGGTGGGGTGGGGGGGTGGGGGGGGGGGGGGCGGGACTATTTTAGATAATGGCCTTTATCATGACTGCGATTAAGTATTCAACAAAGATAATTAGCTCAAAAAGTTGATAAGATACAGCTTAATGGTTGGTAAAAAAAAAGGCAGGTGTGAAAATGTGGGGAGAGCTGAGAAATATAAGATATGTGTGTGTGTGTGTGTGTGGGGGGGGGGGGCACATCTTTGCCTTGCTCTGGAAATGGATAGGGGTTAATATCATGTTAATCTAATTTAGCATTTTAGTAATACCCGTGTTAACTGCTTAAGACGCACTCGCGATCAGGTACCAAGGGATATTTTATAACAACCCCCTCCCCCCCTTGATCTTTACCGGGGCTCTTCTTTTAAAAAAACAACAACAGAAAACCCCCCAACAAATCGTGTTACCACGGAAACGTGTTCTTTTCTGGAGTTCTCCAAAGGCATCTTGAAAAAAACCCCACCCCACCCCTTTGCAACATTTCATACACTGCATCTTCTTTATAGGCCTACACCTGAAATGGTGTTTTTTTATTATAACAAATTATGATCGATTTTCTGGGCTGCAATGGTGTTTAACACCAAAAAAAGTCACCCTATAGATCTTCTTCTTCTTCTTCTTCTTCTTCTTTTCCTTCTTTTCTTCTTCTTCTTCTTCTTCTTCTTCTTCTTCTTCTTCTTCTTCTCCTTCTTCGATCGCTCAGACAAGTTTCCTGTCAATTATGAGCGCAGATGCGTCATGCTGCCGTTATATGCGACTAAGTAAGACATAATTAGGCCCCTGCATGTCCGACTTCGGCTGGAGGAAATCTTTTCGAAAGTGTTTCTTGAAAAAGAGAAAGAAATACAAAGGGGGCAGGAGAATGTATCGGAAAGTCGGAAATATAGTACAGTAGAACCTCCCTTATCAGACCTTGAAAAATCATCCCAACATGAGGTCTTATAAGGGAGGGGTATTATAAGGGAGGTGATTTTAATACTTACGAAGAAGGGCAATGTCTCGGAGAAGTAGGTCTTATACGGGAGGGAGTCTTATAATGGGAGGTCTTATAAGGGAGGCTCCACTGTAGATGGCAGCAAAAGCAAAGGGGAATAAGGCAAGAGTCAAAGAGGGAGAGGAAGTTACAAGCACAGAACTTCCAGAAGGTGGGGAACTATTTATACCCCCCCCCGGTATCCCCACGGGGGACACCCTATACTGTGAGAAAGATACGCCATCTAGCTGCGCCCACCTGCCCTACCAACATGCGAGCAACCCTAAAGCCAAACCCTGGAGGCCCCATGTTGTGTTACAAGGGCGTACACGTAGGCAAACTCAAACTCAAACTCAAATCCAAACCCAAACCCAAACCCAAACCCAAACCCAAAACAACTTTATCAAAACCAAACCCAAACCCAAACCCAAACCCAAACCCAGACCCAAACCCAAACCCAAACTCAAACACAAACACAACTTTATCATCTCTGGAAACAAAAGACAACCACTGCAAAGAACACCTTTTGCAAGAGTGAATGCCCTTGGTGGGGGGTGGGGGTGGGGGGAAGATGAATGGCTGCCTTTTGCAAGAGTGAATGCCCTTTTGAGTACTGACCAAACAAGGGAATAACTCTCGCCAATAACCCTATTTGAGGCCACTGAATGGCTGTCTTTTGCAAGAGTGAAGGCCCTTTTGGATACTGACCAACAAGGGAATAACTCTCGCCAATAACCCTATTTGAG
>CM065712.1:11014175-11021675 GCA_017654935.2 Phymorhynchus buccinoides | reverse complement strand
AATACGGTTTTCTCACCGGCCTACTTTGGCTATATATTTTTTGTCTCCATCTCCTCTGAAGCTGGAATTGAGAAAAAAACCCTGAAGATGGTTTGATGTTTTCCTCTGAAGATGGTTTGTATTGGTTTGATGTTTTCCTCTGAAGATGGTTGCATTGGTTTGATGTTTTCCCCTGAAGATGGTTTGTATTGGTTTGATGTTTTCCTCTGAAGATGGTTTGTATTGGTTTGATGTTTTCCTCTGAAGATGGTTTGTATTGGTTTGATGTTTTCCTCTGAAGATGGTTTGCATTGGTTTGATGTTTTCCCCTGAAGATGGTTTGTATTGGTTTGATGTTTTCCCGTGAAGATGGTTTGATCTTTTCCCCTGAAGATGGTTTGTATTGGTTTGATGTTTTCCTCTGAAGATGGTTTGATCTTTTCCCCTGAAGATGGTTTGTATTGGTTTGATGTTTTCCCGTGAAGATGGTTTGATCTTTTCCCCTGAAGATGGTTTGATCTTTTCCCCTGAAGTTTTGATCTTTTCCCCTGAAGATGGTTTGATCTTTTCCCATGAAGATGTGTTGTATTGGTTTGATCTTTTCACTTGAAGATGGTGTGATCTTTTCCCCTGAAGGTGTTTTCTATTGGTTTGATCTTTCCCCCTGAAGATGGTGTGATCTTTTCCTCTGAAGATGTTTGTATTGGTTGTATCAAAAGAAATTTTGCATTGGTTTGACCGTTTCCTCTGAAGATAAGTATTGGTTTAATCTTTTCCCCTGAAGATGTTTTGTATTGGTTTGATCTTTTCCCCTGAAGGTGTTTTGTATTGGTTTGATGTTTTCCCGTGAAGATGGTGTGATCTTTTCCCCTGAAGATGTTTTGCATTGGTTTGATCTTTTCCTCTGAAGATGGTTTGATCGTTTCCTCTGAAGATGTTTTGCATTGGTTTGATCGTTTCCTCTGAAGATGGTTTGATCGAGATCTCTGAAGATGGTTTGATCTTTTCCTCTGAAGATGGTTTGATCGTTTCCTCTGAAGTAGATGGTGTTTCCCACGATGTCCTTATTGGTTTGATCTTTTCAATGTATGCAACATGTGTGTTGGGAAATCGCTTAAACCCTTGTGAAAATTTACATTTTTGTTAACAGAATGGTTTAGAATGTTTTCCCTTTTTGCAGTAGTAATAGTGTTTGAACAATGCAATAGTGTGTCTACCTAAAGGGTAGAATCCTAGAAAGAAGAAAACTACAGATTCAGTAAACTTTGTAGCAAAAGAAATTCAGACACCTACAGTTTTGACATAAGCCAGCAACCATACATTTTGTAAGGCACAAAATGCAGTACAAAATGCAGTACTTGTGCGTCATTATATGCACGTGCAATGACGTCGCAGGGGAGGAGTTAAGCAGCTACGGTAGGAAAGCATAAAAGCGTCAAAAGTAATGACATCTGAAAATAACATGAACTTTAAATGACCACTGAATCTACAAAATCAAATAGATGGTGTTTCCCACGCTGTAAATGCTCACTTCAATGTATCCAACATGTAGTAAAGGGACATCGCTTAAACCCTTGTGAATATTTACATTTTTGTTAACATAATGGCTAGAATGTTTGCCCTATTTTGCAGTAGTAATAGTGTTTGCTTTTGTGTGTAAGATTCAAGAGAGAGAGAGAGCAGAAACTCCGAAATGTTTTAATGATTTAGGCCCACACCCCTATCATGACATGGCAATAATAACATGACAAATAATCAAATGAATCAAACAAACAAACACATGAATACAAAATCAAATCAATAAATAAATAAGTAAATAAATGCTACTTCAAGAGATCCACATTAGCATACATACATGAGTATTTACATACATACATACATAACTATTTACATACATGCATAACTATTTACATACATACATGCTTTTACACAAGATTCATACATGCACGCATAAACTCTCACACTTGCAAATACACATGCACGCATATCCTCACCTTCACACATACAAACTCTCACTCACTCACTCACTCACACACACACACGCGAGCGGAGAGAGAGAGAGAGAGAGAGAGAGAGAGAGAGAGAGAGAGAGAGAGAGAGAGAGAGAGAGAGAGAGAGAGAGAGAGAGAGAGAGAGAGAGAGAGAGAGAGAGAGAGAGAGAGAGAGAGAGAGAGAGAGAGAGTGAGAGAGTGAGTTTACAAGCATTAGTACGGTAACAGGGCTTCTCTCAAAATGCGGTAGCCCCCAGCTAGCCTTGATAAACGGTTGCAACAGCAACAGGTGCTGCCCTTTTACGACATAGGTCAATGGGTTAGCTCCCAAACTCGGGAAAATTCGGAATTTTCATTTTCCCGGATTCCAATTATTCCCTTGACATACATATTCATACATTTAAGAAACAACTCACAGACCCTGTGCGTACACGTGCTTATGACACATGCAAACACACTCCAACCACCATAGCCCACCCACCCCCCCCTCTTTTCCACACACGCATGTGTGCGCCCACGTGCACCTTCATAGTTGCAAGAGCATAGGCACATACTACCACTCACAGCCACACTCCCATGTATGCACGCGCGCACGGTGCATCCCCCCCACCCCTACAGCAACAACAACAACAACCAGCTATAACGGAGATCACCACACCGTTTCATTTTAGGAGGACGCGTTCAAGCGCAGCATCGAAGAGGTGCACCTTCACACTTGCAAGAGCATACATACTACCACCACTCACATCCTCACTCCCACGCGCACGCACAATGCACCCTCCACACACCTGCTACAACAACAACAACAACAACAACAACAACAACAACAACAACAACAACAAGTTATAACGGAGATCACCAAACATGTTTCATTTTTAAGTTTGACTGAATTCTGCTCGCTTCTCGGCCTTTTTTTGGCTATAAGACAGTGATTCGGGAACATCCATTTTTTGCTTACACCCTGGTTGGTTTTGTTCAGCCCGTCGTAGAATACATGGCGAAAGCCGATACGCGACGCTAAACCGAACTTCCATGCTTCATTTCAGGACGACTCGTTCAAATGCACCGAGGAGGAGGTGCGCCACGTCGCGCAGGCCCTGCACCGAAAGGACATTGCCGCCGTCGCCAGCGGAGCCAGGATGGGAGGCGGGAACTGGACGATGATCCGCCTCGACGACGACGCGGACGTCCTGATCCTGAAGGGCAAGGACCCGGGCAACAAGACGCAGACGCTGGTGATGGCGCTCTCCTCCACGGCCGCCATCTTCGGCACCAGCTCCAACAAGGACGTGCCAGCGGGCGACATCCGGAAAGGGGTGGAATATGTGCGCGACTACATGAAGTCCGTCGGGGTTTAGTTTTGTAAGGTTTTGTAGTTTTGTAGCAGCTTGTTCTGAATATTATTATTGTAGTTTGTTTTTCATCCCCCCCCCCCCCCCCACCACACACATTTGTTGTTGGTAGGGGAAGACGGGGTAAAAAGCGCATGGGCGGGTAAGAAGCCCACCCCAATTATCTCACGAAATGAAGCACATTTCAGTCTCATTTTGCCCACGAGACGAGCGTTAATGTCTAGCATTCGTCTCATGGGCAAATTTGACTGACATTTTCTTTATTTCATGAGATAATTGGGGTGGGCTTCTTACCCGCCCATGCGCTTTTTACCCCGTCTTCCCCTAGTAAAGTGCTACGAGGATCATGCTGCGGTAAACGAAGAGCGCTAATATATTTGAAGCTCCATTTATTATTTTGTTATTATTATTATTATTATTATTATTATTATTGTTATTATTATTATTATTATTATTATTATTATTATTATTATTATTATTATTATTATTATTATTATTATTATTATTATTATTATTATTATTATTATTATAAAAATGTTTCCGCTCGTAGAGCTTTCCTCAGACTGGGAGTTAGTGGGGAAAGAGACAAGAGCTTAAAAGCAAGACAATAACAACAAACGGAATAGAGCTCAGAATGAAAAGGAGGGGTTAATTATTATTAATTATTATCATTATCATTATTACTATTATTACTATTATTATTATCATTATTTGTTTCCAAATTTGTAAAGTACTCCGAAGGTGATGCTGTTGTCATTGAAGAGCGCTATATATTTCAAGATCCGTTTATTATTATTATTATTAAGGTGGTTTTTTTTTAGTAGTAATAGTAGTAGTAGGTGATGGTGTAGGGGGTGGGTGGGTTATTAGTTGATAATGGTTAACCTATGGCGCGGATTTGACCGCCAGGGGGCAATCAAACCACTAGTGGCTTATCACGCGATATTCTCTGTTGGGCGTAGTGTGTGTGTGAGAGAGAGAGAGAGAGAGAGAGAGAGAGAGAGAGAGAGAGAGAGAGAGAGAGAGAGAGAGAGAGAGAGAGAGAGAGGGGTGGGACTCATCTCCCTCTCTCTCTCTCTCTCTCTCTCTCTCTCTCTCTCTCTCTCTCCCATTACGCCCAACTAAGAATATCGCGTGATAAGCCCCTATTGGTTTGATTGCCCCATGGCGGTCGAACCCATCGCCCTAACTTGACCATTGATGAATTAAGCCTACTGTGCTTGATTTCTAGTAGGATAGGTCATTCCAAGACGCGTTTTACTTCACCTTTGACCTTTGACAGCTCGGTGTTGTAACGCTCAGGTCGAGTCTGCACAAATTGAATTTTTTTTGGGTACAAGCATAATAATAATATGCAACCCCTCAACATGGCGCAATATAATCAAAGACACTGAAAAGAAAGACTAACATCCGGTCCCTTTTCCCTATATGGCATTGAGTAGTGAGGGCAGAGACACCGGTTATGTCCCTTTTAACACTTTCACCGCCAACGTCGCATTTTAGCACCGCAATGATTTACCTTCTATTCCACTAAAAGGCATCAAATTGGGGTCTGTTATCCAAAGACCCTGTTGTCTTAGTTTTGGGAAGTAAGGATAGACCTTATTTTATATATCTCACAGAAGAATCGCCCAATACTGCAGACGGATTTTGTTCTCTACCCAGGTAAATTTAATGGAAATTGTTGGCTGAAATATGGCTGGCGGTGAAAGGGTTAAACGCGACACATTTAGGTTACATTAACTCTTTTTTTTCAAACCTGAGAGAGTTATCTTTTCATGAGTCAGTTATACTTTGGATAACTACCCCACTAACGATAACTCTATCAGCCCGGTTCGCCGTAACTCTTAAGTAGTCCATCTTACCCTTTTAGAGTCTTTGTGATATAGTGCCATTTTAGGATAGCTATCAGCTCTGTGGTAAATATTGAATAATGGTTACCTATGCCATAACGATTCACTGCTTTCAGTATGTAGGAATTATAAAAATTGCCCCTCCCCCCCCGTGGGGATACCGGGGGGGGGGGGGGGGGGTCTTTTGCATAAATAGTTCCCCCACCTTCTGGAAGTTCTGTGCTTGTAATTTCCTCTAATCTGTCACACTCTCTTTGACTCTGCCTTTTTCCCTCTGCTTGATCTTAAATAGTTCCCCCACCTTCTGGAAGTTCTGTGCTTGTAATTTCCTCTAATCTGTCACACTCTCTTTGACTCTGCCTTTTTCCCTCTGCTTGATCTTAAATAGTTCCCCCACCTTCTGGAAGTTCTGTGCTTGTAATTTCCTCTAATCTGTCACACTCTTTGACTCTGCCTTTTCCCCCTCTGCTTGATCTTAAATAGTTCCCCCACCTTCTGGAAGTTCTGTGCTTGTAATTTCCTCTAATCTGTCACACTCTCTTTGACTCTGCCTTTTCCCCCTCTGCTTGATCTGCCTTACCGGTCCATTCTCCTGCCTTTTTTTCAAGAAACTCTTTCCCCCAAAAAAAAAATTTTGAGCTGGGACATGCTGGGCCTAATTATTTCTTACTTAGGCGCATAACGGCAGCATTACGCATCTGCGCTCATAATTGACTGGTAACTGTCTGAGTGATCGAAAAAGAAGAAGAAGAAGAAGAAGAAGAAGAAGATAAAAATTGCGCCCGCACTGCCATTCACAACACTGATCCAAAATTATGTGTATATTTTTCATGTAGTCACTATAGTAACTTTCCACGTCTGCATTAACTAATTTAAAAAAGCAACGTTTGGAGATTGACTTTTGTTCAAATCTGTATGATCAATATAATATCAAAAACAGGTTTTTGTTTGTGGCTCAAGCCACAAACCTATAACTCACTTTGTCGGTCGGTCGGTCTGTCTGTCTGTCTGTCTGTCTGTCTGTCTGTCTGTCGGTCCAAAATTGTCGCACATTTTGACAAAATGTCGCACTTCAAATCGAGGCTACACTTCAAATTGAGGCCGCTCTTTAACATGATGTATTTTAAAAGCGTACAAAATAATAAACATACGTAATACAGACACTACAACAGACACGACGAGTATGCGGTGCTTCTTTTGATGAGCATAAGTAGGATACATAGTTTTAAATGTTTTCCAAAAGATATAAAAAGTTACGAAATGGTGCAGAGATAACATTCTGGTTTACAGATTAAAATTATTGAAAAGCCAGGGGAGGTGACTCATGGTTGGAGTGGTAAAAATAGACCGCGTGCCACAAACTATTGCGATTTCGCGCTTGTATTAAATACAAAGTTAATTTTGTTCCCACGGTGGCACAAGCCAGAGAAGAAAAAAAAGAGGCTTAGTTGCTCTTTATTTACTTTTTAATTCTGCAGAATGAATCATGTCTGAGACGAACGAATCAATTGGTTTTCAAGAGTGTGTTGCTTTATTAGCGCTTTTGTTTTATTTATTCTTACAAAATCATGTTCAGAATCTGGCCTTGTTTTGTTCCTTACAACACGTGTCGTAATTATGCCAATGATTTTAATACAAATTTTGCAGAAGAGTATGTGTGTGTGTGTGTGTGTGTGTGTGTGTGTGTGTGTGTGTGTGTGTGTGTGTGTGTGTGTGTGTGTGTGTGTGTGTAGGGGCGGATCGGGGGGTCAGGGGCTCGGGACCCCCCAAACACCTTCCCCCCCAAAAAACAACCCTAATACATGTCTCAACAAGAGGCAAAGCCTTCAAGGCTCACTCGAACAGGCACTTGTGGGACAAAAACAAAGATTGAGGGGGTGTCTAAAGTACAAGATTGCCAATAAAATTCTAAGGTACAAATGAAACTATCGTTAATGGATACAACTTTTTTTTAAAAAAAAAAGTGCCTGTGCCGAGAATCGAACCCTGAACCATTGGCATGACAAACAGACACTCTACCAATGAGCTATCGAGGTTTTCAGTGTTGATGAGTTTCTTAACTCATGCTGCCTGTTGAATACTCTCTAACCCACTAATCTAAAATGTTATCTGTTTGTTATCTGTTTACAGTGTTGTTTTAAGTATTTAATTATTCAAATCATTCTTGTTTGAAAGCTTGCATAAACATCTATGTGTATGCAAAGTTTGAACAATATACGCCTTCTATTTTCCGAGAAAATGTTAAAGCTTGGAGATTAGGCAACGGACGCAACACACACGTACACACACACACGTACACACACACACACACACACACACACACAC
>CM065712.1:11004175-11011675 GCA_017654935.2 Phymorhynchus buccinoides | reverse complement strand
CTCTAAACCAAGCTATTTTGCATAAAATGTTTGTACAATCTGCTTTCATTGTAGTATATGCACATTTGTTTCACTTCATATTTGGAAGATTTTGACATATTTGCAAGTTGTTGCTGTTGCTATGCCTCTCTATGTTCTGTAATCACTATACATTTATACTTATCTTTGTGAACGTTGCAAACGTTGTTGTATGTATTTGTAGTAACCTCATCCCCCTCCCCCATCCAACCCCAACGTATCTTCCTATGTATTTTTGTTCTTTTTCATCACCATATATTTGTTGTTATCTTTACCCCACCCGTTTTTCCCTACTTGATACGGGCAGAAAGGCCTAATCAATAAAAGTTTTTGGATTGGATTTTGGATTTGGATCTCTCTCTCTCTCTCTCTCTGAAAGCACCCTCACTTCATAGTAGTAACACAGTCTAAACCTGAGTTTTAATAATAACAACAACATAGGGTAAGACTGAGGTAAGAAGCCCATGCCAAATATGACATGAAATGAAGCAAATTTCAGTCACATGTTGCCCATGAGACGAGTGTTAATGTTTAGCATTCGTCTCATGGGCAAATTTGACTGACATTTGCTTTATTTCATGAGATAATTGGCATGGGCTTCTTACCCGCCCATGGGCTTTTTGCCCCGTCTTACCCTACAGTATTCATACGGCGCTGAATCTTGATAGAAATCAAATCAAAGCGCGCACACACACACGTTAGCATTCATAACGCATTCAAACAAAAAACGAAATACAAAGCGAACACACACACGTACGTACGACATAAATGGAATTCAGCAGAAACAGACCTAATGGCAAGAGAGAGAGAAGATAAAGAGAGCGGAGCTTTATAAAGACGGGGGGAAGAGATTGGTTTTGAGGTTAGCTTTGAAAGCAGAGAGGGTCGGTTGCTGGCGGAGGGAAAGAGGACGCTTATTCCAGGAGGTCGGTCCTGAGACCGACAGACCCAAGCATACGCATATAATTAAAAAAACAATTCTTCCGCGTTTCCTGGCCATATGGCCATAATGGGTAAGATACGTATGTGTCTGCTTCTCAGTTTTCACTGGTCTCCCCGCTGCGTACTGCCGACACATTCCGATTTCGGAGGAGCTCAAAAGAGAAATATTGTTTGAAAGATTCTTTTTTTTAAAGGCAGGAGAATGGGGCCAGTAAGTCAGAAAGATAGTAGATGACAGTAAAGCAAAGGGAAAAGGCAGAGTCAAAGAGAGTGGCAGATTAGAGGAAGTTACAAGCACAGAATTTCAAGAAGGCGGGGGACATTTTTGTTTTACGAAAGACACCCCCCCCCCCCCTCCCACAGTATCCCTACAGGGAGAGACTTGTGGAGGGGGAGGGGTCGTCCAGCTCCCCGTATGGAGGCACGAGGCAGCCACCCGTGCCCCCCCAAAAACCCCCATGAATTTTGGCTCGAATGGTGATGCCGTCCTCTCTGTCTGCTTGTTTTTGTCTCTCTGTTTCTCTCTCTCACACAAAGCTCCAAAATGTGCTCCCTTTGTAAAGTAATTGAAAGTGAAACGCATTTCTTTTTTTGATTGTCCATTATACCATGATTTAAGAGATAAATACCTTTCTCGTCATTTCAAATTTGATCATAGACCAACACTATCCTTGCTACTCCAAAGCGAAAAAAGGGAAATAACTCGCTCTGTGGCGATGTTCATTTTCTATGCAATGAAAGAAAGAGAATTATTCCAACTGTCCAAAAAGTCTTAGTTGTTTCCCCCCAAAAATGCATGCTGTAATTTGTTTCTTTTTTAAAAAACTTATTTTCATGAATATGCTATGTTCGCGCGTGTATTGCAAACATGCAAACACACATACACATACACACACGCACGCGCGCGCGCGCGCGCGCACGCACGCACACGCACACACACACACGCACACAGAGACAAACACACACACACACACACACACACCACACACACACAACACACAGAGCACGTAAACACTCGCACAGCTAGCTACTACGCTTGCGCGCACTCCGACTACAGTCACACACACACACACACACACACACAGACCCACCATATCACGTGTTTGGTGCTCTATTTGTAAATCTCGAAAGTTGTAAATCTCGAAAGTTGTATTGCATGACAAACCCTAACCCTTAGTTCCCTCGTGATTTAGCCCGGTAGTGTTATCGATACGTATAAATGATTAAATCTGATTAATGTCCTCCGGTCTGAAGCAAGACACATACATATTATGGGACATTAGTAGATATAAAGATGGCGGTAGGAACGATCCTGGAGGCAATGCCCGGAGGCAGTGCAACACCAGGAAAGTCCCGAATTACAGTAACAATGCAGATGTATGCGTAATAATACGGATGTTACGTTGTTATCGATACGTAGTGATAGCCGTACTGATTTATCTTGGTCGTGTTGACCTATTTTCTTCGGGTAAAGGTAAAGAACTAAAGATGTGCCACCCCCCCCCCCCCCCCCCCCCCCTGCATTTCTCGGTTAATCCATTTTTCCGTTTTTGCCTTTCTTACCAACATAAAGCTGTATTCTATGTAACATCCTTTTCAGCTATTTATCTTTTTGGAATACTACCCCCCCCCCCCCCCCCCCCCCCCTCTATAAGACGGGAAAACGCAATGAACCACGACCGCAATGCCCCACATGGCCGAAAGGCCGAAGAGGGCGTAAAGCCCTATTATCATATCAACCACGACTGTGACAAATGCCGCGGTGTACTGGCAGTACATAGGGTGGGTGGGGTGGGGGGGGGGGGGGGTGTTGTTCCTTTATTAGATAATGGTCTTATCATTGACTGCAATTAATTATTGAACAAAGATGATTAGCTGAAAAGGTTCATCAAATACAGCTTCATGTTTGGTAAGAAAGGCAAAAACGGGGAAAATGGAATTAACCGATAAATGTAGGGTGGGGTGGGGGGTGGCACATATTGACCTATTTTCTTCCCTTTCATGCATTCCCAAGCCTCTGCAACTAGGGTTATTTAACTCCCTTGACAGTGAGTGTGATGCCCTTGCTGGTCAGTACTGACAAGGGCATTCACTCTTGCGAAAGGCAGCCATTAAGTGGCATCAAATTAGGGTTATTGGCGAGAGTTATCCCCCTGTTTGGTCAGTACTGAACCTCTCTTCCCCCCCACCCACCAAGGGCATTCACTCGTGCAAAAGGTGTTCGCGTTGGGCAGACCCCCAATAGGCAGAAAGATAATAGATATGCCAGTGAAGAGCAAAGGGAAAAGGCAGAGTCAAAGAGAGTGACAGATTAGAGGAAGTTACAAGCACAAGCACGATAACTTCCAGAAGGTGGGGGAAACTATTTATACAAAAGACCCACCCCCCCCCCCCCCCCGTCCCCCCCCCCCACCCCCCGGGAGGGGGGGGGGGGACACTATCTAGTAGAACGACTGCCGTGGCAAATGCCTAGTAGGCCTACTAAACGCCGCCGCCCCCCGCTCCCCACTTCCCTCAACCCCTCAAAACCCTCACCCCCTCACCCCCAACATTTTTTTCTCTCTCATTTCGACGACTAGATTGTTAGGCTTGAATGAATGAATGAATGAATGAACAATGGTGTTTTAACGTCCTCTCGGTCATAGACACATATGGACATTTGTAAATACAAAGATGGTGGGAACAATACTGGCTGCAATGCCCGGAGGCAGTGCAACACCAGTAAAGTCCCGAGTTTTTAACAATATAGATATGGGATGACAGATGTGTGTAAGGCTTCCTTTCACCTTTCCTTTATATATATATATGTTACGCGACGCCCAATCCGTGAAATTGGGC
The DNA here is from genome assembly GCA_017654935.2 of Phymorhynchus buccinoides. Taxonomy (NCBI): domain Eukaryota; kingdom Metazoa; phylum Mollusca; class Gastropoda; order Neogastropoda; family Raphitomidae; genus Phymorhynchus; species Phymorhynchus buccinoides. The sequence goes on along the minus strand of CM065712.1, from coordinate 11,007,877 downwards.
CTATTTCATGAAATGGGCAAAATGCTTTGCCCAATTTATGAAATTGGACAATGTAAGATCACATTTTTGAATCCCCATTCACACAGGTATTGATTAAGATTGATACAATGATATCACACTTTTCTACATTGTATTTGCACCCCTATCCTGCCCCCCAACTCGACCAGATGCTAAGCTGGTGTATGCCTGAGCCACATGTTGAATCAAACGTTTTTTTATCAAATTAAGTCTGAATAAAATAATTTTAACTCATCTACAGATGAGATTTCTCTTTCGTTTGAACCAATTCTTGATCTATGTGTGCTAATGAACAAAAACTATTTTTCATTCATATTGCTTTTCTCAATTGCAAGTTATAGATTGGCTATTTCACGAACTGGGCAAACCATTCTATTTCATGGATTGGGCGTAACATATAATTATATATCTCTTTCTATATCTCTGCTTTCACATCACAGAGCAGACGATCAACGCGTCGCATGTGATCATTTGAAGTTTTGACAGCAACCGGTGCGGAACGTTCTCGTAACAGAAACAGGTCAGGTAAGTGAAGCTCTAGCCTACTAACGAAAAATGGTGTTTTACGTCCTCTCTCGGTCTGGAACAGACACATATGGGACATTTTTTGTAAATACAAAGATGGTTGGGAACAATACTGGTCAGGGTAATGAGGGCAACTAGGCCTCGCGGCCTCTGAAGTGCCCTTTCAATAGTTTTTGTAGTATTGAGCACAGCTGTGACGGTTTTTGATGACACAATCAGTCATGTTGGTATCTCAATTCTGTCAATTTAGGGTTCTTTGTTCAGGAGGTTTTTAAACTGGTTTAAGGTTTGGTGCAAGCTTGATTTGTGTAGAGAGGTTATTCCAATACTTGGAATACTGGAGGCAATGTCTGGAGGCAGTGCAACACCAGTAAAAAAAAAGTCCCGATTTTTTTTAACAATACAGATAGGTGTAGCGGTAAACCACGCCTCGGTTAAACCTCATCGGCTATGGTACCGCCACCTGTTGTCAATAAGCGATGAAGCTCTAGCCTAGTTTAATGTTTTCCATTGCTTTTGTAGAACAATTGCATTATGGACGGGTATTACAAATAGTTCAACAAATTATGCAAACGTTTAGGGTGGGTTTTTTTCTTTCTACCCATAACCCCCCCACCCCACCCCACAACACACACCAGTTTTGCTACTTTTCCTGGCAGTTGTGACAGCGTAAAATGTAACAACGGCGCAAAATGTAACAATTGTTACATTTTGCGCTAGGCGCCCACCTTTTGACGAAATTAGCAAAAAAAAGTTTTTCGTCATTACAGATCAAATCGAAGTAAAATCTTCAAGGAGTTGATGAATTGGTCTTCATCATAATATACCAAATCGAAAGATAAAAAAAAAAAGTCTACATCTAAATTTCCGAATGTTTGTTTGCTTGCCTGTATGTTTCACTCGTTCTTTATTCGATTTAGCATTATTACTTATTATTAGATGGTGCAAAGTATGCAGGTTGTTTTATTGATTTTTTTTTCTTTCGTGTGTTATTTCTTTCTTGCTTTCTTCTTGGGTACAGCGGTTTTTTTTTTCGCCTGAACAATGCCGAATTACTGTTGTGTTTATGGATGTAACAAATCACAGCTACGATTTTTTCTGAACTGTATTTATCATTATTTTCCTTCGAATCTCCTCTCTCTCTGTCTCTGTCCTCTCGATCTCTCTCTCTCTCTCTCTCTCTCTCTTCTCTCTCTTCTCTCTTCTCCTCTCTCGTCTCGTCTCTCTCTCTCTCTCCCTTCTCCCCCATCTCTCTCTCTCCTCTCTCTTGTCCTCTCTCTCTCTTCTCTCTCTCTCTCTCGTCTCTCTCTCTCCCTTTCTCCGTCAAATCTACTCCTCTCTAGAATATCTCTCGGCACTCGCTCCTCACTCTCTCACACACCTCTCTCTCTCTCTCTCTCTCTCACGCACGAGGCCAGCCTTAGAGATAAACTTAGCACCCCACCCCCCCCCCCCCGAAAAAACACAAAAAAAAAAACGCTCACAACAATATGAAGCGAAATACCCGATGGTTGAAAGGCATGGCTTGAATGTCACACAATAAGAATCTTATCAAATTTCACCGACAGTTAATTGCATGAAAAGTACGTCATGAGGTCGGTCTTTAAACACAGCTAGGGGAAGACGGGGGGTAAAAAGCGCATGGGCGGGTAAGAAGCCCACCCCAATTATCTCATGAAATGAAGCAAATTTCAGTCTCATTTTGCCCATGAGACGAGCGTTAATGTCTAGCATTCGTCTCATGGGCAAATTTGACTGAAATTTTCTTTATTTCATGAGATAACTTTGGGGTGGGCTTCTTACCCGCCCATGCGCTTTTTTACCCCGTCTTCCCCTACTTGAAAGCTACCCCAAATGTGATCCCTGGCCCAAGTTCACTTTTTGCGCATTGTCTTTTTGATTGTATTTTCTTGTACCCCCATTGGGGTGTCTGAAATAATAAATCATTTGTCATTTGTCATTTTGGCACACAATAAAGACTCAGGTGGGCTGTGTCCTATTTGGGGTCAATGTTGGGTTTATAAAGTTTGCTTTTAACAATACTACGGCCATAGCCTTTCAAGGTCTAGAGTGTCGCGAGTCAAATTTAGTTGATACTGTGACAAAATGCCTTAGGTGTAATGTTGGGGAGTTTATAAGTAACAATGAAAATGCGGATGCAATAAAGAAAACATACTAGGTTGTCAAAAATGCTGACTATTATGACGCACTTCCATGAGCACCCATATCATCTGAATAGTAAGTTGTTAAGCTCTGCTTAACGTGCTGTAATGGGCTATCCCCTGTTAACCACAAGTTGATTTAGCTTTGGCCGCAGGTTAAAAACTGCTAAAAATTGTAGCTTGTTTCTTTCTTTTCAAGGTTTTCTTTCAGTCATCCCAGTTCAGAAAATATCGTAGTTGTGATTTGTTACATCCATAAACACAACAATAATTCGGCATTGTTCAGGCGGAAAAAAACAAAAAAGAAAAAACCGCTGTACCCAAGAAGAAAGCAAGAAAGAAATAATACAAAAAATCAATAAAACAACCTGCATACTTTGCACCTTGTAAATAATCTATATTATAATACGCGTGCCGATAAGAGAGATTTTTAATCTCTATTTTCCCCTCCTCCGTAGTCGCGGCGATGTTTGCCTTCAACTGTGAAATGTAGGGGCACGTGTAGGTGCTTAACAGTTCTTCCAAGTGAAATTCGCCAAGGTCGTCGTTTAAAAAATGCCGGGATTTCACATAAAATTTGCTTAACGGAGGGAGTGATTTTGAAGAAAGACAGTTTCACGGAATAGCCGTGACAGTGGAATAGCCGTGACGTCATATTATTTACGCGAAACTTAGATTTTTTTGTGCTTGAGGTGAACAGCCGTGATCCCTGTATGACCTTTTATGTCAGGAGGCCCCCAACAACAATCACCAGGTAAAAGCACTCAAACTGCAAAATGTTTTCAAAAGTTGATGAACTTCTGTTTAAAAATAAGGGTTGATAAGTTATATGCGGAGTGTCCTGAACTTTTTCAAATGCCTTCCAATGACGTCAAGTTTAGTTTGACGTATTTGATGCTGCAAACAGTTCTATAATTGTCTGGACCTTGAAAAGGAAACACAAATGCACAGTTACACACACACGCGTGCGCGCACACGCACACACACACACACACAC
>CM065712.1:10960977-10985977 GCA_017654935.2 Phymorhynchus buccinoides | reverse complement strand
AGCTCTTCCAAAAGTCCTATTAAATCCTATAGGACATTGGAAGAGCTTCTAAGTTAGCATCATGCTAAGTCTCATGCTATCTCGACATGAATACCGTCCCAGGGCCTGTATTCACGTTGAGATAGCATGAGACTTAGCATCATGCTAACTTAGAAGCTCTTCCAAAAGTCCTATTAAATCCTATAGGACAGTTGGAAGAGCTTCTAAGTTAGCATCATGCTAAGTCTCATGCTATCTCAACGTGAATACAGGCCCAGGACGTGTGACCAAAGGCTGTTGTGTGTAGTGCACTACATAGGTGGGGGGTGGGGGGGGGGGGGGGGGAGACTGAGAGGCGTCCTATGGCTTCCACCCACCTGCGTGCGCATCTCGACCCTTTCAACTAGGGTACATTAGAAGGGGTGGGGGTGGGGGTGGGGGTTACAAACAAGGGGTGCGTGCCTTTTCGTCCTTTCCCGTTTGGTCCTTTCCCGTTTGGTCTTTTCCCATTTCGTCCTATGCCTTCAGACAGTGCCGTTTCGTCCTTTTCTTGTATTTAAACATTAATACACATGGCGTTCACTCGAAAAGGCACGAACACGTGTACAACAGGTAAGGTTAGATAGGGATAGGGTTAGGATAGAACGCCCGGGAAAGGGATAGGGTTAGGATTAGGGTTGGGGTTAGGGTTATAAATTTAAAAAGTCAAGAGAACATGGCCAACATGGCCACGCTTGACGTTGCCGTTATCCAATTAAATTGCAAGTAGATGGAGTCGATACTGCAGATAGCTTACTGTTTCGTGGACTCGTCAAACTCGGAAAGAGAAGCGTATAATCCTGCGAAGTTTATGCGACGTTCAGGAAAGGACGAAAAGGCACGCACAGCTGGCGAATATGACGAATCGAAACTGGAGCTAGGACAAAAGCACTGGGTTTAGCGTCGGCGCGATTACGTCAAACACAGGGCAAAATCGTAATAGGACGTAACGGGCGGACCAATCGGTACCTACCCCAAACAAGGGCAAGGGCCTTGGTGTGTGGGTGTGTGGGGGGGGGGGGGGGGGGGGGGGGGGGGGGGTCAGGGGGCAACGCCCCCTGAAGCTGAAACTGTTTTGAAAAAAATAAATAAAGCGCCAAACTCTATAAATTGTACCTTAGAACAACAAAACAGTAAGTAGGATTCTTTCATTTCTTTCTTTCTTTCTCTCTTTTTTGTTTTGGTGGGAGTGGTTGGTGGTTGGGGTTGGTGTGTGGGGGGGGGGGGGGGGTGTTGCAGAACCCAGGTACCCCCACCACCCCGAATCCGGCCCTGAGGTCCATTATTTTCTCGTTTCCACTGGTGTCCTCGCTGCATTCAGCCGACACATTCCGATTTCGGAGGAGGTCTTGCATTTCAATTTTCAATGCAAAAAGACAACACAGACGGTTTGCGTTGACAAAAGAATTGTTCTGCCAAAATGTTTTTTGTCATCAAAAAAGGGGCTTTTCTTTCATAAAAAATAAATACAACAAAAACAAGGCTTTCGCTAACCGTGTATTTACACAATCAGTGATTTTACAGGAGCATCAAAAAACATATTGTCGCCTGCTACAAAGTCAATCCCCATTTGATATAGGGGAAGACGGGGTAAAAAGCGCATGGGCGGGTAAGAAGCCCACCCCAATTATCTCATGAAATGAAGCAAATTTCAGTCTCATTTTGCCCATGAGACGAGCGTTAATGTCTAGCATTCGTCTCATGGGCAAATTTGACTGAAATTTTCTTTATTTCATGAGATAATTGGGGTGGGCTTCTTACCCCACCCATGCGCTTTTTACCCCGTCTTCCCCTACGCTTGACCCTTCTTCTTTACCGATGAGTAAACATGTGACACAATAAAAGTTGCATTAACACCCAAAATTTTCGTGATAATTCAGTTACACGGTTAGTCACAAAGTTAGTGCATTGTTCTCACAATGGGAGATACGACAGCTGCCGGCAGTTACACGATTAGCGTGACCAGTTACACGCTTATCGCGTCAAAACCAGCAACAACCCGCCACATACACGATTATTTCCGTGGTATCATGTGACAAATTTGAGCATTTTCATTGGTCGCAGACACAAGATATTTATAGAAGACCTGCGTGAGGTCACTGGAAGGAGTTTCAGTAAAAAATCTATTTTTGTCAAATTTTGTAGGTACACGGTTAGCGTCGGACAGCGACGAAGGGCATAACCCTCGCCAATAACCCTATTTGAGGCCACTCAATGGCTGCCTTTTGCAAGAGTGAAGGCCCTTTTGGATACTGATCAACAAGGGCCTAACTCTTGTCGTCATGCAAGGGCGTTAATAAACCTAGTTGCAGTGGCCAATAAACGCGCGCGGGACGGCATTTCATTTGAGCGCACAGCTGATCCCGAGTCGAGATTAGCTGCAGCAAGGTAGGCCTATGCCCACCATAGGCCCACCATAGGCCCACCATGGGCCCACCATAGGCCCACCATAGGCCCACCATGGGTCCACCATAGGCCCACCATGGGCCCACCATAGGCCCACCGTAGGCCTAACTTGCTGCAGCTGATCTCGACTCGGTGACTTAAAAATAACAGGCCTGATAAACTAATGTATTTCATAATCATATATCATCTCGTACTGAGAAGACAAGCTCGCACTATTTTCAATGAAACAATAACTGGGAGGAGGTTTATATGGCTTGCCGTCTTGTGTGTGTGTGTGTGTGTGTGTGTGTGTGTGTGTGTGTGTGTGTGTGTGTGTGTGTGTGTGTGTGTGTGTGTGTTCATCAGTTTAACGTCCTTCCACTAAAAGTGATTCAGACCGTGTGTGTGTGTGTGTGTGTGTGTGTGTGTGTGTGTGTGTGTGTGTGTGTGTGTGTGTGTGTGTGTGTGTGTGTGTGTGTGTGTGTGTGTGTGTGTGTGTTCTTCAGTTTAACGTCCTTCCACTAAAAGTGATTCAGACGATGTTTGTGTGTGTGCGCGTGTACGCGCTCGCGCGCTCGCCCACGTGAACGTTAGTGCACACGCACTTTACTTTCTCGCCCCCCCCCCCACTCCAACTCCCTCCCCCTTTACCTTTAACAATAAAATCGTTGTAATTATTAACCAATAATTTGCTTTCTTTCGTCTTCTCTGCATTTTGTGTTTTCAGAACCTTCAGAATCTTCTTGGTTTTGTTTTTCTGCCCATTACCGTACTCTTCGCAACAAAACCCCACCATGTCCTGGGCAGATTACTTGGATCAGCTCACGTCCGTCAAGGTGGATATGTGCGGTATCTGCGGGACCGACGGGGCTTTCTGGGCACTGGTAAGACCTTGCACTACATACACTGCTCACACAACAACAACAAACCCCCCCCCCCCCACACCCAGGGGGTATTGTGCTTTCTCAGATCACCCTGGGTTCAATAACGAAATAATAATTTCTATTCAATTTGAATACCACCATCGCATGAATACTTGTAGCGGTACCATAGGTATAGCCGATGAGGTTTAACCGAGGCGTGGTTACCGCTACACCTATCTGTATTCATTTTTAAAAAAATCGGGACTTTACTGGTTCGGTACTGCCTCCGGGCATTGCCTCCAGTATTGTTCCCACCATATTTGTATTTACAAATGTCCCATATGTGTCTGATTCAGACCAAGAGGGCGTAAAACACCATTTTCGTCTATTCAATTTGAAAAAAAAACCCCCCCCCCCCCCATAAAAATCGAAGACTAAAATTCATTGTAAGACGTCACGTGATTGCCAGAGAATACGGAGAGAATACGGAGAGAATACGGACGTCTATCCGTGGGCGCAATGTTCAAAAGTAGAGTTGAGAACCGGTTCAAAAAGCCGAACCGGTTTTTAACCGGTTTTGCCTCTTCGAACCGGTTTTACCGAACCGGTTTTTTTAACCAGTACTCGCATCACTAGTTTCACCTATGCAAAACATATTTATTTGTCAAAATAGTCACACACACGCACACACACGCACACATACACACAATAAAGAAACTTATGACTTATGACACACACACACACACACACACTCAACTCAACACTCAGTCAAAGTCAAAGCCATACACCACCACAAACTAGAAACAGCTACTCTTGGTATACAAACACCCAATCTGCGCTGAGAATCAGTGTTCTTCCAAAAGAATGCGTTATTCTAAGAAAAACTTACTTTCAGTTTGCAGTTAAAAAACCGGTTCACAGCAACTCGAACCGGTTTTTCGAACCGCGAAAGTTTAGCACCGGTTTTTCGGTTCAAACCGGTTTCCCCCCCCACCTCTATCCAAAAGCCACATAAAATAGTCGTAAAACTGTTGATAAAAAATAGCATGAATGATAAATCTCAGTAGTTAGGTTAGCTGTGTTCCATACCCCTAATCTGGAGCACTGAAAAACTAGTTCATTTGAAATGCAGGGTCATTTGCTTTGATAAACCTTTATGTGTCCAATGTTTGTATTAGTGAACCTCAGAAACAAACTCAGTTAGCATTAACTTTAAAACTTGTTCTGTGTTCTGAAAGGTAGAAAATTATAAAGTAATAAAATGTGCTGATTTGCTTTTTCTCACCATGGGGGAGGGACAGTGCCTTAATATGCAAAGACAGCTGTTTCGATCTATGAAGGTCTCCTCAGTCTGCATGATCGGCCTGCAATTTTACTGGCCTGTGTCCATCCAACTGAGCAAGAAGGCATTCTACAAGAGAATGTTTTGTTCTCTTTTGCAGTAATAATAGTGTTTATCACCCGCAGAGTTTACGGAGCGAAGGTGATATTGTTGTTGTTGTGTAAGTGGCTGTGTATGTGTGTGTGTGTGTGTGTGTGTGTGTGTGTGTGTGTGTGTGTGTGTGTGTGTGTGTGTGTGTGTGTGTGTGTGTGTGTGTGTATGTGTGTGTGTGTGTTTGCTAACCTTGACCTTGACCTTAATGTCAAACTAAATACATCAGTGGATAGCTTGCATCTTGGCAAACTAGTATACCAAATTTGATGATGATAGACTGAATAGTTTTTTGAGAAAAACGGACGGACGGACGGACGGAGGCACGGAGGCACGCCGGACGGATCAGACAACAAAAATAGCTCCCCGAACCTTCGGCTCGGGGACTAACAACAGCAACAACAACAACAACCAGTTAAAGCGGAGATCACCAAACCGTTTCATTTCAGGACTCGTTCCAGTGCAGCATGGAGGAGATGCACCTTCACACTTGCAAGATCATACATACTACCACTCACAGCCACACTCCCATGTATACACGCGTGCACGTATGTGCACCCCACCCCCCCCCCAACCCCCCCCAACAACAACAACAACAACAACAACAACAACAACAACAACAAACAACAACAACAGTTTTAAAGCGGAGATCACCAAACCGTTTCATTTCAGGACTCGTTCCAGTGCAGCATGGAGGAGATGCACCTTCACACTTGCAAGATCATACATACTACCACTCACAGCCACACTCCCATGTATACACGCGTGCACGTATGTGCATCCCCCCACACCCCTATAACAACAACAACATCAACCAGTTAAAGCGGAGATCACCAAACCGTTTCATTTCAGGAGTCATCATACATACTACCACTCACAGCCACACTCCCATGTATACACGCGTGCACGTATGTGCACCCCCCCCCCCCCCCACACCTACAACAACAACAACAACAACAACAACCAGTTAAAGTGGAGATCACCAAACCGTTTCATTTCAGGACTCGTTCCAGTGCAGCATGGAGGAGATGCACCTTCACACTTGCAAGATCATACATACTACCACTCACAGCCACACTTCCATGTATACACGCGTGCACGTATGTGCATCCCCCCACACCCCTATAACAACAACAACATCAACCAGTTAAAGCGGAGATCACCAAACCGTTTCATTTCAGGAGTCGTTCGGCGGCTGCACCATGGAGGACATGCTGCCCATGGCGCAGGCCCTGGTGAAAAAGGACGCGTCCAACGTCGCCAAGGGAGTCAGGATGGGAGGCGGCAACTGGACGATGATCCTCCTCGACCGTGACGCGGACGTCCTGATCCTGAAGGGCAAGGACCCGGGCAACAAGACGCAGACGCTGGTGATGGCGCTCTCGTGCCAAGCTGTCGTCTTCGGCACCAGCTCCGACCGGGACATGACAGCGGGTAGCATCCGGGTAGCGGTGGAAAAGCTGCGCGATTACTTGAAATCCATCGAGCATTAGTTTGTAAGGTTTTGTGGTTGTAGTTTGTAGTAAGTAGCTTGTTCTGAATAATATTATGTAATCTTTTTTCATTTTTTTTATTTGTAAAGTGCTCATCGAAGAGCACTAATATTTTTCAAGCTCCATTTATTATTATTATTGTTGTTATTATTATTATTATTATTATTATTAATTACTAGTGTGTTATTATTATTATTATTATTATTATTATTATTATTATTATGTTATGTTCTGAAGATTTCCCGTACGTGTATCCTGGAAAGAAAAAAATACTTCAGGAAAAAACAACCATTTACAAGTCTGGTGTCTCTTTGTGAGTTTGTGTGAGATAAATGTGATTATCAGGTGTACTGATGTTCTCTCTCTCTCTCTCTCTCTCTCTCTCTCTCTCTCTCTCTCTCTCTCTCTCTCTCTCTCTCTCTCTCCTCTCTCTCTCTCTCTCCACCCCTCTCTCTCTCTCCTCTCTCCCCCTCCTCTCTCTCTCTCTCTCTCTCGTCCTTCTCTCTCTCTCTCTAACTCTCTCTCTCTCTCTCTCTCTCTCTCTCCTTGTCTCTCTCTGTCTCTCTATCTCTCTACACACACACACACACACACACACACACACACACACACACACACACACACACACACACATACACACACACACACACACACACACACACACACACACACACACACACACAGAACGAGAGAAATAAGGTTTTACGCCCTCTTCGGCCATGTGGGCAAAGCCACTGAAAAGAAAAGACTAGCATCCGGTCCCTTTTCCCTATATGAGTAGTGAGGACAGAAACACTGGTTATGTCCCTTTTAAACGTGACACATTTAGGTTAAAAACACGTCGATAGGCCAGTTGAATTATCCGTTCAAATTCCAGTCTGAGTCTTTGGATAGCCGCCACTGTGAATGGTGTAACTACCCCACTAACGATAACTCTATCAGCCTGGCTCGCCGTAAGAAGAAGAAGAAGGAGAAGAAGAAGAAGGAGGAGGAGAAAAAGAAGAAGGAGAAGAAGAAGAAGGAGGAGAAAAAGAAGAAGGAGAAGAAGAAGAACAACAAGAAGAAAAAGAAGCAGGAGGAGGAGGAGAAGAAGAAGGAGAAGAAGAAGCAGAAGAAGAAGAAGGAGAAGAAGAAGAAAAAGAAGAAGAAGGAGAAGAAAAAAGAAGAAGAAGAAAAAAGAAGAAGAAGAAGAAGAAGCAGAACAAGAAGAAGGAGAAGAAGAAGAAGAAGGGAGAAGAAGAAAGAAGAAGAAGCAGATCAAGAAGAAGAAGAAGAAGAAGGAGAAGAAGAAGAAGAAGAAAAAGAAGAAGAAGGAGAAGAAGAAGCAGAACAAGAAGAAGAAGAAGAAGAGGAGAGAAAAAGAAGAAGAAGAAGAAGAAGAAAAAAGAAGAGGAAGAAGAAGCAGAACAAGAAGAAGAAGAAGAAGAAGGAGAGAAGGAGGAGGAGGAGGAGAAAACATTCCCACAGAAAGAAGAAGAAGAAGCAAGAAGAAGAAGAAGAAGAAGAAGAAGAAAAAGAAGAAGCAGAACAAGAAGAAGAAAAAGAAGAAGGAGGAGGAGGAGGAGGAGAAAACATTCTCACAGAAGAAGAAGAAGAAGAAGAAGAGAGATAGAAGAAGAAGAAAAGCGGAAAAAGAAGAAGAAGAAGAAGCAGAACAAGAAGAATAAGGAGAAGGAGGAGGAGAAGAAGAAGAAGAAAGAAGGAGAAGAAGAGAAGGAGGAGGAGGAGAAGAAGAAGGAGGAGGAGGAGAAGAAGAAGAAGGAAGAAGAAGAAGAAGAAGGAGGAGGAGGAGAAGAAGAAGGAGGAGAGGAGGAGGAGGAAGAGATAAGAAGAAGAATAAGAAGGAGAAGAAGAAGAAGAAGGAGGAGAGGAGGAAAAGAAGAAGGAGAAGGAGGAAGTAGAAGAAGAAGAAGAAGAATGATAAAGAAGAAGGAGAAGAAGAAGAATAGGAGAAGAAGAAGGAGGAGGAGAAAAAGTAAGGAGGAGGAGGAGGAGGAATATAGAAGAAGAAGTGAGAAGAAGAAGGAGGAGGAGAAGAAGAAGGAGGAGGAGGGAGAAGAAGAAGAAGAAGAAGTGAGGAGGAGGAGAAGAAGAAGGAGGAGGAGGAGGAGGAAGACGAAAGAAGAAAGAGAAGAAGAAGAAGGAGGAGGAGGAGAAGAAGAAGGAGGAGGATGAAGGAGAAGAAGAGGAGAAGAAGGAGGAAGAAGAGAAGAAGAAGGAGGAGTACGGAGAAGAAGAAGGAGGAGGAGGAGGGAAAGAAGAAGAAGAAAGAAACAGAAGAAGAAGAAGAAGAAGAAAAGGAAAAGAAGAAGAAGAAGAAGAAGAAGAAGGAGGAGGAGGAGAAGAAGAAGGAGGAGGAGGAGGAGGAGGAGGAGGAGAAACTTTTCTCACAGAAGAAGGAAGAAGAAGAAGAAGGAAGAAGAAGAAGAAGAAGAAGAAGGAAGAAGAAGGAGAAGCAGAACAAGAAGAAGAAGGAGAAGGAGGAGGAGGAAGAAGAAGAAGAAGAAGGAGAAGAAGAGAGAAGGAGGACTTGAGGAGAAGAAGAAGGAGGAGGAGAGGAAGAAGAAGGAGAAGAAGAAGAAGAAGGAGGAGGAGGAGAAAAAGAAAGAGAGGAGGAGGAGAGAGAAGAAGAAGAAGAAAGAATAAGGAGAAGAAGAAGAAGAAGGAGGAGGAGGACAGAGAAGAAGGAGGAGGAGGAGGGGAAGAGGAAGAAGAAGAAGAAGAAAGGAGAAGAAGAAGAGAGGATGGAGAAGGAAGAAGGAAGGAGAAGAAGAAGAAGAAGAAGGAGGAGGAGGAGAAGAAGAAGGAGGGGGAGGAGGAGGAGGAAAAGAAGGAGAAGGAGGAGAAAGAGGAGGAGGAGGTAGAAGAAGAAGGAGGAGGAGGAGAAGAAGAAGAAGAATGAGGAGGAGGAGGAGAAGAATGAGGAAGGAAGGAGGAGGAGAGGAAGAAGGAGAAGAAGAAAGGAGAAAGAAGAAGAAGGAGGAGGAGGAGAAGAGAAGGAGGAGGAGGAAGAAGAAGAAGATAAGAAGAAGAGAAGAAAGAAGAAGAAGAAGAAGGGAGAAAAGAAGAAGAAGAAGGAGGAGGAGAAGAAGAGAAAGAGGAAGAAGAAGAAGAAGAAGAAGAAGAAGAAAGAGAAGAAGAAGGAGAAGAAGAAGAAGGAGGAGGAGGAGAAGAAGAAGAAGAATAGGAGGAGGAGGAAGAAGAAGAAGAAGGAAGAAGAAAGAAGAAGGGAGAAGAAGAAGAAGGAGGAGGAGGAGAAGAAGAAGAAGGAGGAGGAGGAGGAGCGAAGAAGAAGAAGAAGAAGAAGAAAGAAGAAGGAGGAGGAGGATCAGAAGAAGGAGGAGGAGGAGGAGGAGAAAACATTCTCACAGAAGAAGAAGAAGAGAAGAAGAAGGAGGAGGAAGAGGAGGAGGAGGAGGAGGAGAAACATTCTCACAGAAGAAGAAGAAGAAGAAGAAGAAGAAGGAAGGAGGAGGAGAAGAAGGAGGAAGGAGGAGGAGAAGAAGAAGAAGAAGAAGAAGAAGAAGAAGAAAACATGACCAACCTGCCAAGGAGTCCTGGCTGGGCAGCTCCACGAGGAGCACCTCCCCGAAGAACTGCTGGAGGCTCTGGAGGGTGGGGGCCGTGTATCTGGAAAAGTGGAGGACGGGGCGGGTGAGGGTGGTCCTCCTCTGGGACAGAAGCTCCTCGGATGGCCTCGGGACAGCCGAAGCCATTGCGCATGTCTCGGCCCGTTTCCACCAGCTCCACCTGAAAGGTGAAAACGAATAACCTGGGTCTATTTCACAAGGGCTAACGTTACGTTGCGCTCGCTCAAATTGGCAAAAAAACGGTCTAAGAAACACCCTTCGTTTGCCGATAGTTCGCGTGACGTTTTGTTCTTGCCAAAGACCGAGCAAGCGGCGAACTATCCGGAACTATCACGTGACTTGTAAGGGGTTAATACATTTCTTGTTGTTGATTGGTCCATTAAAGTTTGGTTAAAATAATACTCTTTTTTTTACCAATCAGACAAGAGCTTGTAATATTCTTCCTCAAACGTTTTCTAAAGTGTTTCTTAGACCCCCTTTTGGTGTAACAGTTATGCAAGCGGCGACCGTCATCTAGAGAAACTTGACCCTGGAAAGCGTTTATCGTGGTCGGTAAATCCCAAAATAAGGTTACACTCTTTTTTTTTCATACTGTGACAAATAATTTTTTTACCTTTAAGCTGGAAATCCAGATCTGGACGAAAACCGCACGGCGGCGACGGCAATGACAAAGGCAAACATTATGTCCTGTAAATCGCTCAAACTAAATGTCTACTGCTTAAATCCAGAAGACGCGAAACGGCAACGGCAAGTCACCAGTACCATCTAAGTTTATCTAAGTCCAATTTATGTCTGTCTGTCCGTTTGCCTGTTTGTCTCTTTCTCTGTCTGTCTGCCCGTCTCTCTCTCCCTCTTTCTCTCTCCAGATATATTTAATTGACCTGACCTTACGAAATACCAACAACCATGCGTGTGTAGAAACTGTATGTGCGCGCACACACACATATGATGCGCGCGCGTGCAAACACACACACACACACACACACACACACACACACACACACACACACACACACACACACACACACACACACACAGAGTTAATCTTCTTGACAAGATGGAGAAGAAAAAAAAGTAGAAGGCCCCAACACGTCCTTATTCTCATCATTAAAAAATAAAAACAAACAAAACTAAAAATCAAAATAAAAGCGGGGTCTCCAGATTGCCAGTTGCAAACCAACGCCTAAAGCAATCAGGTTTTCTTCCCCCTCCAAATAATATATGAATAAAATGTCATCGAAAATGTACTAATTTATACATCCGAGTTCAATAAATATTTTGGCTTTTTGCCCTTTCACTAACAACGAAAGTAGACCCAAGAGGGACAACTCCTGTGTAAAATATAAATAGAAGATTAGCGCAATGCGCATGCGCAGTCTATTGAAATAGTATCGTCCGCTTCTCAAAGGCCAAGGACGTTTGGTGGGAGGGCTAAAATGGCCGCTGCTGCGATCTCTGAACAAAATGTAACAGGGGCGTGTGACTGGATGATTAGTACTGTAAGTACATTCAGCGGAGTATGTTAAAGAATTAATCTTAGCTTAAACACAAATAATGAAAATGTTTGAAAAAATATCTCACACAGAATTGGTTTTCTGCAAACGTAACGGATGCAGACTGAAGCCGCAACCACCTGCTTTATAGTTATACTCATAGTCATGATACTGACGGACAGTCGAAACTTTCGACGAAATCGGAAATGGCTACATCGTCATAGACGAAACTCATTCTGTTTCAGCGTCTTTCCGACAGGATCATTAACATTAAGTTTGCACCAAGTAGTATACTAATATTTGATGATAAACTGAAATTTGATGAACACATTCACAGTGCTGTAAGTAAAGCAAATCAGAAAATTGGTATAATTAAACGAACGTTTTCTTTCTTGGACAAGGACACTTTTTTATGCTTGTACAAAGGTTTAGTAAGACCTCATTTAGAATATGGAAATTGTATTTGGTATCCAGGTTTAAAGAGACAGTCAGCTTTGATAGAAAAAGTACAGAGACGAGCAACTAAGTTAGTACAAGGTCTTCAAAATGTTTCTTATTCAGACAGGTTGAAAGAATTAAATTTACCTACATTAAAGGCAAGGAGAATTAGGGGTGACCTAATTCAAACTTATAAAATATTTAATAGTGTAGATGACCTAAATGTACATGACTTATTCACAATATCAGATTTTGACAAAACAAGGAACAGTACCGACAAAATATTTATTCAACACTGCAGGACTAATAATAGAAAATTTTATTTTACTAACAGAGTTGCACCTGTATGGAATAAATTACCACCTAACATGAAAAGAGCACAGAATACTAACATTTTTAAAAACCTTCTCGACGAATGGAATGACTATAAGGCAGTTATGTATGATTACGATGAATAATATTAACAAAAACTGAGTGTGCGACAGACCGAGACAAACAACTAAATAAATTAAAAGATGGGACAGGAAAGCCTTACGGCTATGTTTTGAGTCCCTAAATCCTAATCCTAATCCTAATCCTAATAAGTTTATAAAAATCGTCTGAAGAAAATAAATTTAAGAAAGGACTCTTGAGAGATATTGATTGACCTGACCTGACCTGACAATAAAAAAAAAATTGAATTGAATGGGCGTGAGTGGCTACAGTTACTGGGTTGTTGCAACACTCGACCATGTTCAGTGATATGAGTACTAACACAACACTACCAGGTCTGCGCGTTGGTTCCAAGGGTACGCGCGTACACCCCCCACCCCCACCCCCCTCCCTGCAATCGTAGAGATTGTAGAGAAATCACGTCATGCTTGCCGCATTGTTGATACTCGAGTAACTCTTCCTAGTCGAATGTTTCATCAACAAAATTCATTTTCTTATTTCGTATATTTAGCACATCAAAGTTTGGTTAAGCTTTAGAATCGGGTTAGGGATAGGGTTAGGAACATGTTACTTGTTAGACTTAGTCAATGTTAGTAGTTTTTCAAGACACTTGCGCACATTTGCTGGAGACCCGTAACCGTAGCCTGGAGAATGTGGGTACTCTAGGACGCATGGCTACTCGCAGACTGTCAACATGAACATGATTCGGTAGTAGGCTAAATAGGCCTACACCCGTAGGGTTTAGACTAAGGATTAATTCTCTTTGATGAGCGAAATCTCGTCTATATACTCAAAATTTGGTGTGTGGGTGTTCACCATCTCATTAAAAACTTTAACATATACATCAATTTTCTCGGAAAGTACAAATAATAGCGCCAGCAGATTTTGCATAATGATGTAAAATCACAATTATGTCTGCAGTGACTGATCTTATTCAAAAGTCATTTGAACAAATTGGATGCAAATCAATTTTTAAAATTTGAATCGGCAACAGAGTTAGGAAAGTCATCAACAGCAAATGCCTCAATAGCTCAGTTCGTGGAGCGTTTGTCTCTTATGCAAATGTTACGAGTTCGATTCTCAGCATGGTCACATTGTGCGTGCGTATGAGTGTATATGTGTGATTGTGCAATGTTTGTAGTTGTGTGCGTGCATGACGTGTGTGTACGTGTATGTATGTTGAAAATCTGTGCATCAGGCAATCACATGGAACACCCCCCTGCCCTCCCCTCGTGGGGATACCGGGGGGTCTTTTGTATAAATAGTTCCACCACCTTCTGGAAGTTCTGTGCTTGTAACTTCCTCTGATCTATCACTCTCTTTGACTCTGCCTTTTCCCTTTGCTTGCTGTCATCTACTAGTATCTTTCTGCCTTTCCAGTCCATTTTCCTGCCTTTTTTACAAGAAGCATTTTTCAAAAAGATTTCCTACAGTCGAATTCGGACATGCTGGGCCTAATTATTTCTTACTTAGGTGCATAATGGCAGCATGACACATCAGTGCTCATAATTGACAGGAAACTGTCTGAGCGATCGAAGGAGCAGAAGAAGAAGAAGGATGGAATTTTTTAAAATATTTTTTATTTTTTATTTTTTTATTTTTTAACTTTTTATTTTATTAGACTTTTTAAGAAAACCATTTTTTGTCAATGCGTACAACAACTCATAGAAACACATAAAATAAGGAGAAGAAGCTTGCAATTAAGCTTGTTACATATCAAGTTAACATGTGGAAAACAAAATGAACAAAAACGGATACAAATACGAACAGAGCGTTGCCTACACAAACAACAAAGCATAAAGTACACTGTCAAACATAGGTAAGGCCATACAATAACACACATAGGCTGTCTCACTAGTAATAACAACCATCATGGATGGAAAATTTGGTATGTTTGTATTGAATGATGCTCTAATTAGAAAATCAATTCATCAGACGGACATAATGTATGTGAGAATTAAGACTGCTTTTTCATTTTCTTTCTTTAGATGGACTGGAGGAACTTGGCAATGTTGAAAAGACAGCAAGTAACCATCCACAAAAGCAGAAGTTGGGCTCCTGAAGCGTAGACTACCAGTACAAGGAAACTGAACAGCAGGCAGCAGTGGACGGAGTTAGAGAAGAGTCCACAGAACTGTAGATTACCAGTACAGGGAAACTGAACAGCAGGCAGCAATGGACGGAGTTAGAGAAGAGTCCACAGAAGCGTAGACTACCAGTACAAGGAAACTGAACAGCAGGCAACAATGGACGGAGTTAGAGAAGAGTCCACAGAAGTGTAGACTACCAGTACAAGGAAACTGAACAGCAGGCAACAATGGACGGAGTTAGAGAAGAGTCCACAGAAGTGTAGACTCTACCACTAGTACCAGTACAAGGAAACTGAACAGCAGGCAACAATGGACGGAGTTAGAGAAGAGTCCACAGAAGCGTAGACTACCAGTGAAAGGAAACTGAACAGCAGACAGCAGTGGACGGAGTTAGAGAAGAGTCCACAGAAGCGTAGACTACCAGTACAAGGAAACTGAACAGCAAACAGCAATGGATGGAGTTAGAGAAGAGTCCACAGAAATAGGAGACCGCACACCTTGGACGAACAGTCACAATGGTGTTGCGGTGAAGCAGGAACCAGCATGGTCCAACACGGAGGAGGATGACTCACCGGATCAGCCAATCCCGGAGAGCGATGACAGGCAAATCATGTCCTTGTCTTATGGGAGAGAATCCGAGGGAGAGACAGTCAAAAGCAGGAGAGAAGAAGAGTCCGTGGGAGAGAAGGACCGGAAACGCTGCGCTGATGACTCGACTGCTGTCATGGATTTTGTGGTAAAGCTGGAACCAGCATGGTCCATGGAGGAAGACCCTCCAATCCCTGGTGAGGATGAGGATGATGATGAGGAATACCAACTACCCATTTCTTTCCCCGATGTCAACACCGGTGACTTCAAGTCTCCTAACGCAGAGGCCTACAGCAAAAAGAAACCAAAGACCAAGAAGACCAAGACTAAGGTAGGATTTTGTGTGGATGTGTGTGAAACGCTCACAAATTCAGGGCTCCCAGGGACCCCCATTTGTGGGTCTATGAAGCACTAAAATTGTACAGAACCCTCTAAAAGAATGTGCAGGGGGTCCCAGATATGCACTAGAAAAAAATAAAAAATATTCATTCGCAATGCCACTTGGACCCTCTATCCCGCCTTTAGGACCCTCTATGCTGTAAGTGAAGGAGTCCCTGGGACCCCTTGTTTTGCGGGACGATTCTGATGAACTTGTTTTGCGGGACAAATTGCATAAACTTGTTTACAAACACAACTAATAATCTGCAGGTGCGCAGACAAAAACATACAGGTACAGTCACATACACCCATATATATGTACACACACACACACACACACACACACACACACACACACACACACACACCAGGGCTCCCAGGGACCCCCATTTGGGGATCTATGAAGTACTAAAGTTCTAAAGGACCCTCTAAAAGAATGTGCAGTGGGTCCCAGGGATGCACTAGTTAGAAAAAAATATTTTTAGCATTCGCAATGCCACTGGGACCCTCTATCCTCGCCTCTAGGACCCTCTATGCTGTAAGTGAAGGAGTCCCTGGGACCCCTTGTTTTGCGGGACGATTGGGAGCCCTGCAAATTGCTTGAACTTTGTTTACAAACACAATTAATAATCTTCAGGTGTGCAACAAAAACATACAGGTACAGTCACATACATCCGTATGTACACACACACACGCACGCGTGCACACACACACACACACACACACACACACACACACACACACACACACACACACACACACACACAAAACACACACACACACACAACACATACACACAAAACACACACATACACACACACAACACACATACACCCACCCCCCACCCCCACACGCACCCCCACCCCCACACGCACACTTTTTAATGCAAAACAGGCTCACGCACACATTTGCGCACTTGCATAGATGAGTGCATAAATTCATGTACACTACACATACCACCTTGTTGTTTTCCCCCCACTTGTAATACATGCATGCAAATCTTACACATATTTGCTTGTATGCACATGCATAGAGGCACTTACAATTTTAGAGAGAGAGAGAGTTAGAGAGAGAAACATTTGAAACATTTGTTTATTGAGGGAAAAGAATAAGCACACTAATGGGCTTTTTTTTACATCTTGCCCTCGAAACAAAAGAAGAAAAGCATAATAAAAAAACTTCCATTATTGAACAAAAGCAACAGGGGAACACAAAAATCCTACACATTCATGCACCCATCCACCCTCCCCCCCCACCCACCACCAACCTCGCACACAGCACAGTAATCATATGAACTAAAGCTGGAGACAGACTATGCGACTGCCTCATATGACTCGATCAGGTCGTGACGTAGACCAAATTTTGTTTCCCGCACAGAAGAGGTCACAAGCCATCTGACTCGATCAGACTCGATCAGTGAAATTTAGAACCCGCCCTATTCGGCCCTGTCACCTGACTGGGCCAGACTGAGTCAGACTGATCGAGTTAGATGGTATGCAAATGAGGTGAAACGTCACGACCTGATCGAGTCACATGAGGCAGTCACATAGTCTGTCGCCAGAGAGAGAGAGAGAGAGAGAGAGAGAGAGAGAGAGAGAGAGAGAGAGAGAGAGAGAGAGAGAGAGAGAGAGAGAGAGAGAGAGAGAGAGAGAGAGAGAGAGAGAGAGAGAGAGAGAGAGAGAGAGAGAGAGAGAGAACATGAAAACTTGAACTTTATTTTTCAAGGATAAAGATTTTAGGCAACGCCTAGTCTTCCAATCTGTCCTTGGTACATATACGAACATAGAATACAAACATGGCAAGGCATGATATTATACAGATTTGAACATAAAGGTAGCACCTTTGTACATATACGAGAGAGAGAGAGAGAGAGAGTTTCCACCTGTTTGTGAAAGTGATGTTTAGGTATTAGGTATTAGGTATTAGGTACTTTATAGTCACAGAGGCATCTCTGTGAAATTCGGGTTGCTCCCACCTGGAGAGCGCGTCGCAGCCAGAGGCGCGCCACCCAATTTTGTTTTGTTTTTTGCATGCGATTTTTGTCATTGATGAGGGAGGGGGGGGGAGCAGAAGGAAGTGAGCAAGTATGAAGCAGTAGAATGTTACTTTGATGGTGTATTTAGGACTACAGACTAGTACAGTGCTTTGGAGTTCTATGTCTGTCAGTCGGTCATCATTCCGTGCCACTGCTTTGGACTGCTATGTCAGTCGGTCATCATTCTGTGTCACTGCTTTGGACTGCTATGTCAGTCGGTTGTCATTCCGTGCCACTGCTTTGGACTGCTATGTCAGTCAGTCGTCATTCTGTGCTAGTGCTTTGGACTGCTGTGTCAGTCAGTCGGTGGTCATTCTGTGCCAATGACTGCTATGTCAGTCGGTCGTCATTCTGTGCCAGTGCTTTGGAGTGCTCTGTCACTCTGTCATCATTCTGTGCCAGTGCTTTGGACTGCTATGTCAGTCGGTGGTCATTCTGTGCCAGTGCTTTGGACTGCTGTGTCAGTCGGTGGTCATTCTGTGCCAGTGCTTTGGACTGCTATGTCAGTCGGTCGTCATTATGTGCCAGTGCTTTGGACTGCTATGTCAGTCGGTCCTCATTCTGTGCCACTGCTTTGGACTGCTATGTCAGTCGGTGGTCATTCTGTGCCACTGCTTTGGACTGCTATGTCAGTCGGTCATCATTCTGTGCCACTGCTTTGGACTGCTATGTCAGTCAGTGGTCATTCTGTGCCAGTGCTTTGGACTGCTATGTCAGTCGGTCGTCATTCTGTGCCAGTGCTTTGGACTGCTATGTCAGTCGGTCGTCATTATGTGCCAGTGCTTTGGACTGCTATGTCAGTCGGTCGTCATTCTGTGCCACTGCTTTGGACTGCTATGTCAGTCGGTGGTCATTCTGTGCCACTGCTTTGGACTGCTATGTCAGTCGGTCATCATTCTGTGCCACTGCTTTGGACTGCTATGTCAGTCAGTGGTCATTCTGTGCCAATGACTGCTATGTCAGTCGGTCGTCATTCTGTGCCAGTGCTTTGGACTGCTATGTCAGTCGGTCATCATTCTGTGCCAGTGCTTTGGACTGCTATGTCAGTCGGTCATCATTCTGTGCCAGTGCTTTGGACTGCTATGTCAGTCAGTCATCATTCTGTGCCAGTGCTTTGGACTGCTATGTCAGTCGGTCGTCATTCTGTGCCAGTGCTTTGGACTGCTATGTCAGTCGGTCGTCATTCTGTGTCACTGCTTTGGAGTGCTATGTCAGTCGGTCGTCATGCTGTGCCAATGCTTTGGACTGCTATGTCAGTCAGTCGTCATTCTGTGCCAGTGCTTTGGACTGCTGTGTCAGTCAGTCGGTCGTCATTCCATGCCAGTCTTTGGACTATGTCAGTCAGTCGGTGGTCAATGACTGCTATGTCAGTCGGTCGTCATTCTGTGCCACTGCTTTCGAGTGCTCTGTCACTGTCATCATTCTGTGCCAATGCTTTGGACTGCTATGTCAGTCGTCATCATTCTGTGCCACTGCTTAGGACTGATATGTCAGTCGGTCGTCATTCTGTGCCAGTGCTTTTGACTGCTATGTCAGTCGGTCGTTCTTGTGTCATAAGCACTTTATGGTAGAATAGCGTCCCTTGATCGAAGTACTTTAATTAGATTAGCCTCCCTTGACCAAGACACTGTATATCCGTTCCCGGCAAGGAGACACAAGTTTTGTGAATGAAACCAAACAAGAAGCATGTAATAAAATCTGATACTACTGCCCGCATGCGTGAATGCTCTATTTTAATATTTGAGCTGTGATCTTATTTATTCACCGTTTATGTTTTACGTGCCACCACAGATGTATATCCATGCTTTTGGGACAATAGATTGTGTGACTTGACTTGTGACTTGACTTGTGTCCTGTTTTGTGAATCAAAGACAGACTGCATAATAACGATAGAGTTCTTTTCATCATCATCATAGCTGACATTGCCATTATTTTGTTCCCTTGTTAATTGATTTCAGAAAGCAGTTGTCAAACCCACACCCCCGCACCCCTCCACCGTCACCAACGCTTCAAGAGAGTGGCCGCTGTCCCGCCACAGAAGTCACGTGTGCCCGCATTGCTCCGCGGCCTTCGTCCTGCTCAACAGTTTGAAACTTCACGTGGAATTCGTTCATAAGGAAACGCTGCAAGCTCCATCGCCCAAGCCTGACTGTCGCGAGGTTGGTCGACGTGGCGAAAAGCGTCCGAAAAGGGAAGGGGGTGAGACTGTTGATGAGGAAACTGCGAAGAGAAAGGAAGACGCCGAAGACGGTAAAGATGGAGAGGAGAGGGGAAGTGCTGAGAACAGTGTCGAGAAAGGAGGAGAGGACAGGAGAAAGCATGTCTGTGATGTGTGCTGCAAAGGTTTCACTACAGGCGGTAGCTTGAGGGTACATGTGCGGATTCATACCGGTGAGAAACCGTTTGTGTGTGATGTGTGCAGTTACGCTTTTATTACGGCTAGTAAACTGAAGAGACACAACGCGATTCACGCCACGGACAAGCCATTTGTGTGTGACGTGTGCGGCGCAGGTTTTACTAGAGCCGGTAAACTGAAGAGGCACAAGCTGACTCACACCCCTCGCAAACCATTTGTCTGTGATGTGTGCTCTAAGGCTTTCTCTGCATCCAGTAGCTTGAAGACGCACAAACTGATTCACACCGTTGGCAAACCATTTGTGTGTGACGTATGCCAGGATGCTTTTGCTCAGGCAGCTCACTTGAAACGACACAAACTGACTCACGCTGGCCAGAAACCGTTCAAGTGCGACGTGTGCAACGAAGCGTTCACCCAGGCGGTTAATTTACAGACGCACATGCGAGTCCACACAGGGGAGAGGCCTTACAAATGCCCGCACTGCAAAGCCGAGTTCAATGTGTCGAGCAACTTGAAGAGACACATCCGGTCCGTACACGCAGGGGATAAGCCCTTTGTGTGTAACATCTGTGGCAAGGCTTTCACTGGGACTGGTGATCTAGAAAGGCACAAGCGAATCCACTCCGCGGAGAAGGCTTACGTGTGCCCCGACTGTGGGAAAGGCTTCCACGTCTCCTGCAACCTGAAGAGACATCGCCTGTCGCACACGGGCGAGAAACCGCACAGCTGCCCCCAATGCCCTGCAGCTTTCTCCAAATCACAGACATTGAAGAAACACATGCAAAAAGTCCACCAGCCGGATCATTAACCCTTTCACCGCCAATGTCGCATTTTAGCACCACAATGGTTTAACACCCATTTTACTAATAGGCATCCAATCCAGACCTGTTATCCAAAGACCCTATTTTATTAATTTTGGGAGGTAAGGATAGGCCCAATGTTATATATATGTCACAGAGGAATTCAAAATATTGCAGAAATATTATTTTCTTCACCCAGTTAAGTTTAATGTTAATTTTTGGCTGAAAAATGGCTGGCGGTTAAAGGGTTAATCCTGTGTGCATTTATTAAATGTTTGCCTGTTTCTCTCAACATGTTTTTTTCCGTTCTTCCTTTTTGAGGGATTCTTCTTTTTCCCATTAATCAGACTCCTTCATCAAGTTGAAGATTCTGCCGATGTTGGGAAAAAAACAAAGCAAAAAACCCCAACAACATTGACACATTTTTAGGACTATAACTAAGGCGCACACCTCCCACCCCAAATTTCACACAAAATTCAGATTTTGTTATTATATTTTCTTACTATTTTATATCTTCGGCCGTATGTAAAAGAGACGTTAAGTCGAAAGACGTCACTTCACAGGAGGAATGGAAAACTCAACATTTCGGTCATTTCAGGTCAAATGACGTCATTTTTTGTTCATTTAGCGTCACAATCAGTGATTTATCTTTGCAAATTGTTGTTTGACATCTGTTAGATGATGCAGCTTGTCTAGATCAACTGGTAAGTCCGACACATCGGAGTTGACTAAGTTTGAGTTACGTCTCTTTTGCATGCGGACGGCGATATGCCATACATATAATATACTAGCGCTTTGCTCGTCGACTCTGCCCCCTTACAGCTAAACACTCCCCTTCACTGCTTCGACTCAGCGCTTGCGACTCTGCCCCCTTACAGCTAAACACTCGCGCTTCGCGTGCGGATCGACTTCTTGCGCTTCGGGCTTGGACTTTTGACTCCGCCCCCTTGCGCTTCGTCTCAGCGCTTTGCGCTTCGAGTTCTTGCGCTTCGCGTGCGGTTCGACTTCTTGCGCTTTGCGCTTCGGGCTTCGACCCCTTGGCGGAGGTTTCCGAAAAGTAAGGACGGCATCACCTTCTGAGCGTGCCAAGGATGCTTGATGCCAAATTTGGTGTCGATCGGTTGAGAACTGTGGCCGTGTATAAGGGACACACACACACACACACACAGACAGACAGACACACATACAGATTTCGAAAATATATATAAGATTATAATAAGGCGCAGGGTTCTCAGTCTGGGAAAAAAGTATCACCTTTTAGTTTTACCAAAGATATTCTAAAAGGGTAAGATGGATTACTTAAGAGCTCGGCAAACCGGGCTGATAAGAGTTATCGTTAGTGCGGACGTGTACACTATTCACAGTGGAGGCTATCCAAAAACTCGGACTGGAATTTGAACGGATAATTCAACTGGCCTATCGATGTGTAAAATGTGTCACGTTTCAAAGGGACATAACCAGTGTTTCTGTCCTCAGTACTCATATAGGGAAAAGAGACCGGATGTTTATCTTCCCCTGTACAGTCTTTGGTTTTACTAAGTCTGGAAAAGACAGTAACATATTACATTTTATTTCTGTTGCCTGCTGTTTGCTCCTTTTGCTATATTTACTGTTTGCTGTTTAACCTTCACCGGATCCCCTGTGGGGCGGGTGTTCCACTACCCATACTCATTAAAAAGGAAAGGGACATGCATTTTAACAGTGTTTATCCCTATTCCAGATGATGCGGGTTCTCCAGTACCCATACTCGTCAAAGAGTCACCATGTGTTTATCCTTATCCAGATGCCGCGGGTGTCCCACTACCCATACTCAATGCACTGCAGTGGCATATTTCTGCTCTTTAAAGTATGGGTTGTAGGATATCCGCGCAATCAGTGACAAGCATGTTCAAATGACGCATTATATTACGTCATTTGTATTTTAAACACATTAATGAAATTTAAGACACATAAAGCCATTAACGTTTTTGATAAACTCATGAAATTTCATGATGATTGCTTAAATGCTTTTTGAGATATAACAGTTTTTATGTGTCTCTGGGTACTAGAATACCCAGGAAGCATGGTGAAGGTTAATTGTTTGTCTGTGTTGATAAAGGCGCATTCGCCGAAATATCCAGTAGTTTTGTTTTGTCTCTTGTGAATAAAATAACGTCACTTTACACTTGTCGTGTAGTTGTTGGTTTGTTGTATGTTCCAGTGACGTTGCAGTCTGTTTCAGTTCTAAATTTTATGTTTACTTGTATGATAAAAGTTTATGATGAAATGTTGTGGGTGGCTATAAATCCAGAGAAGACACAATTGAAACAAGAGTGTTCCTCCCAATCCGAAGTGATATTTATTTGGTTTTGTCGTGGGGGTTTTCCCCACAAAATTATATATCCATGCCTTGATGTTATTCTTTGTTTCTTGGTATTTGGTGGTTTTTTGTTTGTTTGTTTGTAACAAAGAAGAAAAAAGTATTTAATTATTTGTTGCATAACTGTGAAAATGTAATTGTGCCGAGATTTTTGAATGGGTTTATAAAAAGAAATTGAAAGAAAAATTCCAAGGTTTTTTTCATAATGTTTAATTAATAGGCAAAGAGTTTTTATTTGGGGTTGTTTTTCTTCCAGCTTTCCCAAGCCATTATATGTCCATAATCATGATATTGAGTAAGTTATGGAAGTGCCTGGTTTTTAGTTTTCAGTGGTCTCCCCGCTGCGCACAGCCGACACATTCGGATTTCGGAGGAGCTCAAAGCAGAAAATTATTTGAAATATTTTGTTGTTGTTGAAAAAAAGGGCAGGAGAATGGGGCCAATAAGTCAGAAAGACAGTAGATGACAGAAAGCAAAGGGAAAAGGCGGAGTCAAAGAGAGTGGCAGATTAGAGGAAGTTACAAGCACGGAACTCCCAGAAGGTGGGGGAACTATTTTTTACGAAAGACACCCCCCCCCTCTCCCCGGTACCCCCCCGCCCCCATGAGGAGATATTACACACAAATATGCATCTTTATTCAAGAAATAAACAAAAAACATGATCAGTACATGACACACCATCTGAGTTCTGTTCTAACAGCTTCCTCTAATCTATCACACTATTTGACGCTGTTTTATGGATTTGGTATTTGCCATTTCATTGAAGTTTTAGTAAAGGTCAAGATGTGCCACCCCCCCCCCCCCCCCCCCCCTACATTTCTCTGTTAATTCAATTTTTCCGTTTTTGCCTTTCTTACCATACATAAAGCTGTATTTTAGGAACATTTTCACCTAATTATCTTTTTGGAATCCTAACCCTAACCCTAAACCTAAACCCTACCCCCCACCCTATAAGACGGAAAAACGCAACGAACCACAACTGTGACAAATTGCGGTGTACTGCAGTACATAGTGGGGGTTAGGGTTAGGTTTAGGGTTAGGGTTAGGGTTAGGGTTAGTATTCCAAAAAGATAATTAGGTGAAAATGTTCCTAAAATACAGCTTTATGTTTGGTAAGAAAGGCAAAAATTAAGAAAAAATGGAATTAACCGAGAAATGCAGGGGGGGGGGGGGGGGGGGGGGGGTTGGCACATCTTTACCTTTACCGAAGTTTTTGTTGGGGGTTGGTTTATTATTATTATTATTATTATGATATTAGCATTATTATTGTTACCTTTTAACCGATAGTTAAAAAACAACAACAACCCAAATTTGAATATATTATTGTTATTCTCTTATGATATATTATTGCTATTGTTATTATTAATAATATTATTATTAAAAAAACAACAACAACCCAAATTTGAATATATATTCATTGTTTTGTTTTCTCTGTGTGTGTTGTTTTGCTAGTGTGCACGTACACTCAGGCTCCCCCCCCCTCCCCCCCCCCTCCCCCCCCCCTCCCCCCCCCTGTGGGAGAGCACTTAGTGAAAATTAGAGTTGCTTACCTCCATTACTCGGTCAAAAACTTTAAAACCATAGCAACAATGCAACAATGGCGTAGAAGCTTGGAACCGCAGGATGCGAGCCAACGACTTGCAAACATTTTTTTTGTGGAAAAATGAGGGGTGGCCAGTGGCCACAAACTGATAGAACTTGCAAAACTGTAAAACGTATTAAATGAATATATTAAACTAGCGCATGGTGAAACGCCCCGTACCGGTAAAGCCTCGTACCTCAAACACATGAGGCGAGTACCGGTTTCTACGCTGATGGTCCGCAAAATATTCCCCTGTTTTACTTTTGAGTTGGCTGAAAACTCCCAAAATTTTTGACCCCTACCACTTTCATTTCCAAACGATCTCCTATTGTCAGAGGACCTTGACCTTCATCGGTATGCAATCATCAGAAGAACCATAAGCCAAAGTACCTACATGCCAAGTTTGATAGTCCCTAAGACCAACGGTGAGGAGTTAAAGCCCCGGAAAGATTTTCGGTTTTCAAGGTACATACGCCAAGGTGAAGGTCATGCAACGGCGATAATTTATGCGCGGATGCCTTCCTCTCATGGTGACACAACCACACACACACACACTGGAAACCGATTCGCAATAAGCGGTTCGGCCGAGATATGCGTGGGACAGTAAAAACACCAATGTTAGCTTCCCTTTACCACTTTCAAGGCATACCGATCTCCCTGACCTTGCG
>CM065712.1:10923047-10943047 GCA_017654935.2 Phymorhynchus buccinoides | reverse complement strand
AGTCGCATTTAGCAAAAAAAAACACGGCAAAGGGGTAGCAACAAGAGTGTCTTGTTTTAATGTTTGTCTACGACTCAGGTTTTATGTACCGTTGCTACTCGACAAAACCTTTGCCGGCCCATGTGTATTTTTTAAACTGTCTCTCTTTCCGTCTTTTGCTACTCTCTCTCTCTCTCTCTCTGACTTTCTCTCTTCTCTCTCTCTCTTCTGTCTCTCCCCCCCCCTCTCTCTCGTCTCTCTCAAAATAACTCAATCCTCTGAATGTGCAGATCCTCTGACAATAGCCAATTGTTTTGGAATAATTAAAGGGGATGAATTCAGGTGTGTGAGTGATCTCGCTTAATTCAATGCGGTCACACGGGGGAAGTTCTCTAACTCAGGCAGATTCCAGCTCTTCGCCTCGTGTGTTTGAGTAGACATACAGCCCTTAGAACACCTGCTCATGCTAACTTGATGTCATCTTATATTATTTTCAAATCTGTCTGTGTCTGTCCTGTCTTGTGTCCCTTATGCACGGCCCCCAGTTTTCTCCAGCGATCGACCCCAAATTGCATCAAGCATCCTTGGCACCCTTCCGAAGGTCATGCCGTCCTTACTTTTCGGAAACCTCCGCCAAGGGTCGTGGGAGGGTGGGGGCACAGGCGGCCTCGGATTACGGCCACAGTTCTTCAACCGAATCGACACAAATTTTTGGTATCAAGGCATCCTTGTCACCCTCCGAGGTCATGCCGTCCTTACTTTTCTGAACCTCCGCCAAGGGGTCGTGGGAGGGGGGCGGGCCACACGCAGCTCAGATTTACTAACGGCAAGTGCGTGTCACTGTGAGCTGTGGGGGGGAAGGATGGATGGTGAAGGGGAGGGGATGAGGAGGTATGAGGGGGGCTGGGGGAGGTGGCTGGATGGGGAGGGGTGGGATGGTCGGGGTTTGTGTGGGGGGTTGTTCAGGAGTGGGCTGATTGGGGCCACAGTTCTCAACCGATCAACACCAAATTTGGCTATCAAGCTCCTTGGCACCCTCATAGACGGTCCTGCCCCCCTTACTTTTTTTGAAAAAAAACCTCCGCCAAGGGATCGTGGGGGAGGTGGGGACCACCCTCAGCCCACATGCACTTTGCGGTTAGTACATCCCGCTGTTCGGGTTTGCTTCCTTTTTTTGTTTGTTTTTGTTTGTTCTTTAGGTCATGGATGTACTTTCGCTTTGGCCGTTCTGATGATGGCATACCAATGAAGGTCACGGTCAAGGTCAGGGAGATCGGTATGCCTTGAAGTGTTAGGGGTCTAATCATTGGTTTTTACTGTCCCACGCATATCTCCTCGCCTGCTTTACCGATCGTTTCCAGTTTTTGTGGTGGTGTGTCACCATGAGAGAAGGCATCCGCGCATAATATCGCCGTCATGACCTCACCTTGCCGTAATGACCTTGAAAACCGAAATCTTTAAAGGGGTCTATACGTCCTACAACCGTTGGTCTTGGACTTCAAACTTGGCATGTCGGTACTTTGCTTATGGTTGTTCTGATGATTGCATACGCGATCAGTCAAGGTCAAGTCATGGGATCATGTAGGCCTTGAAGTGTAGGGGTCAATTTTTTTATTTTCAGCCACAAAGGTAAAAAGTATATGTTTTGTGTGCGGACCTGTTGAAACCGGTAATATCACGGTACCGGTACTAAGGCGTTACCGGTACGGGGGAGTAGCGCTAGTTAATTATTTTTACGTCACAGTTTGCAATTTCTAATCAGTTTGTGCCACTGGCCACGCCTCATTTTTCCACAAAAAAAAATGTTGCAAGTACGTGGCTCGCATCCTTCGGTTCTCAAGCTTCTACGCCATGTTGCATTGTTGCTATGGTATACCAGTTTGACCGAGTAATGGAGGTAAGCAACTCTATTTTCACTAGTGCTCTCCCACAGGGGGGGGGAGGGGGGGGGTGAGGGTGGGGGGGAGAGATCTTGCACACTAGCAACATACACACACAGAGAAACAAAACAATGAATATATATTCAAATTCTGGTTGTGTTTGTTTTTTTAATAATAATAATTATTAATATAACAATATCTAATAATCATCATAATATAATATAATAAAAGCCAACCACACAAAACTTCTAAAGGTAAAGATGTGACAACATCGAAAACCACAACAAACCACAACCCAAGATTTCTACGGGTAATTCAATTTCTCTGTTTGGAATTTCTTAACAAAATAAAGCTGTATGTTAGGAATTTTCAACAGAATGATAGTGGGATACTACCGAACCCTGACCCGTGACCCTAAACCTAACCCTCCCCCCACTATGGTACATGCATTACACCGCGATTTGTCACATTGTGGTGCAAGGGGGGGGGCCGTCTGAGAGGGTTGGGGGGTATTAGTATTCAAAAAGATAATCAGGTGAAAATTTCATAAAATACAGCTTTATGTATGGTAAGAAAGGCAAAACGAATTGAATTACTCATAGAAATTAGGGGGGGGGGGGGTTGGCCACATCTTGACCTTTACTAAACTTCAATAATGGCAAATACCAATCATAAAACCGACGTCAAATATGTGATAGATTAGAGGAAGCTGTAGAACAGACTCAGATGTGTGTCCATGTACTGATCATGTATTTTTTGTTTATTTCTTGAATAAAGATGCATATTTGTGTGTAATATCTCCTCATTGGGCGGGGTACCGGGGAGAGGGGGGGGGTGTCTTTCGTAAAAAATAGTTATCCCCCCACTTTCTGGAGTTCGTGCTTGTAACTTTCCCTCTACTCTGCCACTCTCTTTGAACTCCGCCTTTGTCCTTTGCTTTCTGTCCATCTACTGTCTTTCTGACTATTGGCCCCATTCTCCTGCCCTTTTTTCAACAACCAACAAATATTTCAATAATGTTCTGCTTTGAGCTCCTCCGAATCCGAAGGTGGTCGGCTGTGGCGCAGCGGGAGACCACTGACAACTAAAACCAGGCACTTTCATAACTTACTCAATATCATATTTGGACATATAATTGCTTGAAAGCTGGAAGAAAAACAACCCAAATAACAACTCTTGCACTATTAATTAAACAATTATGAAATACCTTGAATTTTTCTTTCATTTCTTTTATAACGCATCAAAATCTCGGCACAATACATTTTCACAGTTCTGCAACAATAATTAAATACTTTTTTCCTTCTTTGTTACAAAACAAACAAACAAACAACCACCAAATCCAGAACAAAGAATAACATCAAGGCATGGACTACAATTTTGTGGAAAACCCGCCACTACAAAACCAATTAAATATCACCTTCGGATTGGGAGGACCTCTTGTTTCAATTGTGTCTTCTCTGGATTTATAGCCACCCCAACATTTCATCATAAACTTTTATCATACAGTAAACATAAAATTAGAACTGAACAGATGCAACGTCACTGGAACTGCACAAACCAACACCTACACGACAAGTGTAAAGTGACGTTTGTATTCACAAGAGACAGAAACAACTACTGGGATATTTCCGCAATGCGCCTGGTTATTCAACACAGACAACAATTAAAACCCTTCACCATGCTTCTGGGTATTCAGTACCCAGAGACACAATAAAAACTCGTTATATCTCAAAAAGCATTAAGCATCATCATGAATTTCATGATTTATCAAAACCGTTAATGGCTTTATGTGTCTTAAATTTCTAACGTGTTTAAATACAAATGCGTAATATATGCGGTCATTTGACACTGCTTGTCCTGATTGCGCGATATCAAACCCATACTTTAAAGAGCAGGAAAAATAATCCACTGCATGCATTGAGTTGGTATGGACACACCGCGGCATCTGGATAAGGATAACACATGGTGACTCTTTTGACGAGTATGTACTTCAGTATAACCCGCATCATCCTGATACGGGATAAACGCTGTTTAAAATGCATTGTCCTGTTCCTTTTAATGAGTATGTGTATGGAACACCCTGCCCCACATGGGATCCGTGGAAGTTAAACATCAAACGTAAATATAGGCAAAAAGGACAACAGCAGGCACAAAATAAAATGTAATATGTTACTGTCTTTTCCAACTTAGTGAAATCCAACAAGACTGTATAGGGGAGGATAACATCCGGTTTTTTCCCACCCCCCCCCCCCCCCCTCTTTTCCTATATAGAGTCTGATGACAGAAACACTGGTTATTGTCCCTTTGAAACGTGACACATTAACCATCGATAGGCACAGTTGAATTAATCCGTTCAAATCCAGTCCGAGTTTTTGATATCCTCCACTGTGAATAGTGTACAACGTCCGCACTAAACAATAACCTTTATCACCCGGTTGCCGAGCTCTTAATAATCCTCTTATCCCTTTTAGAGAGCTTTGTAAAGACTAAAAGGTGATACTTTTTTCCCATACTGAAACCGCGCCTTATTATATCTTATATATATTTCGAAATCTGTATGTGTGTCTTGTCTGTCTGTTGTGTGTGTGTGTGTGTTGTCCTTATACACGGCCACAGTTCTCACCGATCGACACCAAATTTGCATCAATCATCCTGGCACGCTCGAGAAGTGATGCGTCCTTACTTTTCGGAAACCGCTCCCCCAAGGGGTCCGAGCCGCATCGCAAAGCGCAAGCAGTTTCGAACGCCACGCTAAGCGCAAGAACTCGAAGCGCAAAAGGGAGCTGAGACGAAGCGCAAGGGCTGAGTCAAAAGTTCAAGCCCGAAGCGGGCAAGAAGTCGATTCCGCACTGCAAGGCGCAGTGTTTAGCTTACGGGGCAGAGTCGCAAGCGCTGAAGTCGAAGCAGTGGGGAGTGGTTTAGCTGTAGGTGCAGAGTCGACCGAGCAAAGCGGCTAGTATATTATAATGTTATTGCATATCGCCGCCGCCATGCAAAAGATACGTACTCAAACTTAGTCTACTCGATGTGTCGGACTTACCAGTTGATCTAGACAGCTGCATCATCTAAGACAGATGTCAAACAACAATTTGCAAAGATAATCACTGATTGTGACGCTAAATGAACAAAAAATGACGTCATTTGACCTGAAAACCGAAATGTTTTGATTTTTCCTGTCCTCCTGTATGAAGTGAACGTCTTTCGACTTAACGTCTCTTTTGCATAGAGCGGGCCAAGATTAAAGTAGTAAGAAAATATAATAACAACATCTGAATTTTATGTCAAATTTGGGGGGGGTTGAGTGTGCGCCTTATAATAAGCTGTGCTTAGTTATAGTCCTAAAAATGTGTCAATGTTGTTGGGGTTTTTTGCTTTGTTTTTTTCCCAACATCGGCAGAATCTTCAACTTGATGAAGGAGTCTGATTATGGGAAAAAGAAGAATCCCTCAACAAGGAAGAACGGAAAAAAAATGTTGAGAGAAACGGGCAAACATTTAATAAATGCACACCGGATTAGCCCTTTCACCACCAGCCATTTTTCAGCAAAATTACCATTAAACTTAACTGGGTGAAGAAAATAATATTTCTGCAATATTTTGAATTCCTCTTTGACATATATATAACATTGGGGCCTATACTTACCTCCCAAAATTAATTAAAATATGGTCATTTAGATAACAAGCCCTGGATTGGATGCCTATTAGTAAAATGGGTGTTAAACCATTGTGGTGCAAAAAATGCGACGTTGGCGGTGAAAGGGTTATATGATCCAGGCTGGTGGACACTCTTTTTTGCACATGTGTTTCTTCAACGTCTGTGATTTGGAGAAAGCTGCAGGGCATTGGGGGCAGCTGTGCGGTTTCTCGCCCGTGTGCGACAGGCGATGTCTCTTCAGGTTGCAGGAGACGTGGAAGCCTTTCCCACAGTCGGGGCACACGTAAGCCTTCTCCGCGGAGTGGATTCGCTTGTGCCTTTCTAGATCGCCAGTCCCAGTGAAAGCCTTGCCGCAGATGTTACACACAAAGGGCTTATCCCCTGCGTGTACGGACCGGATGTGTCTCTTCAAGTTGCTCGACACATTGAACTCGGCTTTGCAGTGCGGGCATTTGTAAGGCCTCTCCCCTGTGTGGACTCGCATGTGCGTCTGTAAATTAACCGCCTGGGTGAACGCTTCGTTGCACACGTCGCACTTGAACGGTTTCTGGCCAGCGTGAGTCAGTTTGTGTCGTTTCAAGTGAGCTGCCTGAGCAAAAGCATCCTGGCATACGTCACACACAAATGGTTTGCCAACGGTGTGAATCAGTTTGTGCGTCTTCAAGCTACTGGATGCAGAGAAAGCCTTAGAGCACACATCACAGACAAATGGTTTGCGAGGGGTGTGAGTCAGCTTGTGCCTCTTCAGTTTACCGGCTCTAGTAAAACCTGCGCCGCACACGTCACACACAAATGGCTTGTCCGTGGCGTGAATCGCGTTGTGTCTCTTCAGTTTACTAGCCGTAATGAAAGCGTAACTGCACACATCACACACAAACGGTTTCTCACCCGTATGAATCCGCACATGTACCCTCAAGCTACCGCCTGTAGTAAAACCTTTGCAGCACACATCACAGACATGCTTTCTCCTGTCCTCTCCTCCTTTCTCGACACTGTTCTCAGCACTTCCCCTCTCCTCTCCATCTTTACCGTCTTCATTTCTCTTCGCAGTTTCCTCATTAACAGTCTCACCCCCTTCCCTTTTCGGACGCTTTTCGCCACGTCGACCAACCTCGCGACAGTCAGGCTTGGGCGATGGAGCTTGCAGCGTTTCCTTATGAACGAATTCCACGTGAAGTTTCAAACTGTTGAGCAGGACGAAGGCCGCGGAGCAATGCGGGCACACGTGACTTCTGTGGCGGGACAGCGGCCACTCTCTTGAAGCGTTGGTGATGGTGGAGGGGTGCGGGGGTGTGGGTTTGACAACTGCTTTCTGAAATCAATTAACAAGGGAACAAAATAATGGCAATGTCAGCTATGATGATGATGAAAAGAACTCTATCGTTATTATGCAGTCTGTCTTTGATTCACAAAACAGGACACAAGTCAAGTCACAAGTCAAGTCACAAGTCACACAATGTATTGTCCAGAAACATGGATGTACATCTGTGGTGGCAGTAAAACATAAACGGTGAATAAATAAGATCACAGCTCAAAAAATATTAAAATAGAACAGTCACGCATGCGGGCAGTAGTACAGATTTTATTACATGCTTCTTGTTTGGTTGTCATTCACCAAACTTGTGTCTCCTTGCCGGGAACGGATATACAGTGTCTTGGTCAAGGGAGGCTAATCTAATTAAAGTACTTCGATCAAGGGAACGCTATTCTACCATAAATTGCTTAAGACACACGAACGACCATACTGACATGGCAGTCCAAAGCACTGGCACAGGAATGATGACCGAACTGACATAGCAGTCCTAAGCAGTGGCACAGAATGACGACTGACTGACCATAGCAGTCAAAAGCACTGGCACAGAATGATGAATGACTGACATAGCAGTCCGCAAGCATTGGCACATAATGAACGACCGACTGACATAGCAGTCATTGGACTGACTGACATAGTCCAAAGACTAGGCTGGGAATTACGACCGAGCTGACCTGACACAGCAGTCCAAAGCACTGGCCCCGAATGATGACTTTACTTACAGAAAAAAAAGAAGACAGCAGTCCAAAGCACTGGCACGGAATGACGACCGACTGACATAGCAGTCCAAAGCAGTGACACAGAATGATGACCGACTGACATAGCAGTCCAAAGCACTGGCACAGAATGATGACTGACTGACATAGCAGTCCAAAGCAGTGGCACAGAATGATGACCGACTGACATAGGCAGTCCAAAGCAGTGGTCTGTGAATGAACGCCTGACTGACATAGCAGTCCAACAGCCTGGCACGATATGACGACCTCGTGGCTGACCATAGCGTCCAAGCACTGGCACTGAATGGAGCGACCGTAAGTCTGACATGCATCATTGGCACGAATGACCACCGACTGACATAGCAGTCCAAAGCACTGGCACAGATGATGCCCGCTGACATAGAGTCCAATCAGTGGTACAGAATGACCACCCTTGACTGACATAGCAGTCCAAAGCCAGTGGCACAGAATGAGGCACCGACTGACCTAGCAGTCCCAAAGCAGTGGCACAGAATGACCACCTGCAGACTGAACATATCAAGTCCAAAGCAGTGGCACGAATGAGGACCTGATTGACATAGCAGTCCAAACACTGGCACATAGCTGCGACTAGACCGAGGCTGACTATAGCCAGTCCAAAGCCACTGGCACAGAATTACCACCGACTGACACTTGAAGTCCAAACCATCTGCACGGAATGACCACCGACTGACGATGAAGCAGTCCCAAGCACTGGCGAAGAAGATGAACCAGAGTGACAGCAGCACTCCAAGCGTGGCACAGAATGACAGACACGACTGACCATAGCAGTCATTGCAAAGAATGACCAACGACTGTACTGACACAAAGCATCCAAAGCACTAGCAGAGTATGACGACTGACTGACATGCAGTCCAAAGCAGTGGCACGGAATGAACAAACCCGACTGACATAGCAGTCCAAAGCGTGCACGGATGGATGACCGCTGACAGACCTAGACTCCAAAGCAGTCTGTACTATTGTAGTTCTAAATACACCATCAAGTTACATTCTACTGCTTCATACTTGCTCACTCACTTCTGCCTCTTTTGTAAACATCCTTTCACAAACAGGTGCAGACTCTCTCTCCTCTCCTCGTAATGTACAAGAGGTGCTACCTTTATGTTCAAAATCTGTATGTGTATAAAGTCATGCCTTTTGCCAATGTTTGTATTCTATGTTCCTTATATGTTACCCGGACAGATTTGGGAAGACTAAGGGCGTTGCCTAACGTCCTTTATCCTTGAAAAAATAAAGTCCAAGTTTTTTAAAGCTCATCTCTCCTCTCTCTCTCTCTCTTCTCCTCTCGTCTCTCTTCTCTCTCATCCTCTCTCTCTTTTCTCTTAGTTCATATTATTATTAACTGTGCCTTTGTGCGAGGTTGGTGTGGTGGGGGGGATGGGTGCGTGAATGTGTAAGATTTTTTTTTTTGTGTGAACCTGCTGCTTTTGTGTTCAATATGGAATTTTTTTTATTATGCTTTCCTTCTTTTGTTTTGAGGTGCTTTTGTTTAGTGTGCTTATTCCTTTTTTCCCTCAATAACAAGGTTTCTCGTCTCTAACTCTCTCTCTATCTCTCTCCTCTCTTATTCTTTTCTCTTCTCTCTCGTCTCTCTCCTCATTTCTCCTCGCTCTCTCAAACTTTAAGTGCCTCGATGCTGTGCAATACAAGCAAATATGTGTAAGATTTTTACAATGCATGCTATATCATTACATAGTGTTGGTGAAAAACAACAGGTGGTATGTGTAAGTGTGTACATGAATTTATGCACTCCTTCTATGCAAGTGCGCAGAATGTGTACTGAGCCTGTTTTTGCATTAAAAAGTGTGTGTTTGGGGGTGGGGGGCGTGTTGGGTGTGTGGTGTATGTGGGTGGTGTATGTGTTTTTGTGTGTTATGTGTTGTGTGTTGTGTTTTTGTGTGTTTAATGTGTGGTGTGGTGTGGTGTGTGTGTGTGTGTGGTGTGGTGTGTGTGTGTGTGTATGTGTTGTGTGGGTGGTGTTGTGTGTGTGTGTGTGTGTGTGTGTGTGTGTGTGTGTGTGTGTGTACATACGGGTGGTATGTGACTTGTACCTGTTATGTTTAACAGTTTTTTGTTGCACGTGCTGTAGATTATTAGTTTGGTGTTTGTAACAAAAGTTCCAAGCAATGTGCAGACTCTCCCAATGGTCCTAGCAAAAACACGGGGTCCAGGACACCTTCACTTACAGGCATAGAGGGTCCCTAGAGGAGGATAGAGGGTCCCAGGTGCCTTGCGAAAAAAAATGCTAAGAATGTTTTCTAGTAGCATACCAGGGCCCCCATCAACAACATTCTTTCAAGAGGTTCCCTTAGAACTTTTAGTACTTCCATAGATCCCCAAATGGGACGCTCTGGTGTGTGTGTATGTGTGTGTGGTGTGTTGTGTTTGTGTGTTGTACATATATATGGGTGGTATGTTGACTGGGGAATCCGGTATGTTTTCTGTCTGCGCACCTGCAGATTAATGAGTTGTGTTTTGTAACAAGTTTCATGGCATTTGTCCCGCAAAAACCAGTTCATCCTGGAACAAAGGGCCAGGGACTCCTTCAGCTTACAGCATAGAGGGTCCCTAGAGGCGGGATAGAGGGTGCCAAGTGGGCTTGCAAATGCTATAAAAAAAAATTCCTAGTGCATACCTGGGGACCCCTGCACATTCTTTAGAGGTGTTCTGTACAATTTTAGTGCTTCAAAAAAAAAAGAGTTAAGAAGCCTTCAAGATGGGGGTCCCTGGGAGCCCTGAATTTTGTGAGCGTTTCACACGCAATCCACAAAAAAATCCTACCTTAGTCTTGGTCCTTCTTGGTCTTTGTGTTCTTTTTGCTGTAGAGCCTCTGCGTTAGGAGACTTGAATGTCCCGGTGTTGACTCGGGGAAAGAAATGGGTATTTGGTTTCCTCCATCATCATCCTCAATCCTCACCAGGGATTGGAGGTCCTTCCTCCATGACCATGACTGTTCCAGCTTTACCGACAAAATCCATGACGCCAGCCGAGTCCATCAGCGCGCGTTTTCCCGGGTCCTTCTCTTGCCCACGGACTCTTCTTCTCTCCTGCTTTTGACTGTCTCTCCCTCCGGATTTCTCATCCATAATACACGTGACATGAGTTGCCTGTCATCGATTCTCCACGGGATTAGGCTGATCCGGTGAGTCCATCCTCCTCCGTGTTGGACCATGTTGGTTCCTGCTTCACTCCGCAACACCCTTGTGAATGTTTCGTCTAAGGTTGCGGTCTTCCTATTTATGTGGACTCTTTCTCTCACTCCATCCTGTCTGTTTGCTGTTCAGTTTCCTTGTACTGGTAGTCTAACCTTCTGTGGACTCTTCTCTAATCCGTTCATTGTTTGCCTGCTGTTCAGTTTTCCTTCTACTGGTACTAGTGGTGAGTCTACAATTCTTGGACTCGTCCTCTAACTCCCGTCCATTGCTGTTTGCTGTTCAGTTTTCCTTCTATCTACTGTAGTTCTAACTTCTGTGGACTCTTCTCTAACTCCGTCCATTGTTGCCTGCTGTTTCAGTTTCCTTTACTGTTACTAGTGGTAGAGTCTACACTTCTGTGGGACTCTTCTCTAACTCTTGTCCATTGTTGCCTGCTGTTCAGTTCCCTGTACTGGTAATCTCAGTTCTGTGGACGCTTGCTCGTAACTCCGTCCCTGCTGCTGCTGCTGTCTCAGGGTTTCCCTGTACTGGTAGTCTACGCTTCAGGAGCCACTTCTTGCTTTTGTGGTTATGGGGTTTATCTTGCTAAGTGTCTTTATCACATTGCCCAGTTCCTCCAGTCCGTCTAAGAGAAAATTTAAAAAGCGTCTTGACATTCTGACATACAATTATGTCAGTCTGATACATTGATTTCTAAATTAGAGCATCATTTCAATACAAACATCCCAATTGTTCCATCATGATGGTTGTTATTACTAGTGATGACAGCCTAGTGTGTTATATTGTATGGCCTTACCTATGTTTGCATTGTACTTTATGCTATTGTTGTTTGTGTAGAGAACGGCTCTGTTCGTATTTTTTATCCGTTTTTGTTCATTTTGTTTTTCCACATGTTTAACTTGATATTAACAAGCTTAATTGCAAGCTTCTTCTCCTTATTTTAATTGTTTTTCTATAGATTGTTTGTATAACGCTGCCAAAAATAGGTTTTTTTAAAAAAGTCTAAAAAATAAAGTTAAAAAAATAAAAAATAAAAAATAAAAAGTTATTTTAAAAATTACATACTACTTACTTCTTCTGCTCCTTCTTCGATCGGCGTGGTTTTATTCCCTGGTGGCTTGGACGAGTTGTGGTTCCTCTTTCAATTATGAGCACGTGATGTGTTCATGCTGCCATTATTATGACACTAGGTAGGAATTAATTAGGCCCTCAATTGTTCCCGAATTCTGACTGTAGGAAATGCGTCTATTTTATGTGAAAACTGCTTTCGTGTGTACTTGGTAACAACGAGAGCAGTGTTAAAATTGGGCACTTTGTGGATATATGGGCAGAAGATTCACTAGCACCATAAGGTGGAAGAGCATGTAGCGTTATCCAATAGAGATGTTGACTAGCAAG
The DNA here is from genome assembly GCA_017654935.2 of Phymorhynchus buccinoides. Lineage (NCBI taxonomy): Eukaryota > Metazoa > Mollusca > Gastropoda > Neogastropoda > Raphitomidae > Phymorhynchus > Phymorhynchus buccinoides. The sequence continues at coordinate 10,930,914 of CM065712.1, read as the reverse complement.
TCAGCAGGTGGAAGTTCTCTATGAAGCGAGAAGACTATTCTGCATGAATATAGTGTCGTGGAAACTATTTATACAAGACCCCCCTGTATCCCCAGCGAGGGGAGGCAGGGGTTTTCCTATGTGATTGAACCGTGTGCACAGATTTTCCACATACATACACGTAACACACACGTCTATGCCCGCACACAACTAAACATATGTGCTAGCAATTTCACACTATCTTACTCACATCGCTATGGGGTCGGTTGTCTGCGACGTGTGTATACCATGTGTCTGAATCTCTATTCGACGGTGGTTTCTGTACATTTATGTGCATAATCATCCACAAGACGGGCTGTCCACGAATACTGTAGCGTAAGTTGTTAGTTGCTATTTGTCTGTTAGTGGCACTTTTGACTTTCTCTCTTGAACGTTCTTGTTGCCGGAGTTCAAATTTTAAAAATTGATTTGCATCCAATTTGTTCAAATGACTTTTGAATAAGATCAGTCACTGCAGACATAATTGTGATTTTACATCATTATGCAAAATCTGCTGGCGCTATTATTTGTACTTTCCGAGAAAATTGCTGTATATGTTAAAGTTTTTAATGAGATGGTGAACACCCACACACACACACCAAATTTTGAGTATATAGACGAGATTTCGCTCATCAAAGAGAATTAATCCCTTAGTCTAAACCCCACGGGTGTAGGCCTATTTAGCCTGCACACAGTGAATCATGTTCATGTTGACAGTCTGCGAGTAGCCATGCGTCCTAGAGTACCCACATTCTCCAGGCTACAGTTACGGGGCTCCAGCAATTGTGCGCAAGTGTCTTGAAAAACTACTAACATTGAATAAGTAACGTTGACAAGTAACATGTTCCTAACCCTATCCCTAACCCGATTCTATAGTTTAACCAAACTTTGATGCGTTAAATATACGAAATAAGAAAATGAATTTTGTTCATGAAAAATTCAACTAGGAAGAGTTACTCGCGTTATCAACAATTGCGGCAAGCATGACGTTGATTTTTCTACAATCTCTAAGATTGCAGGGAGGGGGGTGGGGGTGGGGGGTGTACGCGCGTACCCCTTGGAACCAACGCGCAGCACTGGTAGTGTTGTGGTATTACTCATATCACCGCTGAACCAGGTAGCATGAGAGTCGTATGACCCAGATCTATGAGTCCGCCATGTTCACTGTCAGGTGAATGACACACTCTACGGGACCAGTTCGCAATTCAATTGTGTATTTGGGTATTGTCTCTCATCGCTCCCTCACCGGTTGTAATTCGGTTTTTTTACGGCTCCACTATGTTGAGATAATACTGTCTTTTCCGCACCACACGAGCCTCCCATTTACTTTTTGAACTAACCTTCTTTGTTATGCCCTTTTTCAGGAATGCTTATTTCTATAAATTCTTACTTAGGAGCTAGGATTAGGATTAGGATTTTGTGACTCGAAACATAGCCGTAAGGCTTTTCTGTCCCATCTTTTATTTTGTTTAGTTATTTGTCTCGGTCTGTCGCACACTCAGTTTTTGTTAATATTAATATTATTCATCGTAATCATACATAACTGCCTTATAGTCATTCCATTCGTCGAGAAGGTTTTTTAAAATGTTAGTATTTTGTGCTCTTTTCATGTTAGGTGGTAATTTATTCCATACAGGTGCAACTCTTGTTAGTAAAATAAAATTTTCTATTATTAGTCCTGCAATGTTGAATAAATATTTTGTCGGTACTGTTCCTTGTTTTGTCAAAATCTGATATTGTGAATAAGTCATGTACATTTAGGTCATCTACACTATTAAATATTTTATAAGTTTGAATTAGGTCACCCCTAATTCTCCTTGCCTTTAATGTAGGTAAATTTAATTCTTTCAACCTGTCTGAATAAGAAACATTTTGAAGACCTTGTACTAACTTAGTTGCTCGTCTCTGTACTTTTTCTATCAAAGCTGACTGTCTCTTTAAACCTGGATACCAAATACAATTTCCATATTCTAAATGAGGTCTTACTAAACCTTTGTACAAGCATAAAAAAAGTGTCCTTGTCCAAGAAAGAAAACGTTCGTTTAATTATACCAATTTTCTGATTTGCTTTACTTACAGCACTGTGAATGTGTTCATCAAATTTCAGTTTATCATCAAATATTAGTATACTACTTGGTGCAAACTTAATGTTAATGATCCTGTCGGAAAGACGCTGAAACAGAATGAGTTTCGTCTATGACGATGTAGCCATTTCCGATTTCGTCGAAAGTTTCGACTGTCCGTCAGTATCATGTAGGAAAGACGGAATTATGGGTCAAGCCGCAGCGCGATTTTCCTCGTTGAAAATCCGAACCGCGATTTTGGCTATGTGCCAAACGGTCACTTCCTTTGCTTGTTTTTATTGGTGGTTATTCTTGGCGCTGACCATCCGAGTTTTTTTCTTTCTGGAAGCAGACACCTACCCGGTCATTCGGGAACGATCTTTTTTTACGCGAAGATGGTCGATCGCGAGAGACAAGCGATCCAATATTTGGGTCCAATTCATTCGTTTATCATTTCTGAACGGTAATTATATAATTCTTTAAAACAAATGCGTTAATTACATTTAATTATTTTTCTACAAGTACACCAAATTTGGTGCATCTAGAATAAATCTCAATGCTGCTCAAGGTCTCCACAAGTCGGGAGGTGTTACGTCGAAGACTGTCTGACATGCTGTTTTCTGTCACGCGCATGTTGATGTTGCGATCTTGTGAGTCGCACAAAAAGCTTAGGCCTAATCTGTCTAATGTTTGGGGTTGATGTTGCCCCTTTGAATAAGCTTTTATTTTGGTACCAATGTTTTGTTTATTGGTCGATTAAAAAAAAAGAAAAAGTTATGGCTGTTTTATTCATCCAAAACCTTGATACGGTAAGGGCCGGTAAGACTTGTATCAACTTTTTCTTATATAGCTCATGTAAAAAAAGCTAACATTTTAAAAACGTCGTAACTTTCTCAATTTTTCGACCGATTTTGATAATTTGGTGGTTGGTTATCATTTTAAAGGTCTTGTCGGGCTCTTTTCAATGACATAAATTTCATTAGGATTTGACAAAAAGTAAATATTTTTTTAAAATTTTATAACCACCCTAGTATCATGACTATGAGTATAACTATAAAGCAGGTGGTTGCGGCTTCAGTCTGCATCCGTTACGTTTGCAGAAAACCAATTCTGTGTGAGATATTTTTTCAAACATTTTCATTATTTGTGTTTAAGCTAAGATTAATTCTTTAACATACTCCGCTGAATGTACTTACAGTACTAATCATCCAGTCACACGCCCCTGTTACATTTTGTTCAGAGATCGCAGCAGCGGCCATTTTAGCCCTCCCACCAAACGTCCTTGGCCTTTGAGAAGCGGACGATACTATTTCAATAGACTGCGCATGCGCATTGCGCTAATCTTCTATTTATATTTTACACAGGAGTTGTCCCTCTTGGGTCTACTTTCGTTGTTAGTGAAAGGGCAAAAAGCCAAAATATTTATTGTACTCGGATGTATAAATTAGTACATTTTCGATGACATTTTATTCATATATTATTTGGAGGGGGAAGAAAACCTGATTGCTTTAGGCGTTGGTTTGCAACTGGCAATCTGGAGACCCCGCTTTTATTTTGATTTTTAGTTTTGTTTGTTTTTATTTTTTAATGATGAGAATAAGGACGTGTTGGGGCCTTCTACTTTTTCTTCTTCTCCATCTTGTCAAGAAGATTAACTCTGTGTGTGTGTGTGTGTGTGTGGTGTGTGTGTGTGTGTGTGTGTGTTTGCAACTTCACCCGCGACGGGCATCATACTGTGCTGTGTGCGCCGCCCATTACAGTTTTCTACACACGCATAGGTTGTTGGTATTTCGTAAGGTCAGGTCAATTCAATATATCTGGAGAGAGAACGAGGGAGAGAGAGACGGGCAAGAACAGACAGGAGACAAAAAAAAAAACAAGAGACAAACAGGCAAACGGACAGACAGACATAAATTGGACTTAGATAAACTTAGATGGTACTGGTGACTTGCCGTTGCCGTTTCGCGTCTTCTGGATTTAAGCAGTAGACATTTAGTTTGAGCGAATTTCCGAGGACATAATGTTTGCCTTTGTTGTTGCCGTCGCCGTGCCGTGCGGTTTTTCGTCCAGATCTGGATTTTCCAGCTTGAAAGGTAAAAACAAAATTATTTGTCACAGGTATGAAAAAAAAAGAGTGTAACCTTATTTTTTGGGATTTACCGACCACGATAAACGCTTTCCAGGGTCAAGTTTCTCTAGAATGACGGTCGCTCCGCTTGCATAACTGTTTACACACACAGGAGGGGTATACTAGGAAACACTCTTTAGAAAATGTTTGCAGAAAAAGATATATTATACGCTCTTGTTTGATTGGTAAAAAAAAGAGTATTAGTTTTTAACCAAACCTTAATAGACCAATCAACAACAAGAAATTCATTCACCCCCTGGGCAAGTCACGTGATAATTCCGGATAAGTTTCGCCGCTTGCTCGGTTCTTTGGCAAGAACAAAACGTCACGCGCGAACAGTATCGGCAAACGGAAGGGTTGTTTCTTAGACCGTTTTTGCCGACTGATTTGAGCGAGCGCACCATAACGTTAGCCCTATTTTGAAAAAGATCCCAGGTTATTCGTTTTCAACCTTTCAGGTGGAGCTGGTGGAAACGGGCCGAGACATGCGCACATGGCTTCGGCTGTCCCGATCCACGATCCGAGGAGCTCTCCTCTGTCCCAGAGGAGGACCACCCTCACCCGCCCCGTCCCTCCACTTTTTCCAGATACACGGCCCCCACCCTCCAGAGCCTCCAGCAGTTTTCTTCGGGGATGTGCTTCCTCGTGGAGCTGCCCAGCCAGGACTCCTTGGCAGGTTGGTCATAGTTTTTTCTTCTTCTTCTTCTCTCTTTCTTCTTCAATCTTCCTCTCCTCCTCCTCCAGCTCTCTCCTCCTCTTCCTTCTTCTTCTTTCTTCTTCTTCTTCAGTCTTCTTCTCCTCCAGGCCTCCTCCTCCTCTTCCTCCTCCTTCTTCTTCTCTTCTTCTTCTTCTTCTTCCCTCTTCTCTTCCCTCCTTCTCCTCCTCCTCCTTCTTCTTCTCCTCGGCTCCCTCCTTCCTCTTCTCTTCTTCTTCTCTTCTTTCTTCCTCCTCTTCCTCCTCCTTTCTTCTTCTCCTCCTCCTCCTTCTTCTTCTTCTCCCTTCTTCTTTCTTCTTCTTCTTCTTCCTCCTTAGCCTCCTCCTCCTTCCTTCTTCTCCCTCCTCATCCTTCTTCTTCTTCTCCTTCTTCTTCTCCTTCTTCTTCTTCCTTCCTTCTCCTCCTCTTCCTCCTCCATTCCTCCTCCTCCTTCTTCTTCTCCTACTCCTCCCTCTCCTTCTTCGTCTCCTTCTCCTTCTCCTCTTCATTCTTCTTCTCACACACACTCTACCTACTCCTTTTCTTCTCCCCCTCTCTCCTTCTTCTTCTTCTCCTTCTTCTTCTTCTTTCCTCCGTACTCCTCCTCCTTCTTCTTCCTCCTCCTCCTGCCTTCATTCTTCATCTTCTTCTCCTCCTCCTCCTGTCTTCTTCTCCTCCTCCTCCTCTTTCTTCTTCTTACCTCTCTTCTCTTCGCTTCTTTTTTTACTTCCTCCTCCTCCTCCTCCTTCCTTTTTCTCCTCCTCTCCCCTCTTCTTCTTATTCTTCTTCTCCTTCTTCTTCTCGGATTCTTCTTCTTCATCTTCTTCTTCTTCTTCTTCTTCTTCTTGATCCTCCTCCCTCTTCTCCTCCTTCTTCTTCTTCTTCTTCTTCTTCTCATTTTCTTCTTCTTTCTTCTTCCTCCTCTTCTTCTTCTTCTCCTCCTCCCTCCTTCTCCTTCTTCTCCTCCTTCCTCTTTGTTTCTTCTCTCCTCCTCCTTCTTTCTTCTTCTTCCTCCTCCTTCTTCTTTCTCCTCCTCCTCCTTTCTTCTTCTCCTTCTTCTTCTTCTTCCTCCTCCTTCTCCTTCTTCTTCTTCTTCTGCTTTCTTCTTCCTTTTCTTCTTCTTCTTCTTCTCCTTCTTCTTTCTTCTTCTTCTTCGTGTGAGAAAGGGTTTCTCCTCCTCCTCCTCCTCCTTCCTTTCCCTTCTTCTCCTTCTGTGAGAATGTTTTCTCCTCCTCCTCCTCCTTCTTCTTGTTTTCTTCTTCTTTTCTTTTTTTCTTCTTCTTCTTCTTTTCTTCCTTCTTCTTCTTCTTCTCTTCTTCTGCGGGAATGTTTTCTCCTCCTCACTCCTCCTTCTCCATCCTTGTCCTTGTTCTGCTTCTTCTTCCTCTTCTTTTTCGTCTTCTTCTTCTTCTTTCTCATCTCCTCCTTCTTCTTCTTCTTCTTTTTCTGCTTCTTCTTCTCCTCCTTCTTCGTTCTTCTTACTTCTTCTTCTTACTTCTTGATATCTGCTTCTTCTTTCTTCTTCTTTCTTCTTCTCCTTCTTCTTCTTCTTCTCCTTCTTCTTGTTCTTCATTCTTCTTCTTTCTTTTCTTCCTTCTTTTTCTTCTGCCTTCTTCTTCTTCTTCTTCTTCTTCTCCTTCTTCTTCTTCTGCTTCTTCTTCTCTCTCTCTCTCTCTCACTCCTCCTCCTGCTTCTTTTTCTTCTTGTTCTTCTTCTTCTTCTCCTCTTCTTATTTTTATTCTTCTTCATCTTCTTCTTCTTCTTTTTCTTCTTTTTCTCCTCCTTCCTTCTTCTTCTTCTTCTTCTTCTTCTTCTTACCCCAGGCGAACCAGGCTGATAGAATTATCGTTAGTGGGGTAGTTACACCATTCACAGTGGCGGGCTATCCAAAGACTCAGAAGGGCATTTGAACGGAGAATTCAACTGGACTATCGACTTGTTTTTAACCTAAATGTGTCACTGTCTAAAAAGGACATAACCAGTGTTTTCTGTCCTCACTAACTCATATAGGGAAAAGAGACCGGATGAGCTAGTCTTTTCTTTTTCAGTGTGGGGGTTTTTTTTTTGGGGGGGGTGGGGACTTTGCCACATGGACGAAGAAGAGGCGTAAAACCTTATTTCTCTCGTTCTGTGTGTGTGTGGGTGTGTGTGTGTGTGTGTGTGTGTGTGTGTGTGTGTGTATGTGTGTGTTGTGTGTGAGTGTGTGTGTTGTGTGGTGTGTGTGTGTGTGTGTGTTAGGAGATATAGAGAGACGAGAGAGACAAGTATAGAGGAGAGAAGGAGAGAGAGAGAGAGAGAGAGAGAGAGAGAGAGAGAGAGAGAGAGGAAGGGAGAGAAGAGAGAGGGGGGAGAGAGGAAGAGAGAGAGAGAGAGAGAGAGAGAGAGAGGAGGAGAGAAGAGAGAGAGAGAGAGAGAGAGAGAAACTCAGTAACCTGATAATCACATTTATCTCACACAAACTCACAAAGAGACACCAGACTTGTACATGTTTTTTTTTTTTTTCCTGAAGTATTTTTTTTTTTTCTTTCCAGGATACACGTAGGAAATCTTTCAGAACATTACTAATAATAATAATAATAATATACATAAACACTAGTAATTAACACTAGTAATAATAATAATAATATACTAATAACAACAATAATAATATAATAAATTGAGCTTGAAAAAATATTAGTGCTCTTCGCTGAGCACTTTACAAATAAAAAAAATGAAAAAAGATTACATAATATTATTCAGAACAAGCTACTTACTACAAACTACAACCACAAAACCTTACAAACTAATACTCGATGGATTTCAAGTAATCGCGCAGCTTTTCCACCGCTACCCGGATGCTACCCGCTGTCATGTCCCGGTCGGAGCTGGTGCCGAAGACGACAGCTTGGCACGAGAGCGCCATCACCAGCGTCTGCGTCTTGTTGCCCGGGTCCTTGCCCTTCAGGATCAGGACGTCCGCGTCAC
>CM065712.1:10897760-10922547 GCA_017654935.2 Phymorhynchus buccinoides | reverse complement strand
AGTTAAAGTTATCATCAAAGGTTTCAGGATAACGTGGTAAACGAGTCCAGAAGCCCCAGACCTATCACTCTCTGTGTGAAATCAGTAAACTGCAATTTTAACTGACATGTGTGTAGGATATTTGCACATTTATTGGTTTATGTAATTTTCCTGTAACCGAGGCATCCCCGAACTCAGACCATCCCCACCCCTGTCCCCCATTTCTTTTTCTTTGAAGCCAATTCCACGTGGCAGTATGGAATTCGGATTTGGATCGATAAGCTGTCGTGCCATTTTGCTCCAGTTAGAGTCAACATTTTTCAGATAATGACAACCACGCCGATAACATTATCATGCCTCCGTTTCAATACGTTTTCATCCATCTCTTCCCCAACCGCTTCGCCAATACCCCCCTTACCAGTTTACTACCCCCCCCCCCTCCGGCCTACCGCCCTCCCCACCTGGGCCCATTCTTGAGACAGTACCCCCCAGTTTTGGCCGGAGCAGCCCGGTGATCAGTAATGTCTGTCTAGGGTGACAGGGTGCCAGGAGGTTAGCCCCTCTAATTAAGGCCCTCTTTTCTGCTTCCGCACCCCTCCCCCCCCCCTCATGGATGCTCCAATCCGCCACCGCTTTTGAGGATGGAGAGGCTATCATCTGTGGATGGTAAGGCTTAAGTGTGGTGTAACCTTAACTTGTTAACATTTAATCTAATCGCCACTGTCAATCTGGCCCAGCTCAATCGGCCACGATTGTGGACATGATTTCCTTCTTTTTAGCAATAGGAGAGATTTGGTCTACGCAACGATGAATTTTTTTAAATTCTTAATCTGAACAAAATTTTGTCATTTATGTATATACTCTAAAGAGTAGTTGAATCAGCAACAGTTGCCGCTCGAATAGAAGGAGAAGAGGAGGAAGAATGAAGGAGCGAGAAGAAGAGAAAAGAAGTACAGAGAAGGAGAGAAGAAGATAAGACGACGAACCCGGTTGTGCTGGTCTTTTTGATAACCCTATCAGGATAAGCATGATCTCTTCATGATTACTTGTCAGAGTGTTAGACAAAGTAGTCTGTGTATTATCTTGGAAAAGTCTCTAATATCACGCAGAGTTTTTACCCCCAGAAAATAAGACATGCTCTAAATCCTGGTTCAAACTACTTGCTTATTTACCCTAAAATTGTATATAAAACAATAAGTTGAGAAATTCACTTTAAATGATTGAGAAAAGATATACATGAGGGCTACAAATTGAAGAATCCAGCTAATGGTTCGAAACACGCGGTAACATTTTTCAGTCCTTTACCACCGTTTGCAACCTAAGTGATATGCAGTAACTTATGCTGGCATTCACTGTGTTGTCGTGGGGAAAGCCCTGACATGTCACGTGTACCGAGACTTAACTGATAAGCCTGTCATAATGAGCTGGCTTCATTAAGACTGGCGCGGTGAGCCCGTGAATAAGCGATTGGTGTGACTGAGCTCGTGCGAGGCCAACGTCTTTTTAACCCCAAAGAAGAAAATAAGACATCAACAAGAAAAATTTCAATATAGACTGCAGGACACTCTGCGATGTTTTGTGATTGCGGAAAACGTATCCAGTCACGTTATAATGTAATTCTCAATCCAGATAGGATTTTGTTTTGAATTCAGAAGTGCAAGATCAAATAGTCAGAATAAGAGGGCCAACGTTAATTCTTAGGAGGATGTTTGGAACAAGAATCATTCATTACTTTGAGAATTTAGAAGGTGAAGATCGTTCCGGCGTCATTATATGATGTGCTTTAAATGTGTGGGTGGTGGGGCTATTACTGTGTTTTTAAGCGGTTCAAGGAAAATGGTTTGGCTGTTGCAAATGTTCCTTTCCGCTTCACACGATTAATCTTAGTATCATTATTATTATATATTATTTGTAATTATTCTTGATTAGTAATTATTTATTATTTGATTTATCACCTTAGTACCCTAACGCATTGTATGCCCTAGTACTTTTTAACAATATCAAATATCTTTACATATAGTATAAGATGAAAATAAAAATTACACAGCAGAGCCCCAAAGACCAGCCAAGCAGCACACAATTACACCCATGCGCGGCCGCGCAAAATGGTTTTTAAGTAGCGGACAGTTGGTGGGCAATAGAGGATGGGTTTCAGTGACAACGCGAGAGCTCGAGCCGTGTGTGTGGGGAGAGAGTACATATCATTGGAGAGTATTCAGGACAGGAAGAAACCGGGGGGTAGGCATGATTAACAAGATCAGGAGGTAATACATGAACACATGACAGCACTGTTGTTATATATATGTACAGATCGTGAAGGTAGTCAGGAAAGGAAGACGGGGGGGGTTTTGTTGTGGTAGAGCAATGTACAGATCAGTGAGGTATTCGGGACGTGAAATACGGTGTGTGCACGTCTTAACAGATCAAGAGTTATTCGGACCTGACAACGGTATGTAGAGATGACGATCAGTTATTGTATTAAGACAAGAGAGCGGTGTGTATAGATGTAACAGATTCTGGGATGATTCAAGGAACAGGAAGACGGTGTGTAGAGGTGTAGACCTTCGTGAGGGTATTAAGACATGTGGACGTTGTGTGTTAGATGTAGCAGATCAGGTGATGGGAGGTTTTCATGACAGGAAGACGTGTGTAGAGTGTACGCAGATCAGTGGATGTAGTTCGGACATAAGAAGACGTGTGTAGCGATTTAACAGATCGTGATGTAGTCATGACGGAATACGGTGTGTAGAGATGACAGATCAGTGAGGGTAGTCATGACAGGAGACGGTGTGTAGGATGTACCATATCAGTGGGTATGCAGGACAGGATACGGTGTGCAACGATGTAACAGATCAGAGAGGTTTCCGGACAGGAGACGGTGTTTAGAGAATGTAACAGTCAGTGGAGGTATAATCAGACAATGAAAGAACGGTGTGCCAAAGATGTACAGATTCAATCAGTATCAGGACAGTAAGACGGTGTGTGAGGATTGTAACAATCATGAGGTAGTCAAAGGACAGGAAGACGGTGTATAAAGATGTAACAGAATCAGTGGAGGTAGTCGGACAAAGGAAAGAGACGTAGGTGTAAGAGATGTACAGCAATCGATAGATGTAAATTTCAGGGACAGAACGGGTTGTGTAGATATGTAACGATCAGTTAGTTAAAGTGTCACTTACAGGAAGAGGTGCGTAGAGATGTAGCAGTCAGTGAGGTATTCAGGACGGGAGACGGTGTGCAAAGATGTAACAGAACAGAGAGGTATTCAGGACAGGAAGACGGTATTTAAGATGAGTACAGATCATTGGGTATTACAGGACAGGAAGACTGTGGTGTAGAGATGTAACAGATCAGTGAGGTATTAGGACAGGAGAACGTGTGTAGAGATGTAGCAGATCGTGAAGGTAATTCAGGACGTGAACAACTGTGTTAGAGATGTAACGATCATGAGGGTATTTCCAGGCGGAGAAGACGTGTGTAGAGATTTATCGATCATGAGTATTCATGAACAGGAAACGGTGTGTTAGATATGTAACGATCAGTTGAGGTTTCAACAGGAAGACGGTGTTTACAGATTAACAGATCAGTGAGGTATTCAGGAAGAAGCGGTTGTTTAAAAAAGCAGATGTAGACAAGATCAGTGATGTCTTAGGACAGGGACGGTGTGTAGAGATGTAACAGATCGTGAGGAATATTAAGACAGGAGACGGTGTGTAGAGATGTAACGCTGCTCATTTTAGTACAATATAAAATATTTCCCCCTGTTATAATCAGCTAGTGTAGAACTTGCAAATGGAAGGCAAACTGATAATGTAGAATTAATTTTGAAGACGATCCCTCTAACCACTTTACTTCCCCTAGATATGCGATACCTCATGGTACTCGCTTCGCTCTGCCACAGACCCTCTCTGACCAGTTGGACTTATAATTTATTCCGCACCCCACCCTCTCTTCACATCCACCCTTCCTCTCTCTTGGAATTGCAGAGGAGAGATTCCAGGATTATCTGTCCCGCGAGCTTTTGGTGCACTCTTGTAACCTGCTAGTGACTTATGCGTCAATCTTTTGCCAAGAGAGAGAGAGAAGAGAGGGAGGAGAGAGAGAGGGGGAATAATAGGACCAGTGGTAGTAAGGAGAGAGAGATGGAGTAAGAAAACGAGGAAGAATTGCCGCGACAGCCGTTCTGCTGCTAGCTGTTCCCCCAGCCGGTCAGACTGCGAGGGAGTGCTTGTACTATGGATTCCGTGAACCCGTTCCAGTGTGTTTTTAGACGCCTTAACCCCTCTTCTCTCTCCCCCTCTCCGTCGTGTGGGATGTGTCTTGGCTAATCTCCTTACGCCTAGCTCATTGCTGGCCTTGGCACCTGACTTTGTGGGGTCAAAATAAATTGGATTCGGCCACTGTCTCGTGAGCGTGAGCTGAACCCTCAGTTTGGTCAGGTCGGGGTGGGATGCATGAGGTGAAGATAGTGGGTCGGGAGAGCCGAGGGGAAGAGTGTGGCGAGGGTGACAACTGAGATCCGTTATTAAAAAATCAACGTGATTAATGGTAGTGGGGGTTGGGGGGGGTGGGTGGGGGGGGGGGGGAGGGGCGAGTGAGGAAGGGTGGGGGCAAAGAGTTGTATTTGTCCTTGGGCGTTAATATCCGGTTCCGGCGTGTTTGAGGTCCAGAAACCGTGCATTTTTCGTGTATACCAAGCTGAAACTTGGCACAGTTTATAGCTTTGTGTATTATAGTCAGAAGATGTTGAAATACAGGGTGTGTGTGTGGTGTTGCCGTGTGTGGTGTATGCGTGGGAGTGTGCGTGTGCGTGATGGCGTGGCTGTGATTGCGGATAGCGTTGCGTTGCGTAGCGTTGTTGTGTGTGGTGTGGGTGGTGTGGTGTGTGTGTTTCTAATATTCAAACTTTCACCAGATCGGCGTATGAAATGTATTAAATTTAGAGTTGCAAACGGTCTTCTAAAGCAAAACTTGCACCATGGCAGGCACTGTTTGATAGGCTCTAAAGGCTACAATAACGCAATCTTCACACTCATACGTAAATATTTGGAGGAAGTGTGTGTTAGTTACTGTTTGAATGAATTCCAAAAATGGGCTCTATCGCGGAGGCTTGAGTTTATTAAATAGTGTCCCCCATGCAATGGATTATGGTGTTTCATCCTCATGTGAGAATGCGATTCTTTCTTGAAGATGTCTCTACCAATGTGTATGGCGATCCTGTCTTGAAGAATTGTCTCTCCAATGATGTATGTGATCACATTTCGAGATGTCTCCTCCATGAGTTTATTTGGATTCTGTTTTTTTGAAGACTGTCTCTTCTCCAATGATGTATGCCGGGTTCTGTAATTTGGAGACTGTCTCTCCATGATTTAATTTTGATTCTTGTGGCCTTGACGAATGTCTGTCCAATGATGATAAATTTGATTCTTTCTTTGAGACTGGTCCCTCATCCAATGATAGTGATGTTATTCTGTCCTTGAAGACTGTTCTACTCCAGATTAGTATGTGATATCTTCTTTGGAATGTCTCTCCAAATGGTGGGGTATTGATGATCTGTCCCTTGAAGAATTGTCTATCGCAATGATGGTATGATGGATTCTGGGTGGCTGGCCTTGAATATAGTCCTCTCCATAATTATTATTGTGGTTGTCCCCTTTGGGGCCCCAGGTTTTATGGAAAATAACTGTTCTACCATGATTATGTGTGATTCTGCCTTGAAGATGTCTCGGTCCAATGATGTAATTCAGTGTTCTTGTCTTGACCGACTGTCTCTCCAAGATGTGATGTGGCGGTATCGTGTCTTCAGAATGATCTCTCGCAGATGATGTATGGGGTGGATTCTGTTCTTTAAGTGTCTCTCCAATTAGTATTCAGTTCTGGTCGGTTGAACAACTGTCTCAGTCCATGATTGATGGGAGTTCTGTCTTTTGAATAATGTCCTCTCCAAATGAATGTATGTGTATCTGTCTTGAAGAATGTCTTCACAATCTAAATAAAACTGATTTGACAAGTGTTGTTTATACTGTTTACATGAATTCAAATGTCTAGACTGAATCGCTTGAGTTAGTAGTTACCCCCGTGCATTATTCTGGGCAGTTCTCATGTGCGAAATGCCGAGTCTGTTCTTTGAAGAATGTCTCTCAAAGTGAATTGTATGAGTATGTAGCGATTCGTCTTGAAAATGTCTCTCCAGTGATTGTAGGATGGAATTCTGTCTTTGAGGCGAATGAACTCTCACAATGATTATGATTGGATTCTGTCTTGAAGAATTAGTTCACTCCATATGTGTATTTGAATTCTTCTTTAAGCAGTGTCTCGTTCCGGATGCTGTAACATTGATGGGAATCAGTGTCTTGCAGCATTGTCATCTCCAATGATGTATGGTATGCGTTTTCTGTTTTGAAGAATGGTAGTCCTCGCTCATGTAGTCTGTGGGATTCTTTCGGAATAGGGCGATTATGGTCTTTAGGATGTTTTATAGTCTACTGATTTGTGTATCTGTCATTGGAGGAATAGCTCCCATTGTGATTGTTGATGAGAGTTTGTCATTCTTGGAATGCCTTTCCAAGGATTCATGACACCTACAGAGAGAGATGCGACAAAGATAGAAGGCGTTCCAACACTGACTTGCAACGAGGCTATGACGATGGAAGGTCGAAGCGAATTATTTAATGGTTGGCAAACAGAGCTTTGACGAGGAAGGCGAACAAAAGATGGAAGATATTTGTCTCTGTTTAGAAGCTGCAAGGACAGCTTTGACGAGTTATGCACGAAAGATGAAGAATGGTTATTACCTCGTTTGCTGACCAAACAAATATGCTATGTACGAGTACAAGTCCAAAGTGAAGAATGTGTCTCATTTGAACTGTGCAAACAGCTTTGTACGGAAGCGAAAAAGAGAAGAAGCTTAGGGCAGAAAAACAAAAGCAACAGGAAAGCTGCTTTCTTTCTCCATCATTTTGAGGCAACATATAGGATCAGTCAATGATAAAAAGACGGGCAATAGAGCAGCAGCAGCGGGCAACGGGTCCGAAAAAAGGGGGCAAACATCGAACAACTAACGACACCCCCCCCCCCCCAACCCTACACATCACCGCATCCGGGCCCCAACCACATTAAAGCGACTGGCAGGAGCACCAACGAGTGGCCCTCCTCTGATGTATGGGTTGGAGTAAGGCAGAGATTGTTCATGAGGACCTACTGAACAGACACACACAGGCACCACTCAGTGGCGCGAGGGACACCCTCATCGGCCTCCCCCCCCTCGCCATCCCATCACTTCATCAGGACAAGCTCTGAAAGTATTACAAGCTGGTTGAGTCCCATGAAAGTTCGCGTGCCACCCCCGTACTCACACTCAGTTAGCTTTTCCATTCGCCCCTCCGCACGTGACGGCGATAGTCGATATACTAAAACAATGGATTCACACCCGCATGAGGGGGGAGATGAGCGCAGCTAATCTTCAGACATAGACGTAAGTATCTGTGATGCGAGCTGCTGCGCGCGCCGGCGCGCGCGGTTTGTTGTGTGTGTGTGTTTGTGTGTAGTGTGTGTGTGTTTGTGTGTGTGTGTGTGTGTGTGGTGATGTGTGTGTGTGGGTGTTGTGTTGTGTGTATGTATGTGTTGTGTGTGTGTAGTGTGTGTGTTGGTGTGTTTGTGTGTGTGTGGGTGTGTGTGTGTGTGATGTGTGTGTGGAAGTGTGGAGTGTGTGTGTAGGTGTGTGTGTCCGATTGCGTGCGGCCACGCGCGCGGTTCGTGTGGGCTAGGTGGTAATGAAAGAAGTGTTTTAGCATAGTTTGTCTTAGCGTTTTAAATTTGGTGTAAGGACTGTTATTAATTCCTAACCCCGTTTAAGACATAGCTTGGCCGTTGGCTCCCTGGGTGCGATTGATTGACGTATCATTGCGTCAGATGATGAACTACCCATGAGTGAGTTACAGTTTGTATGCGCTAGTCGTACAGCACTAACTGATTGTCTGACGTCTAGTGTGACTGCGCCTACTCTCGAGCCAGGAGGTAATTTCACACTGACTCCTAGTGCTATAGTCGGGCTGGGGGAGTGTTTGTGTTTGGGGGAACTTTAACGAACTTCCAATACTCTCCTACACCCCCCGCCCCCCCCCCCCCACTTCGTAACACCCGCCGTATGCTATGATTATTTTTTTCCCAGTAAGGCATCTCCACGATAAGCAAAAAAAAAACTATCAGACCAAGCTTTCAAGAATAGCGGTTGCCTCCACTTTTTTTTTCTGGCAATCAATAGTCTCGACACCACTGTCCAGATATTGCGGTGTCTGGCTGCTCTTTTGTTTGTGGGGTCTAAGATTAGTTGCATGGAATCTTCTTTGGGTACTCCCCCATCACGTTTTAATGTGTTTCTTTTTTGAATGGCTATCGAGCCGCACACACCCACCTACGAACACACAAGACACAGAACGTACGACAAGGATCCCGACAGAACACAGGACAACAGACAGACACACTCGCCATGCGCTGTTTTAACCCCGTCCGTCCCTAGCCTAGCTTAGAAAGCTTTCTCCTCGTCTAACTCTCGTACGCAAATCTCCTTCTCCCTTCTCACATACACAATGATACAATAAAGTCTTGAATAATCTTTACTTTTTTTTGTTACATCACTGCGCAAACAGTGGTTAAACACTGACCCTATTAATACCGATTTGAAACAGTAATGCAAAGACGCTATGTTATTTTAACCAACGTGTTTACTAAACAGTTAGTTTCCATCAAAAAGATTTTCACGGGTTATTATTTTCACTTCATCTGTTTTATTGGGGTCGAATTTCACATGTTTACCACACAGCACCACATCACGGGGCCAGCGCCCGTGCAGTACACGCCACCAGAAAGCCATGCTAGACAACGGACGGCACGCACGCACGCCCGGTCAACTGCCAGCGCGACTGGCACGCAACGCACGCTACAGCCTACACACACGCACCACGCACACACACACACACACACACACCACGGCCGCAAATAGCGCACACACATCACACAACACACCACACACACAAACACACCACACAAAAACCCCACACAAACACAAACACACACACACCGCACACACAGCGGAATCATCACACACACACAACACACACTACACCGGGCCACACACAACAACAAATCGCGTTCTTTGGCTTGCAACGACACACACAGCTACACACGTGCGTGCGCACACACACCTTGGACGCCTTCGTTTTTTACTTGTTTCTTTTTTTATGTACATTCCCCGCGTGGGTAGAGGAGGGCGAGACATCATAGAACAGAAGAAGAGATGATTGACGACTGCAGACAGTGATAACTAAATAATACACAGGAAGAAACCGGACGAACGACTAGCATGAAGAGAGAGAGAGAGAAGACGGGATATAGAGATGATATGCGGCTGTAGATATAGTCTCGTATAAGAGAAGAGATAGAACAAGAACAAAGAACATAACATAGCTGTTTTTACTGAGCCTGCATCTTCCCATGTCAAATTGAACGGTGATAAGTGGGCTCATTTGTTAAAGTCAAGCAAACAGTAAGGGAAATACATCACGCAAAGTAATTGAAGCAGGATAGGAGTCATGACTAATCACCCGCCCCTCAGCTTTCTGCGCAGATCATAAGGCCTTGATGATAGAGGAGATAGAGATAGAGAAAGAGAGTATAGGAGAGAGTGATAGATAAGGATGGATATAGAGAGAGAGAGAGAGAGAGAATATGGGGAGCGATGTTATGAGGAGAAGGGAGAGGATAGAGAGAGATATAAGAGCATATATATATACGATCAGCACATTAACCTACATCGCTGTTATAGCATTATAAAGATCAATTTGCGAAGAAAAATAAGTGGACACAAGTTTAAACGTCAAATTAATAATTTTTTTTCTATCACAATAACAGCAAAACATCTACACTCAACGTAGGATTACATGCCACACGACAACCGCACAACACACACACACGAGGACAGAGTCAGAGAGAGAGAGATAGAGATATAGTAGAGATCGTAGCTATATAGAATGATGCGTAGTAGGGGGTATGCAAAAGATAGGATGAGTATCTACTAGAGGAAGATAGAGACGTCTCTATGCAGTAGACATAGGAGAGAGAGATGAGAGTATAGAGGATTAGAGAGATTATTATTATAGAGATTGGGTCTAACATGCGCATACACTTTTACATATTCATAAAGTTGCTACGAAACGTAAACTGCATACACCTGCGGATTATGCTTGTCATACATATTCCTGAAACAGATTGAAAAGCTTTCATCCTTCAAAGTGTAAACTGAAGGTCTGGACAACACGCGTTACTGGTAGTAACGCAATTGATATACATTGTTTTTCGCATCATACATAACACTTTTGCATCATACATGAATTGGCCAGGAAACGAACCAGACACTGACAGGGATCTTGTCGGAACATTTCAACACAAATTTTAGGCCTTTATCATGTCCTTCAAAGTGAAACCTGAAGGTCTGCAAGGCCCACATTGCGGCACACACATTCTAGTAGAGGAAGAGAAATTGTATACATTTTTCACTTGTAACAACTGTCATCAGGCAAAAAGTCATGACGGCTTCAAATACAAGCGTACTCAAATGCTACGCGCGCGGGGGGCGTCATGATATCTCAGTATCCTGCAAAAAACTATACATTTCATACTCTCCATGGGGGCGACGACGGGCGCGCCACGAACGCGCACACCAAGAGCATTACACTACACACCTCTATGCTCACAGACATATGCCACCCTTACTCCGCTGAGAGAGCGAGATAGGAGATATAGAAGAGAGGAGATAGGAGAAGAGCTAGCGATATATAGAGAATACAAATAGAGCATAGAGTAGTCCTAGATATAGAGAGATAAGAGATAGATAGGATACGATCAGAGAAGAGATAGATGGAGGATAGCGCAGACAGCCGACGGCGACAAGGCGGCGCGAACCGCACACACGCTGTGCAAGCCCGCCGCACTCTGCAGCACACTGCACGCGCACGCCACTGCGTCAGTGCAGCACTCCTCGCCAGAGCAACACGCCGTCCACTGAAACACACAGCTACACACACGGCGCAACACTACAGCATCACACTGACAGGCAAACGTTCCAACCGGCCACACGGACAAATTGAGATGACAGGACATACATTCAAAGGAAATGACAGCAGACCGTGACCCAATGACAGACGAGGAAGACGAGGATAGACCGGAGAAGACAAACGAAAGCAATCCAGAGAGAGACATAAAACATACACTTAATGGTTATGGAATGATACAGTAGACAACTGACAACAGGACCCAGAACGTTGTTTAAAAATGAAAAAAGAAGAGTGAGTTAGAGACAGGACATGGGGAATGAACAGACATGGTTGTACTATAAGAAAGTTGAGAGAGCCCAACATTTGGAACAGTAAAGGCCTGTTGTACACTCTCACGCTGATATTCCACGCGAAACTGCTGCGCATCCCGTAGAGAAGTAAAAGAAGAGGTTAAAATAGATATACGGCACACGTCCGTAGTTTTACCCATCCAGTATAAAAGAAAAGATTTTTTATTTGGTTTCTTTCCTTTTTTTTTTATTATTTGTATATTTCCGCCGGAAAAAAACCGGATGGTACTGTTTATTACCATGCCAAGCCTCAGAGATGCGAAGATACAGCTGTTACATGAGCCAACAGACAAAGTGCAACAGCACGCTAAACAAACAGACAACTTAGAACCAAAACGCCTTACAAGCTTGACCATGTTACCATGGGGCGTATGTTTTTCTCTTGCTTTGGACATTGGGTCTGCATGTGCCGGAGGGCATTACTACGTCCACGCAGCCACGGATCTCCCTGTGCTGTTGTGGTCTGGTAGGTGGCCTGTCTACCTGCAACAAATGGCAGCAGTCAAAGAACAACATCGAACATTGAGCGGCATACCTATTACCTTTTCGACTTAAATTTTTCATTTGGAAATCATCATGACAAATAAAACGTGTGTGTGTGTGTGTGTGTGTTTGATGTGGTTGTTTGTGTGTGTGTTGGTGTGTGTGTAGTGTGTGTGTGTGTGGTGTAGTGGTGTTGTGTGTGTTGTTCAGGTCTTTGGTATGTTTACAGCAACTAACAAACACAACATAATATGTCCTCCATATTTGTGTGACACGCTCAACCCGCTTTGAATTTTCTTTATGTCTTACAGTCCGCTACTTTCGATACCTGGATTAAAGCCCCATTGGCTTTAGTCTCCTGTGATCGTACAGGTAACGCATTTTCGCCATGAGGCCGGATATCTCCGGTGCACTGGACCACAGAGGTTGTTTAAAGTGTTTAATCCATCCCCTGCTGATCAGTCTGACATTTACTTCGCTGCTGCTTGCTGGCTAGCTTCAAACGGTTTTTATTTTCCCTATTTTGATGATCAGTCACCGAAGGAATAAAATAATGTCAAAATATACCATTTTATTCTAATGTTAAGATAGCTTTGATAGTGAACCATGGCTGCTATCAAATGAGAAAAGACTCTATCTTTCACACACGAATGACGGACGTCCGTTGTTTGGGACCGAAGCGTCGTCCATAATGATACAACATATGGCATTTACTGTTTGATCGACAGATGTCTTAAAAAGAGACGAATTTCGTATGGAGCAAAAACGAAAAACAGAGGAGGGGATGGGATGGGGGACAGGATATGAGTAGATAGTTGGATGGTGGGTTTTAGGGGTTTGTGGTGGATGTTGACATAAAACAGTTCCAATAAAACACAATAGGCCAACTTCAAACAAATGTTGCGTGCTAAAATAATGCACTTTCTTTCGGCGAGCGAATTATTCCCTTCGTAGGGTTTTAAAGGAGCGAAAACAGAGGGGGGGTGCGAGATGGCAGGGAGTGACGACACAGATATGTAGTAATTCGAGTATTATGCAAGGGTGAGACTAACACTAGAGGGGGGAGGGGAGGTCTAGTAAGTAGAAACGAGACGAACACAGGGTAGGTGAGGTGCGAGGATGACAAGGAGAGGCAACACAGGACGGGGAGGTGAACGGATGACAGGGATGCGAAACACAGGATGGGAGGTTCTAGAGGTGAAAGGGAAAGACGAACACAAAGAGGGGAGGGTAATGGGGCGAAGAATGAAAGGTAGACGAACACAGCACCGGTGGGATGTTGCAGAGATGAACGGGAAAGACGAACACCGAGGGGGGTAGTCTCGTGAAATGGAGACAAACAACCAAGAGGGAGGTGCGTAGAGGGATAGCAAAGGGAGACGAACCCAGAGGGTAGGGTGCGAGATGAAAGGGCAAAGACATCAGCGACAAGGGGAGGTATCAGATGAAGAAGGGGAGAGACGAACACAGTGAGGGGCAGGTTGCGAAATATAAAGGAATAACGAACCAGAGGGTGTGTTCGAGTATGAAAGAAGAGACGGAGGAAAACCAAGAAGGGGGAAAGTTCGAAAAGATGAACGGGAGACGACTAGAGGGGAGGTGCGGAGATAAAATGGAGACGAAAAGAAACGAAAGAGGGGAGGTGGGGACGAATGAAAAGGGTGAGACGACCACAAAGAGGTGAGGTGGCGAGATTAAATGGAGTTGGAAAACAAGGGGCAGTGGATAGCAGCTGCCATTCCGTCCCTGGCTTTGCTGGTGACAACATAAAGGGATAAAAAGACGATGTTCAGTGCTTCGCTGTTGGGGTAATTGATCCTGGAGTTCTTATTAGCCAGGTAAGATCCAACATCCAACACAAAGTCGGTCGCTTTGATTTTTTCGTGCAAATCTCTCCATTCCTTCTAGCACGATTATTTCCGGTTCTTCGCAGAAAGAGGAACGACTGCTATGGTCAGAAGAACTGAGATAGCGAATGTTGTTTCTAAAGTGTGGGAAAGTGCCGTTACGCGCAGTGGTGGCATCCCCCAACTCTCGGGGCCCGGCAGGATCGTGAGGCCGATCTGGTCGTTTGGGGGAAGTCCCATAAGGGCTTAACTAAATAGGTCCCCTTAGCTGTACACTAGGAGCCAGAGCATAGACGCATATCCTAATCCAGTGAGCTTGTCCTATACGCCAAACTTTCATCCTAAGGTGTAACCATATAATTCGTTTATGACTGCATAAAATTCATTCATGATAGTGCTGGGATTGACGTCCTCTCATTCTAATAGAGCCATTGGCCCGCTACGAGGTCATAGTTGTGGTGTGTGTGTGTGTGTGTGTTGTGTTGTGTGTGTGTAATGATTGTGTGTGTGTGTGTTGTGTGTGTGTGTGTGTGTGTGGATGTATCCACCATGATGGGGAGTAAGCGACTTGTCAATAAAGGCGACACAACGATGCAGTTGGTAACGTTGTAAGGAAGATGAAACGTACTAGGGATGTGTAGATTGAAGTGCAAAGCGACGACAGGTTTACTTGTATAACGATGTGAAGGTTTACTGAAACATGGTAAATAGAAAAGCGAACAGTTTTACTGTGATAAAAACATTATATTGACTGTAGAAGCCATGTCAAGAGACAGACAGTTTTACTGTAAACATTAGGTTTTACTGTAAACATGTCAAGAAAGACACAGGTTTACTGTAAACAGTTGGTTGTGAACTGAATAAACATGTAAACAGACAAAGAGGTTTTACTGTAGACATGTAAAGTGGATTGAACTGTAGAACAATGTAGAAGCGGACACGTGGTGTGATATGCTGTAACACATGTGGAACTAAGGAACAACTTTTACTGGTCAGACACATGTAGGGGAAAGTTATACATGAGTGAATAAACCTGTATAAGAAACACAAGAGTTTTTAACCGTAAACATGTAGGATTTACTGTAACATGTACAGGAACGAAAAAACGAAGGTATGGATGCGAGGTTTAAGAAGATTGTAAAGGGGGGGGGTATTTCCTTGTTAACTGGGGTTCATCGGGCAACAGTTTAACTAGTAAAAGGCAGTGTGGTTGGTGACTGTAATTTTACCTTGTACCATGTACAGGAGACAAGACAGACGGTGTGACTGGCAGACCTGTAGGTTTCTAGTGGACACATGTGAGAGAGGGACGCAGGTTTACTGTGTAAAACATGTACAAGAGACAACAGGTTTACTGTGAGCAACATTGTAGGTTTACTGTAACATGTAAAGGGGACAACAGGTTTACATGATGGAAACATGGAGTAAAGGTTTTAACTGTAAAACATGCAAAGAGATAGCGACAGGTTTACTGGTAGAGCATGGTAGGGGTGTATACTGGGTACACGATGTAAAGAGAACATACGAGGTTTTAAAATTGTAAACATATAAAACGAGACAGAAAACATGTTTACTGTAACGTGTAATGTTTACTGTAGATGAACACATGTAATAGACAACGGGGGTTTACTGTAAACCTTTACGTAGGACGGACAGGCATGTTTTACTGTAAACACGTGTGGGTTTACTGTAACTGCAAAGAGACACAAGGTTTACTGTCACATGTAGGTTTACTGTAAAACAATGTAAGAGAGACAACAGGTTTATTGTAAGAACATGTAAAATGAGAGACAAACAGGTTTTACTGTAGACTGATAGAGGACAAAAGGTTTTTAATTGTAAACAATGTTAATGACCACAAGGTTTATTGTGACAACGCATTTTAACAAGACAAAAGGTTTATGTGTAGACGACCTGTATTAAGAGACAAAAGTTTATTTTAAACATGTAAAACCTACCAAAAGGTTATTTTAAACATTAACAGACAAAAGGAATTATTGTAATACATTTACAGAGAGACAAACTGTGGTTTTACTGTGAACATGTAAACATGTAACAAGGGCTAGTTCTTTAAAGATGTATAGATATGCTTACAAAAGGGTTCTTGTAAACATATAAAGAGACAGAAGGGTTTATTGATAGCAGTGGGTTCAGCGGACGGAACGGGTTTTTACTGTCCAGAGACAAGAAAGGTTACATGTATACAACAATGCGAGAGACAAAAAGTTAGGCTTTAAAGCTGCATAAGAGTAGGTACAAAAAAGCTGTTGCCGTAAAAACAATAGAGTAAAGGGGACAACAGGTTTAACTAACATAAACAGTGTAACGGAGACAAACGAGGTTTTACTAGAAAACGATAGTCAGCGGACACACAAGGGGTTATATTGTAGACATGTAAGAGGGCAAAAGGTTGTATTGTAGCATGTACAGGGACAAGTGGTTTAGTTTGTAAACACCTAAGCAGGATGACAAGATGTTTACTATCAGAGAAGACATGGTAAAGGGACAAAGGTTTTTAATTAAACATGTAGAGCGACAAAAGGTTTTATATGTAAAGCTGGTAACGGGCAATAGGGTTTACTGTAAAGCATGATAAGGGACAACAGGTTTACTGTAAACGTGGTGGTAGAGACAAAAGGGGTGTTACTGTAACATGCAAAGAGACAAAGGTTTACTGTACTCGATGCAGAAGAGACAATAGGCTGAGCCCACAGTACTGGAGCATCGGGCACAATTGCACTTTAGAGTCAACCACCATCATTTTACGACGACCCTCACGGGTCGCAAGTCTGCGTTCTTTCGTTTTAATGAGAATAATCCTAGGCTGATCCTAGGCACCTGAAAATCCCCTTTTCCCACAAACGGCAGAATGTTCTTCTCGGGTGACAGATTTCAATGCGAGGACTTTTATGCTGGGTGGGGGGTGGCTAACGTTACAGGGTAGCGCAAAGCAGTTGTTCCAACAGCCTACGGCCCATGTGTTGCTCACTCTGAAAATGAATAATTGCATGCGCCGTCAACACACACAAACAAGCAACACAAGCATTAGGTTTCCCCACAAACCTCTGAAGGACAATACAGGCCAACAAAATGACTCCTATTCCCCAAATACACCCGCACCCCCACCCAGCCTATAACCCACGGAGGACTGTCCCGGCTCCTCCTCGTCCCGTCCCTTCAAACCCCCCCTGTACCTGCCTGGAAACCCAGCGCCTGGGCCACACCCACCCGTCTCCGTTCATTGACCTTCATGTCCAGCCTTCCAAGGCATTTTCTGTCTGGGACAAGCCGCATGCTTTGATTAAAGTTGTAAGGTTGTGTAAAGGTGGGGTGTCTTGTATAAAAGATCGCCGTATACCATACCTAACTTGAAGCATTGTTTTCTCCGTAACCTCGCCCGTCCAGCGGGCCCGACTAAGGGAGCCCGGCAACCGTTATGATACTCGATATTTGATCGGGTCAAGAACCCTGTTAGTCTCTCCACTTATCTATCACTCTCTCGGAGTCTTTCTTTCCTATTTCAGCCCCCTGTGGGAGAATATATAACCATGGGAAATGTAGTAAGGCGGGACGGGTCTGAAGGATGACAACCTGCCCTCTTTTCCCCCCCCATGAGACTTTGCTGCAATTATTTGGGGGGTCTATCTTTGGACGTCCCGGGGTCCGTGGCCTTGTTTCCCGCGGGAAATACAAGAGAAGAGGGAGTCAATATTTGACGATCACAAGCCTAGTTGGGGCGCGGCCGGGGCCAGGCAAGTCCAGTTCATCAAGGTGGTCAGTGTGCTATTGGCGTGGAGGGTCAGTTGCTTCTATTCTTCCTCCTCTTTTTTCTTGCTGTACAGGTGGTCAGAGATGAGAGAAAGAAAAGGGACCAAAAAACCCACACAAGAGATGGCGGAGCCATTTAACTGTACTTGTTCAATTTACTGATAGAAGTCGAGGGGTAGTTATTGACTCTTGGTCCTTGTTGTTTTTTGTGCTGGAAAACACTTTCCATGTAGCAGTATGGCATTAACGTCGAGTAAATTAATTATTACTAACGAAACTTATCCTTCGGTGTCACTTTTTCACTGCACACTATTTTGGTTTACATTCGTCCTTTCGTTTAATGATCATTATCTTTGTGATCTTGTTATAGCTGATTTACTTGGGTTGCCCATTTGGTGTACATCTTACACTCGGTCCTCAAACTAAATGCGTACATTTTTGGCGTACCGCATCCTATGATGGTTTAACACAGGCAGTGGTTACCGCTACACCTATCTGTATTATTTTTAAAAAATCGGTGGACTTTACTGGTTTCCGTACATGTGCCTCCGGACAAATGTGCCGGTCCAGAATTGTCGCCGGGACCGATATTTGGGTGTAGTTTACGGATAGTCCACATAATGTGTCTGATTCCTACCCAATACCAGAGAAGGACGTAAAACGACCATTTTATCCGTCGTAACTACAGTACACCAAATTATTATCTGTAATCGCTAAAACAAATCGGGACGTTCCTGGAGTTCACTGCCTCCGTGCATTGCAGTCCAGATTCGTTTTACCCACTATCTTAATATCTGCTAAATCTGTGTCCCCCTCTGATAGTTCTTTTGCGGACCGAGGATTTAGCGGAATGTCACCACAACTACAGTACCCGAAAAAAGGAACCTTCTAGCTATGGTGTCCGTTCATATTAGGTGTCGTTGTTTGGCTGGTGGTCAGCGGAAACATGTTTTAATTCACACAAAGACGTACGTACCATACGCACACACATAGACAGACACACAAAGATACACACAGGGATAGCGCACAGACACCTCCATTCCCATCCGTGGACTCCCGTTCTGTTAGACGCCGCCCAAAAAAAACATTGGCCTGATCGACATACACACCAATCTAACAATGAGTCAGCATCAGTCTCATTGGTTACCACCGCCCCAACCCTTACCGAGAAATCCACGGCTCACCCAAATGAGCGACAGACAAACTGTCAGCTGGTTAGTGATGGACAAGCCAAAACTGACTTGTTTTCCGTTTTCAGTGTACGTCCACTCTCCATGGTATGTTTGGACTTTTTCTTCGAAAAGGGACGCTAAGCAGTGGAACGTCCCCGTCCCCCCTTTTATGGCTCGACTCATTAGAGGTGCACTTCTCTGGAAAAGCTAATGGGTAGCCTTTTACCATGTTTTAATGTTGAAATAAGTTGTAACCTACAGATATGTGTGGAGATAATGACGAATCAAAACAGACTACCTAAGTTGTGCCAACGCAGAGGGTTGGTATTCTAATTACAAGAACATTTGAAACGCCCATGGCTTAGAAGCCTTAAAGGTTAGGTCATAAAGGTAGCGAAGCATAAAGTGGAAAGTGGGGGAGTGTTGGTGGCATATGAACACATGATAAACACAGAGTGAAAGGGAGTATATTTTTTCGGCGTTGTCTGTTTGTTTTGTCATGCCTGTCTTCTGTTCTGTTTGTTTGTCTTAAAGTGGGGTCGATTATTATCAAACACATACTTGATGGATCACAACGATACTTAGTTTAAGGATGATGGTATGTCACGGGGCGTCAATTCGAAGATGGATTTCAATAGAAGAGTCTTGTGCATATTTCTTTTTTAAAGTCAATTTTTTTCGGGTTAGATATTGCTTTTCACCTGCCCCACATGGGAGCGCGTTATCGTGGACCCCATGAGGAATCCTCTACTTCGTTTTCCCTCATCTGACGGTGTGTCCTCTATTTCGTACTAATCCACCCACGCCAGGACTTGGCCCAGTTGACGCCGACGAATAGTCACTTTGCCGCCGGGTTCATAGAGAGCACCCCCACCCCGGTCCCAATTCCCTCCCCCATTTTAAGGCGTTCTCCTCATCCTCGTCCTCTATCGACGGCTCTCTCTCGGATCTCCAACTCGCTCGTCTCTCTCTCCTCTGATCTCTCCAATCAACTTCTCGTCTCTCAGATCTCTTTTCTTCTCTCTCTCGTTCTCTCCTGTGATTTCGCTAGAATTATTGTTCATAAACCTGGAAGTCGAGCGACTTTGAGAGTGAGGATCGTAAGACATGAATGGGAGGGGTTGACGAATCGACATGTTTTGTCCCCTTTCCTTTTCCCTATATCCTTAATGCCCACGTTCTCTTACCTGTGACATTAATACTGACGTCATCAATGCATATTTCCTTACGCCTTTGTTTTTTCGCTCTCTAAGGCCCAACAAAAATCATTTCTTTATTTAGTTGACTAAAGCCTTATACACTCTTTGATAGTCTAAAAATGCTATAGGTGTTCGTCTTACACAACTCTACGTCATACAAGGTGCTTTGTAAACCTTTTCGTTTTCATTTTTTTTAAAGGGCCAATCCATAACGTCCAATTAAAATCTTGCACGACTGTACGATCGAGTTCGTGATCAACGGTGGTGGGGGTCGGAAAATCCAAGAACGGATGTGATTGGGCGGGTTCATCACGATAGCGCGCTAATGACCCTATTGCTAATAAGACCTGCGTTTCATAACAGGGATAAGGGCCCATGACATTGTCCATAGCGCGCGTGTGCAGTGTCGAAAGTGATGTGCGTCGGTGTCAGTGTTATTTGGTTTGAACTAACAAGCTTAGTTTATTCGTGTGTTTCCAGGTTGTCGGTTCCAACACACTTATATGATGGGGCCTTTTGGGACACTGACATGCGTCCCTGTGCTTATCTGTATGCACCCGTTTGACTAAGCAACTTTGTTTTTTCGTGTTCAATTGATACGTTCCAGTTTTGATGTAGGGTTACACCCTAGCTACACGCATACAGAACTGCACACACCCACAATGCGAAAACACACGCAACACACAGCACGCAACCAAGCACACACGCCATTTAAACACACCACACACACAGTATCTATATGATATAATAGTAGATATTATGTATGCAAGATCTCATAATGTAGACAATGTTTTGTTTCCTTGTAGAATATTTGTAAAACATAGTGAGACAGTCACCACTCATCGACAACACGAAAAACGAACATGCTGATAGAACATTTTGCACACTTTATTACACTTTTCTAATTAAAAAAATTATGTAGCGTGTGAGACTGCCCTAGATCATTCTTGCGAAGATTTTGTTCCGCCATCAGTATTTGGATGACTGCCTTGCTTGCGAGAAGATTTCGAGAAGGCCAACTGAATTAACTGTTTTTGTCCTCTTTGAACCCTGTCACTAGGAGAACTGCCAGCCATAGTTATCATCCAAATGAAAATGTCCATTTTAATTTACATGGTGCTAGAGAAGAACGTCCATTCTGCAGTAATTTTGGGGTTCTTCTTGTGACATATCTAAATAAGTCCTATCCTTAGCTCCAAAACTAAGACAATGGGAGTTTGGTTAATAGGACCCCAATTATGTGTTTTGCTTTTAGAATAGACTGGTGCTAATCACGTGGTGCGTAAAATGTCGACTTTGTGGCGGTTGAAAGGGTTAAAGGGGCCATGTTTGTACGTGTTAGTATCACGTGCGCTGTTCATCTTGATGCATATCGATTGTGTTTTTGTCTTCGGCTGTTTAGAATACCCGCTTAGCAGACTAACATAGCGCTCTTATCGAGCATGTCATGTGGGGGGACCGTGCGCTTATCGGAAAGATGCGCGCTATATGGGATAGACTAGTGGGACGCTCGGCAATAATATGTAACGTGCGCAATATGGGTTTTGTGACCGGCTAATGTCTAACTGCGCCGGATTGGACGGCAGTCGAGATCAAGCGTGATCGTAAGCAACGGTGTACGTGCTATAATTATTTTTTCGGTGATGATCTTATACAGCGGACGCAACTTCAGACCAGTCGATCAGTGACAGTGAGTCGGTCACGTGACTAGAGCTAACGCTCATACAAATTGGCATTGCGTCATGTGCTATGGCGTAACTGGATGACGAGCGCTGTTGTGTGTTCCTCATAGTTTGGTTGTGTCGGCTGGCATTGCGCGGCAAACCCGAGTGCCGTTATTTTGTCGTGTGGTGCAGTGACAATGCTAATGACCTGCTTTCAAAGACACACACAGGCTATGCGTAATGTGCCTTTGACGTGCACGCCCTAGAGTACCTAGCACGACCCCACAACTACACACCACCCCCAAACAACACAGAAACACACTCGGATCGTGGTGGCTGTCGCGCACATACACACATTCGGGCGCGCGCCACGCACAAGTATATTCTAGGCTCAGCAGTCCTCAACACAACAATAATGGAAGAGTTCATTGATACTGGGCTGTTTTTCAGAATAGATCATGCGGTGTGAATATCGTTTCATCCATTCCCGCAGGCACAACACGGCCTACACGCATGCACACAGTGCCGCGCACGTACAATCGCTCGTGTTCCACACTCACACAAAGCACAGTTACCCACAGGGCTCTGAACACCAGTGAGCGTGACACACCACACACACACCCACATGGGCCTTGAATATTCATTAGGCAACGTGTCGATTCCCCCGCCCCCCCCGCCCGCCCTCCACCGTTTCCCTAAAAGGTGTTTTCGCCATTTCAATTGTTTACGTTATACTATTTGTTTTCCGCGTATCGGTAACATACTATCAATATGTATCGTTAAAAATTCGTGACTTTCCTGAGTTTGCACTGTACGTCCGGGCAGTTGCCTCCAGGTCGTTCGCCACCAATGCTTTTATGTCTGTGTCTGTTTTTTCAGACCGAAGACTTTAAACGGATTTTTCAATCATCTTTAAAATCTGATTTGATTTGAGATTGATGTTGGTTGTCGTCATCGTCTTTTTTGTTTTTTTTTTTTTTATCTGATGTGTTAGCGGGCACTTCCTAGTCCTAACTGGGTTCAAATATATATTACAAACAAAAAAAAAAGCAAAAAGGCAAAGGAAAGATGCTACTATTTTAAACTTATTTAAAAAAAAAAAAAACGAACAATACTTTAGAGCCAACAGGCACCAAGAGAAAACATACTATTATTTGTGTATTGTGTCGTATTCAGAATCGTTCTTGTCTGAATCGCGCTAGCTTGACTAAATGCCAAAAACATTCAGCACATTATTTGAAGAAAGGCATACTACTTTTTGGACAGTATTTCAATAAGGAAGGACCTTAAAAAAAATGATAAAATAGATCTGATTTCGTGCATAACATACCACATACAGATAGGCATACTTCAAATAAAAACGACAATTTCTATTATACCTATTGTTATGGTTAAAAACGTCAAAAACAAAAACAACGTCCGTCGCTTCATTGAACGACTTAGCTGGCTCTTTTGACCCAAGGTGGCATAACGCTCGAGTGGGGCTAATCTCTTATATTCTTGTTGGGGATAAAGAAAGAGAAGAGAGAGAGAGAGTCCCCCCTCACCCTCTCTCTCTCTCTCTCTCTCTCTCTCTCTCATTACGCCCCAACCAATAAAATCGCGTGATAAGCCCCTAGTGGGATTGACTGTTCACCCTTTTTTTTTTTTCTTCCCCCTGGCGGCAAATAATCGCCATAAGTCGACCATTCAAACGTCCTATCCTACTTATATTTTGTAGGCCTGGGCATCACCTAAACATCACATTATCGGGCTACGATTGATTGCAAGAAATTGTCTGGGGATACTTTCATAAGATAAAACACTTCATATATTGTTTAAAAGAAAAACCCAGAAGCAAGAACAATTCACACCTTGATACGCCAGAACACATTGGCAATTCAATGTGGTCGTTTTCGAAATAATTCTCTCTTTCATATGTGCTAATGTGGGCTTAAAATAATATAGACTATAGATCTAGAACAGGACTCGAATTTAATGTAAAGGGCAAAAATGGACTATCATTTTCGGGTAACAAAACAGTTTGACACAATGGAAAATGTATGCGAAAACGTTTAGGTCCTAAAAAAGAATTGTTTCTTGATAATGGGTCACCTGGAAACTGTTAAATTTTTTATTTCTGGAACTCTCTATCTTGGAAAAAACAAACTTCTGTGGCTTTCATTGCATAACTCTAAGCATACTTCATAAGAAGTAATACTCTAATTTATTTATTCAAAATTTGCAGTTTAGGTTAGCACAAGGTGAGGGAGTGAAGGATACGCCGTACGTGTGTGCAATGCTTGCGTGTGTGTGTGTGTGTGTGTGGTGTGTGTGTGGTGTGTGGGTGCGTGTGCGTGCGTGTGTGTGCGTGTGCTGTGCGGTGTTGCGTGTGTGTGCGTGCGGAATGCATGAGTATGTAAAAGTGTGTGGTATGCTTGTGTGTGCGTTTTCCACTGCATTTAAAAAAACACCATGTGTGCTCTTGAAAGACACGGCGCGCGTGAGTGCAACACACACGTGTGTGTGTGTGTGGTGGTGTGTGTGTGTGTTGTGTGTGTGTGTGTGTGTGTGTGTGTGCACGTGCGTGCGTGCGTGCGCGCGCGCGCAGCGCGCGTGTGTGTGTTGTAAACATACGGTTTAAAAAAATAAATAAGGCCATCTTTGGTTTTATTAAAAAATATAAAGATAATTTTAAACACTGTAGCCCGAGGAATTGTAATGACAACAGAGAGGGTTGTACTCGGGTCAGACAACAAAAAGAATTGCTGTGGCGGTACCATACCCGATGAGGTTTCACTGAGGCATGGTTACCGCTACACACTATTATAATGTAAAAACGCGGGGACTTTACTGGTGGCACTGCTCCGGGCATTGCACCCAGTATTGTTCCCAACATCTTTGTATTACAAATCGTCCCATATGTGTCTATGGACGGGAAAGGACTAACCATCATTTTCACCAATTTTCAAAAATAATTTAACATTTACAGTATTTATAGGTGTCCATTGACACCACTAACTACATTTTATTCTCCCCAAAACATTAAATCTTGCGCTTTAGAATCCTCCCCTAGATTTCTCTATATTGTCCTTGGTCTATGTATATGTCTTTCTTTAGTTCGATCGTCTTCTATATTATTTACAATTAAAAAATGTACATATGTGCCTTCCCAGTCGAGAGGACGTAAAACCCAAATTCATTCATTCAAGTAATTCAGTCAGTTGTGACCACTAGGACATGCTATGGAAGACAGACATATTTAATGTGTGTCTTATTACCCAACTCCCATAAT
>CM065712.1:10877760-10892760 GCA_017654935.2 Phymorhynchus buccinoides | reverse complement strand
CGCGGGGTGACGGACCGGTCCCGGTCCAGTCTTGAGCAAGCCCTGGGAATGTGGGCCAGTACAGGGGCAAGAACGAGAGAGAGAGAGAGAGAGAGGAGAGGTCTCTCTCTCTCTCTCTCTGTCTCTGTCTCTGTCTCTCTCTCTCTCTCTCTCTCTCTCTTATCTCACTCTCTCTCTCTCTCTCTCTCTCTCTCTCTCTCTCCTTCTCTCTCTCTCTCTCTCTACTCTCTCTCTCTCTCTCTCTCTCCTGTCCTCTCTCCTCTCTGTCTCTCTCTCTCTGTCTCTCTATCACACACACACGCGCACACACAAACGCGCACAACGCACACACACACACACACACAGAAAGAGAAAAAGAGACAAGCAGGTACTAACATACACACACACACACACATCACACACACACACACACACATACACACAACACACACACACACACACACACACACATACACACGCACAGCAGGATTGGTCAATACGGGTGGCAGTGAGAGAGTGAGTGGTAGGTAGGCAGGGCTACAGTAGTAGTAGGTATTGTATGACATGACATAGCAAGGAGTGGTCAAACTTCTTTTCTTTCGGTCGCAGTTCGACGCTGGTCGTTGTGAAGAGTGGGTCGTGCGTGCGAGGGTCCCGGTGGATTGGAATTCCGGGTGTATTATTACTGTGTATTATCGTGGGACAGAACCGAACCGGGTGGGTGAAATTCCTACTGGTCAAAGCTTACCTATTTAACTAACTAACTGCTTTCGGCTACTTAACTACGACTACTGTTAATAATAGTTAATACCTTGTGCGCATTTTATTTGATTATTTTAAAAACAAAGTTGCTATTTTACTTGAGTAAAACTGAGAGAGAGAGAGAGAGAGAGAGAGAGAGAGGAGAGAGAGAGAGAGAGAGAGAGAGAGAGAGAGAGAGAGAGAGAGAGAGAGAAGTGTGTATATTTTATGATCAAAAGAAATAAAAAAGAAAAACGAGTTTAATTTTTGTTTTTCTCGTTATGACGTGATTTTAACCTTTTTGTTTTTGTGTTTTTTCTTTCTTTTTTTTGCAGCGGTGGAACTTTTTTTTTTCTTTTTCTTCGACCAGATTTTTTTGGGGTCATTAAAAAAAACCAAATTCGCTTTTATAATAGCAAGAACCCGGATTTTTACCCTGCCTTTGTTTGTTGTGTGTGTGTGTTGGGGGTGGGGGTGGGTGGTTCTATTTTTGAGTGTTGTGTATTGCTGTAAAGAAATTGTTTGCTTTTTTGTTGTTGTGGGGGATTTTGCAACCTGAGTAGCGAGAGGGGATGTGTCTTTGTGTGTTTCTAGGGGAAGACGGGGTAAAAAGCACATGGTGTGCGGGTAAGAAGCGCCCACCCCAATTATCTCATGAAATGAAGCAAATTTCCCCAATATTTCAAATTTCAGTCTCATTTTGCCCACGAGACGAGCCTTAATGTTTTAATAATGTGTAAGCATTCGTCTCATGGGCAAATAAATTTGACTGACATTTTCTTTATTTTCATGAGATAATTGGGTGGTGGGCCCCTTCTATACGGCCCATTGCGGCTTTTTTTACCCCGTTTTCTCGTCGTCTTCCCCTACTGTTGTTTGCTACTTCCCCCTAACCCATACCTGCTTTACCTTTTGGACTTTTCTTTTGGGATTTTAAATTGGTAAAACTTGCGCAACCAGGTGGTAAAGGGATTTCTTAATTATAAAAAAACAAAAAAAAAAAAAAACAAAGAGGGGGAAGGAAAAAAACTTCAAATGAAATGTTTGAAAGTTTTCCCCTCATCTTTAACAAAAATAAAAATGTTGGCGGTGCGGTGTGGGTGGCTGGGCTGGGCTGGGTGGTGGGGGGGTGGTGTGGTGGTGGGCGGGTTTTGGAGTAAACAAGTAGGAACCTCTTAGACGTCCTTAGACGGTTTGTGGTTCGTGTCGTGCGTGCGTTGCGCTGTTATGTGTGTGTGTGTGTGAATGTGTTGTGTGTGTGTGTGCTAGTTGTGTGCGTTACTGTGTGTTCGTGTTGTGTGTGTTGTGGTGTGTGTCGTGTGCGTGCTTTTTGTGCGTGTGCGTCGTGCGGGCGTGGGGGGCGTCTTTGCGTTTGTTGTGTGTGTGGTGCGTATCTGTTTTGTGTTTCTGCGCGCTACGCGCGGCGCCCGCGTCTTTGTGTGCGTGCTTTGAAATGTCTTAACATGGAAATGTTTCTATTTGGTAAAAGTATGACTTCAGTTCTTTAGCTTGTTCTTTTTTTCTTCTTCTTTTCTTTAAAAAACAAATACAAGTTATTATTTTTTTCACCCGAGACATGGTTGAGAACAAATCCATTTTAAGAATGCCACACCGGACAGGACCGACAGACAGACCTACGACAGACAGTTGAAGCGATCCCCCCCCCCCCCAGCCCCCCCCCCCCCCCCCCCCCCCATCCCCCCCCCCCCCCCCCCCCCCCCCCCCCCCCCCCCCCCCCCCCCCCCCCCCCCCCCCCCCCCCCCAAGCCGGTTTCTCTTCACTCTCGGAACCAGCATACCATGACACTACTGGACAATTGCCACTCCCTTACTTAGACATCAACACCGGACATTTCGTGTGCTTCAGTTGACCATTCCATTTTCGTTTACTCAGCAATGCCCGCCCCCACCTCTCTATTGCCACCTCCCCCCCCCCCCCCCCCCCCCCCCCCCCCCCCCCCCCCCCCCCCCCCCCCCCCCCCCCCCCCCCCCCCCCCCCCTCCCCCCCCCCCCACCCCCCCCCCCCCCCCCCCCCCCCCCCGCCCCCCCCTCCCCCTCCCCCCACACCCCCCCCCCCCCCCCCGCCCCCCCCCCCCGCACCCCCACCCCCCCCCCCCCCCGCCCCCCCCCCCCCCCCCCCCCCCCCCCCCCCCCCCCCCCCCCCCCCCCCACTCTGTCCACCCCCCCCCCCCCACCCCCCCCCACCCCCACCCCCCCCCCCCGACCCCCCCCCCCCCCCCCCCACCCACCGCCCCCCCCCTCCCCCACCCCCCCCCCCCCCCCCCCCCCCCGCCCCCCCCCCCCCGCCCCCCCACCCCCCCCCCGCCCCCCACCCCCCCCCCCCCCCCCCCCCCCCCACCCCCGCCCCCACACGCCCCCCCCCACACCCCCCCCCCCCCCCCCCCCCCGCCCCCCCCCCCCCCCCCCCCCCCCCCCCCCCCCGCCCACCCCCCCCCCGCCCCCCCCCGGTCTGTTCTGTATGAGTCCCCAGGGCAACCAGGGCTTCAGCAATTCCGTTCCGGGAACAAAGGCGTCCAGGGGACCTTCACTTACAGTATAGAGGGTCCCTCATGGGCTCCACAATTGTCCCGCAAAACACTAAGGGGTCCCAGGGATTCCTTCACTTACAATATAGAGGGTCCTCATGGCTCCCAATTGTCCCGCAAAGCAAGGAGTCCCAGGGACTCCTTCACTTACAGTATAGAGGGTCCTACATGGCTCCCAATTGTCCCCACAAAACAAGGGGTCCCAGAGGCCTCCTTCACTTACAGCATATTAAAGGGTCTCCTCAGGGCTCACCAGATCGTCCCGCGCAAAACAAGGTGTTCCCAGGGACTCTTTCACGTTACAGTTTATAGAGGGTCTCTCTGGGCTCCCAAATCGTCCCGCCAAAACAAGGGAGGCGGCCCAGGACTCCCACTTAGTATAGGGGTTATCCTAGGGGCTCCCAGTTGTCCCGCAAAGCAAGGGGTCCCAGGGGCTCATTCACTTACAGTATAGAGGGTCCTCTGGGCTCCCAATCGTCCAGCAAAACAAGGGGTCTCAGGGACTCCTTCACTTACACTAGTTACAGTATAAGAGGGTCCTCAGGGCTCCAAACCGTCCCAGCAAAACAAGGGGTCCCAGGACTCCTTCACTTACAGTATAGAGGGTCCCTTCAGGGCTCCCAATCGTCCCGCAAAACAAGGGGTCCAAGGGACTCCTTCACTCTTCAGTATAGAGGGTCCTAGAGGCGGGATAGAGGGTCCCAGTGGGGCATTGCGAATGCTACAAAGAATGTTTCTAGTGCATCCCTGGGACCCCCCCCTGCACATTCTTTTAGAGGGTCCTTTAGAATGTTAGTGCTTCATAGACCCCCAAATGGGGGTCCCTGGTCTCCGATTCCGTCTCTACGTGTCCCCGCGTCTCTATGTGGGTCAACGTCTTTATGTGGGCTAAATCAATTCCCTCACGAGCGTATCCGAAATTGCAGGAGCCTTTTTGGTTTTTCGCTCTCAACTTTTGTACATAGGGTTAGAATCAGCTTAAGGCTTATTTTTTAATGGGTGTGTGGATTCTAGAGTGAGTGAAAGGGGGGGGGTGGGGGGACGTATAGGACGCGAAAATGTAGTTATCGTTATTTCGTTTCGCGTTGTTCCTTATGATAAGTGCGTTGTTTTGTTCAGATTTGTAACTTCTTTGTGAAGCGCTTAGAGCCCCCTAAGGAGAATAAGCGCCATAAAAAATTGTCCCCCCCCCCATATATTATTTTTTTTTTTTTTTTTTTTTTTTTCTCGTGAAGAATGTAAAGATCGTAAGAATTAAAGACTGATTAGTAATTATAATTTAAGGAAGTAAAATAACGGATCAGTGCTGTAAGCGTTACCGATATGCGAACTTGGCATTAGATGGTCGCCATTTTTACATGAATTTCCCATGCTTTACGGCAATATTGATCGGCGACGCTGAATTAGAAATGAGAGGGTTTGCGTTCGTTTTTCCTTGATGATTTTTTTTATTTTTTTAAATTTCAAACTGTCCGTGGCATGAAAATAATCATAACTCTTATTCTAAACCCTAACCCTATCCCTCACCCGCGTGAGAGTACTAAAGGTTTGGGCGAAAAAAAAAGGCTCAGGCAAATTTGGGATACTCTCGTGGGATTTAACCTTTATGTGTCCCCGTTTCTATGGTTGTTCCCCTAACTGTATTATTGTGGCCATTACGTCTCTATGTGTCCCCGTCTCAAATGTGTCCCCACCAATGTCGTCTGTGCGTGTCCCCGGTTTTTCTTCTCTATTTCTCCCCCGTCTCTTGTGTGTCCCCGTCTCTGTGTCCCCGGCTCTATGCCGTCCATCAATTTCGTCTCTATTATGTCCCCGACTCTTGTGTGTCTCCTCCGTCTCTAAGTGGTGCCCCAGTCTCTCTCTATAATATTATTATGTTTTCCGTCTTACTATCCTCTCGGTGTGTCTTGTTTCGATTGTAACCCTTAACCTTCTTATCCTAACCCAAACACTAACCTCTAACCCGAACCCCCTGAATCCGCATGGGGCACATGGGAGACGGGGAACAACATAGAGACGGGGACACATAGAGACGGGGACACAAAGAGACGGGGGTAGGGACATAGACTGAGAAAGACTGGGGACACATAGAACTGAGACGGGGAATCACCATAGAGACGGGGACATATAAGAGACGGCAGATGGACATGATAGAGACGGGGACAAGATAGAGACGGGGACATAGAGAGACGGAGACACATGGAGACGGGGATACATGGAGACAGGGACACATAGAGACGGGGACATAGAGAGACGGGGACACATAGAGACGGGGATACATGGAGACGGGAACACATAGAGACGGTGATACATGGAGACTGGGAACACATAGAGACTGGGATACATAGAAGGACGGGGGGACACATAGAGAACATTGGGGACCACACAGAGACGGGGACACACAGAGACCGGGGAGACATAGACACATTGGGGACACATAGAGAGTTTGGGGACACTTAGAGAGACGGGGGACACATGGAGACGGGGGGACACAAATAGAGAACGGGGGGGAACGGGGGGACACAAAGAGACGGTGACACATTTAGAGATGGAATTGGTGACACATAGAGACGGGGAGACGTAGAGACGGGGACATAGTTATGAAAACGGGGATGCATAGTGGTGGAGGCACATAGAGACGGGGACACATAGAGACGGGGATATAGAGACGGGGATACATTAGACTAGAGACGGAGGATTCAATGGTGGTGGACACATAGAGACGGAGGCAGAGTTATGAGAACGGGGACACATCGAGACGGAGGCAGATAGAGACGGAGGCAGATAGAGACGGAGGCAGATAGAGACGGAGGCAGATAGAGACGGGGGATTCAATGAGGGTGGACACATAGAGAGATTGGGGACACATAGCAGACGGGGACACATTGCAGACGGGGACACATTGCGTTGATCTCTTAATCTCCTACTATCCCAGTCGACCTGCTCTGAAGATGAGGGGGAACAAATTTTGCTGAGTCCACGAAGTTATGCGCTAACTAGTCCGACATTTTTTTTCTCTCCATTAAATAGCATTTTTATTCTCGAGCGCCCAAAATGGATACGATAATAATCGGAGATAGAAGTGTGTCACTGTGTGTGGTGTGGTGGTGTGTGTGTGTGTGTGTGTTGGTGTGTGTGTGTGTGTGTGCGGTGGTGTGTGTGTGGTCGGTGTAGGTGGGTGGTGTGGTGTGGTGTGGTGATGGTGTGGTGTGTGGTGTGGTGGTGCGTGGTGGTGTGTGGATGTGGTGGTGGGTGTGGTGTGGTGTGGTGGGTGTGGTCAGGGGTCCGTGCAACTCGGCTGCTATGGCTTACTGAATGAAGTATAAATAATGAGTCGGGTCGATGAATGTGTGTGTGTGTGTGTGCGTGTGCGTGTGTGTACAATTGTGTGTAGGGTGGTGATCGTGTGTGTTTGGTGTATGTGGTCAGTCCGCGTGGCACTCGGCTGCTATGGCTTACTGAATGGAAGTATAAATCATGAAGTCACGGTCGGTCGACTGACATGGTATGTGGTGCTGTTGTGTGCCTGTGTGTGTGTGCGGATTGTGTGGTGTGTTGGTGTGAGAGAGAGAGAGACGATGAGGCAGGAGAAATAGAGACACTGAGAGAGAGAGAATTAGAGAGAGAGAAAGAGAGAGAGAGAGAGAGATAGAGAAAGATTGAGAGGGAGAGAGAGAAGGCAACGATGAGGACCGGAGGGAGAGAGAGAGAGAGGACAGAGAGAGAGGAGAGAGAGAGAGTATGAGGGATAACGACGAGAGGATGCGAGAGAGAGAAAATATATATTTATTTTTTCATTCTTGGTTATGTATAGTAAGGGGGTTCAGATCCCAAGTACTGATATGCTTTTATTTTTATTATAACGCGTAATGTATTTGTTTATTATTGATGTGATTTATTAGATGTATATTGTTTATCATATGTAGTTCATTTCATTAAGACCCCCCCGGGGGGTCCCCACTTCCCCTCTTATGCTAGGAAGGGACCCGGTCTTAAAGAATCATTACTATAGATAAGAGGGAAAAACACGTGAAAACCGTGATTTTATTTTATTTGCCCCACATGGCCATTGAAAGGCCGAAGAGGGCGTAAAGCCTTATTTCGTGAACCGTGATTTTGACACGTGACGTGGTAGGTCCTTAATTTGATTTGCCAAAGACCTTCTTTGTTATTCAGCTCTCCCTAGAGTTTCTTTCAAACGTTTGGATTCTGTCGCAGGAAAGAACAGAAACTTGCTCGCCCTCCCAAGATGGCGTATCCTTCCCGTCAGACCTTGCTCCCCAGGGTGTGTTCCTGGTGTTGCGTCGTCACCTTGTGTGTACAAGTGTTTCTGTGCGTCACATCCGCCACTGACGTCATCAGATTTGGTGAGATGGTTTTTTTTCTTTGGGGAATGAAAATTTGTTTGCATTGTATTATTGTAGTATCGTCCAGTGATTGATGTGTGCTATGCATTATGTTGATTGTGAATGATTTGGCTGTAGTTTATCTGTTGTTATCAGAAGGTTTTTTTTCAAGCCAACTTTACTTTACCGATAAGTTAACTTTTCGGATAAATAAGGTAAAGATTGCCCGCCACCCACCCCCCCCGGTCCTCCATTTCTCGGTTCTTTTCCCACTTTTTCACTCTTGCCTTATCTTACTGCAGATTGAGAAGCTTCGTCCTCTATCGCTTGCTATGGATTATTTAAGCACTTGATTTGTTTATCCATTACAAAACAAGCGCGAAATCGCAATAGTTTGTGGCAGGCGGTCTATTTTTACCACTCCAATCATGAGTTACCTCCCCTGGCTTTTTCAATAATTTTAATCTGTAAACCAGAAGATGTTATCTCTGCACCATTTCGTAACGTTTTTTTTATATCTTTTGGAAAACATTAAAAACTATGTATCCTACTTATACTCATCGCGAAAGAAGCATCCGCATACTCGTCGTGTCTGTTGTAGTGTCTGTATTACGTAATGTTTATTATTTTGTACCACTTTTAAAATACATCAGTTTTAAAGAGGCGGCGAGCGGCGTCCAATTTGAAGTGCAGAAAGGACTGCAGGCAGGCCCTTCGAATTTGAAAGTGGCGACAATTTTGGTCACAGGGTATGTTTTAGCGACAATTTTGAAACCGCGGGGGCGAGCCCCGAGCGGGCGAAGCGAGCCGGGTGACCAGAACAGACAGACCAGCTAACAGAGACCCCCCGACAAAGTGAGTTATAGGGTTTGTTGGCTATCTGCCACAAACAATAAACAACACTCAATGCGTAGTAGAAGATAAAGGCAAGACGGGCAAAACAACCGCAATGAACCAGGCTGTGACAAATGCTCTGCGGCTGTTGTGTGTACTGCAGTACATAGGGGGGGGGGGGGGGGTCCTATTAGATAATGGCCTTTAATATGGACTGCGCTTCATTATTCCAACAAAGGTCAATTAGCTCCAAAAAGTTGATAACATAAGCTTAGTTTGTTGTAAGAAAGGCAGGTGTGAGAATGGTGGGGAAGAGCTGAGAAATGTAAGGGTTGTGTGGTGTGTGGGGGGGATGATGTTGGGGGGGGGGGGGGGGGGGGGGGGGGGGGTGCAAGGGGTGGGGGGGGGGGGGGGGGGGGTGGGGGGTGTGGGGGGGAGGGGGGGGGGTGCACATCTTTAACCTTTATCTTTACATATGGGCCTACATGTGTGTTATAAAGTATGGTCTTTTAATTTCTTTCTTTTCCTTCTTCTCCTTTTGGGGTGGTTGTATTCCAAACCAAACAGATCAAGAAGATCAAGACGGTTAAATGGACAGGCGACAAAGGGGTGGGATACATTTAACATATTATCGAGGAAGGAGGACGAGCAGCTTTGTTGATAGTGGAACGTGCATCCTCGAAACAACTCTCGCACCCTGACTAACTTCGCCTTCCAAAAAAGCCCACCCCACCCGGGGCAGCACCGGGAACCGGCACACAAACCACAACCTTACCATTCGGCGCAATACTAAACGACTAACAGGCCACGAACAGAACAAAAAGAAAAAACGAGAGGATAACCAGCAACACCGGGGGCACAAGATAGAATGATACCGGACCCCAAGAGAACTTCACCACATCGAAGGCGAGAAAAAACCGGGGGCACGTTGCCGCCATTCCCCTGCTCCGCCTCCCTTTGGCCCTGTGGAATGGGTTGGGGGGGGGAGTATGCGGCCCGTTGGGGGACAAAAACAAAAAATTGGGTCTTCCCGTTCTGTTTCCCCACATCCCCCTCGCCTCCCCCCTGAATCCGCCTCTTTCCTGCCTCCTTATTACTTCCCAGCCAAAAGATTCCTCATTTTCCCCCCTCCAACTCACACGGAGGCAACCAAAGCCGCA
This sequence comes from Phymorhynchus buccinoides, assembly GCA_017654935.2. NCBI lineage: Eukaryota > Metazoa > Mollusca > Gastropoda > Neogastropoda > Raphitomidae > Phymorhynchus > Phymorhynchus buccinoides. The sequence continues at coordinate 10,883,155 of CM065712.1, read as the reverse complement.
AAGGACGCAGCCGACCGGGGGGAAACTGAGGCCTGCGTCATATCCGGATGGGGTGCGAGGGAGAGTAGGAGAACAAGCAGGAAGAAACAAAACAAACAACAGTCAAGTCAGGTCTGACCTTCCGTAAAACATGCCTTTACAGGTCCTTCGAACCGACCCACATCAAAAACACCACCGGATACATTCACCAATCTGCTCGCAGTTTCGCGTTGACGGTCTTTAGATTAGTGATTAGTAGTATGGATTTCTCATTCTCTTGGGGGGGGGTTAATAATTAGCACCTGTTTTTTTGTGTGCTTATTACGGGTTTTAAGGGTATTACTTCCTCTCTTCTTGTCATCCATTACTGTATGCTTTTTTATATTTGATTATTACATCGATGATCTTAGTTGATTATTATCTGTCATCCTTGTCTAGCTTCGTGTCCTTTCTCACTCCGCCAAAGGAACCCGGGTGGACTTAATTAATCTTCGTCAACATTCTCTTTTTATTGTTTATGAGTTTTTTTAGAAAAAAATACTCAAATAGCTTTTATATTTTGGTGAAAGGTGTCCACCAATGAAAATTCAACAATTATCATTATTATCAAATGTTGTGGGTGGCGAGGGGGGGGACAGACAGAAAGGCCTTATAAAAATTGTGTATATAATGTAAATAAAATCCCTTCAGTCGGCTTAAAATTTAAAAAAGGTGCAGCAGACAATAAAATATTCATTGGATGGCCAATCTGGATTGTGATATAATATATACCCCCCCCCCCTCCCCCGTGGTGATACCGGGGGGTCTTTTTGTGTAAATAGTTCCCCCACCTTATGGAAGAAGTTCTGTGCTTGTAACTTCCTCTAATTTTGCCATTCTCTTTGACTCTGTGCCTTTTCCCGCTGGCTTACTGTCATCTGCTGTCTTTCTATCTCACTGGTCCATTCATTCTCCTGCCTTTGTTTTTGTCCGCCTATAAATTTCTTACCAAGTTTCTTCAGCCAGCCGAAGTCGGACTTGGCGGGCCTAACTATTTCTTAGTGTAGGCGCATAACGGCAGCATTACGCATCTACGCTCATAATTGACAGGAAACTTCTGAGCGAAAGAAGAAGAAGAAGAAGGAGAAGAAGAAGAAGAATATAATATTTCGATAAAGGTAGTACACACGGGGAGAGACGCATGGGAGGGGTTGTGGGGTGGGGTGGGGTCGTCCAGCTCCCCGTATGGATGCATGAGGCATCCACCCACTGCCCCTGATCGAAGGTCATAAATTAATACAGCCCGTAGTCTGGGCCCATAGTAAAATGACAGCTGTTACAATCATTGACCAGATCCTCTTTGTGCTATTCTTTTTAAATTGTCTTGAGGTCGTTTTTGTTGTGTTTTTTATTTACTTTGAGCATGTATCCCACTTAAATGCATTGCATACAAGAAAATAAAATAGCCCGTTTGGACTCCATCGCTATAATTATACTCTATAAGAAAAAAAAAAAAACCTTCAACTGGCACTCTTAGCTGCACTTATTTTGTTTCCATGAAGAACTGACAATACCTTCCTTGCCCAGAAGCACACTATAAAACACTGTAACTCACTTTCCAGTTACCCACTTCTTCAGGCTCTTTTTTTTTTATAGCTCTTCCCTTACTGTTAGCCCAAACTTAAATTAAAGCAATTTTTTTAAATTAAAAAAAACACAATAAAAGACCCACTAAAAACAAAAGCAAGCTCCCTTTAGTGTACGACTAAAGGTAAAGGTAAAGACCTCAGTTACTCACACACCGGAGCCAAGGACCCAACCGCGTCCTCAACTCTTGCGCACTTACTGGCCCACACACCACACTTTTTTTTTTTTTTTTGCCGACTCTGGCCAAGCCAAACCCACCAACCCAAAGCTAGAGTGAGAGTTGCTTTGTATATATACCGCTATGCGAAACGGCCCACACCACGCCACTCTTGAATGCTGGCCCACTTGTCTGTCCACAACGCATTGCTGGCCAACACCCGCTTTGGCCTCATCACCGGCCCCCCTCTGGCACTTTTGTACTACTGGGGCTACCTGGCCCCCTCATCACTCGCTCCATAAACGGACCGCTCCACCATGACCGGTGGGGATCACACGGGCTCCAAATGCACCCGTATACATTCTTTTTACACACAGCCACGTTTTCCTTCTCGACCTACTCTCTCGACTCGACTGCTCTAGTGTCCAACCGCATGGAAGTGGGCGACACCCTTAACAACGAACGCTCTCTTATCGAAAAACCGCCTCTCTCAACCACCCCTGCTTGTTTGACTTAATCATAAAAAAAACAACTGTAATCGGCAGTAAGACAACCAGCCCTAACCCCACAAAGACCCAACCCAACCGTTTTTGGCCTAGTCCCTGGGGCCTTTGCGATTTAGTCCTGAATCACCTTGAAATCCTCCTGCGGCTCATATTCCTGCGGGCTATCAAGTTTCGAAATCGCGGTCGGGCACGTCGTTATCGGACGGAAACGCTCCTTCGGAGTCGATCGGATCGACTGGTCGTATAAGTTCGAATGAATCACGTGAAGTGATGCGTCTTTAAAGAGGTTCTGTTTTGCGGTGTGACGCGTGTCTTCGTGTGTGTGTGGTGCCATGTGTGTGATTGATTGTGTGTGAGTGTGTTTGACCGAGTAATGGGAGCGTAAAGCAACTGCGTCTATATCTTGCACGCGTTTCATCACAAACATCCAAGTCACCGACATCACGAAGAGTTTATCCCTCTAGGTCATTTCCTTCTTCTTTCTCTTTCTTTTCTTTCCCTCCTGTCCATTGTACTTTCTCTACATTCTGACACTTCTGTCTTCTTCTTTTTTTTTTTTTGCCTCTTCTTCTTTTTTTCCTTTTCTTCTTTGTTTACTTTTTTTTTCTTTCTTCTTTTTTTTCATTTTGTTTTTCTTGTAAGGATTCGGATCTTTGATTGTTTTTTTTTTCACATTCCACCTCGTAGTTTTCTTGTTGTTTTTCTTTCCCTAAGTCTCTTATTCTAAATCTCTTTTTTCTTTTTTGTCTCTTCCCGTCTTTGTTCTTTTTTCTCTTCTCTCTTCTTTCTTCTACTCTCTTCATCTCTCTCTTTCCTCTCCATCTTCGCACCTTTTTTTTTTTTTTTTTTTTCTTTAAGAGCATTTTTTTTTTTCTTTTTGGTTTTCTTCTTCCTCTTTCTCCGAACTCAGATTTCTCTCTCCTGTTCCTTTTTTCTCTCGGCTTTCTCTCCGTCTCACTTTTCTGTCTTTTCCAGTTGGTTTCTTTTTCTTTCTTCCTTTTCTCACTTTCTGCTCTTCTCATACTAGTCACCCTTTTTTCTTTTTCTTTTTTTTTTCTTCTTTTTGTCTGTCTTATTCTTCTTATCATTGGTATTATGTCGCTTTTTTTGTTCAGTTTTTTTGTTTGGTTGTTGGGGGTGTGTTCCATTTCTTCTGTGGGTGTCCTCGTGTTGTTGGGGCTTGAGATGGGTGGTGGGTGGCTTCTAGGTATTAACGTAATAAAAATAAAATAATATTAGTAAAAAAAAATAGTGTGGGAAATATAGCGGTGTATTTCCTTCTTCTTCCTTCTTTTTCTTTTATTCTTTGTGCTATCTTTTTCGTTCTTCTTCTTTCTGTCTTTCTGTCAAGTTCTTCTGAACTTCTTGCTGGTTTCTGGTTTCTTTCTTCTTTTCTTTCTTCTTCTTCCTTTTCTTTTTTCTTCTCTTTCTTTTCTTCCCTTTCTTCCCTTCTTAGTCTTTGATAATTACTGTTTTTTTCTTTACTTCTCTGCTTTTATTTCTTCTTCTTTAGTCTTCTTTCATTCTCTTCTTTTGCACTTCTTTTCTTCTTTTATATTCTTCTTCTTCTTGATTTTCTAAGAACTTCTTCTTCTGGTCTTTTTTTTTTTCTTCCTTTTCTTCATTCGTTTTCTTCTTCTTGTCTTCCCTTGGTTTTCTTCATGCTCTTCTTCTTCTTCTTCTTCTTTTGTCTTTTCTTCTCCTTCTTTCTTCTCTTCTCTTTTCTGTCTTTCTTCTTCTTTTCTTCTGGTTCTTGTCTATTTCTTTCTACTTTCTTTTGTCCTTTCTGTCTTCTTTTGTTTTTCTTTTTTTCTTTTTCTGGTTGTTTTTTCTTTTTCTTCTTCTGTCTTCTTCTTTGTCTTCTTCTTTCTTCTTCTTTCTGTCTTTTTTTTTTGCTTTTTTCTTTTCTTCTTCTGTCTTTCTTCTTCTTCTTCTTCTTTTTTTTCTTTTTTTTTTCTTTATTCTTTTAGCTTTAATGGTTTTTTTCTTTTCTTCTTCTTCTTTTGTCTTCTACTCTGGCTTTTTTTCTTCTTTCATCTTCTTTCTTCTTTCTCTTGTTCTTCTTTTCATAGTTGTTCTTCTTCTTTTTCCTTTTTCTTTTCACTGTCTCTTCTTCTTGTTCTTATTTTTTTTTCTTTTTTTCTTTTTCTTTTTTTTCTTCTTCTTTGCTCTTCTTTTTTCTTCTTTTTCTTCTTCTTTTTCTTTCTTTTCCTTCTTTCTTTTTCTTCTTCCTTCTTCTTTTTTCTTGTTCTTCTTCTTCATTTTTTTTTTTTCTGTTTTTCTTCACTTTTTTCCTTTTCTTCTTTATATTTTTTTCTTCTTCTTCTTTTTATTCTTCTTCTTGCTGTATCTTTTACTTTTTCTTCTTTTCTTCTTTTCTCTTCTTCTTCTGTCTTTGTTTTCTTTTTTTTTTTTTTTTTCCCGTTTCTTTTTCTTCTTCTTCTTTTTTTTTTTTCTTCCTCTTTTTCTTTCTTTCTTCTTCTTCTTTCTTCTTCTGTCGGTTCTTCTTTCTTGTTTTTCTTACTTCTTTTTACTTCTTCTTCTTCTTCTCTCTCCTCTTCTTCTTCTTTTTGTTCTTCTTCTTTTATTTTTTTATTTTTCTGCTCTTTTTTCTCATCTCTTCTTCTCCTCTTATTCTCTTCTATCTCTCTTCTTCTCTTCTTCTTTCTTAATTCTTCTCTTCTTTTTTTTCTTTTCCCCGTTCCATCTACTTTTCCTTTTCTTTCTTTTTTTTCTCTTCCTTTTTTTTTTTTCTTCTTCTTCTTCTTCTTCTTTTTCCTTTCCCCTTTTTCCGTTTTTTTCTTTTTTTCCTTTTTTTTTTTTTTTTTCCTTCTTTTTCTTCTTTTTCCCTTATTCTTTTTTTTTTTTTTTTTCTTTTTTTTTTTTTTTTTTCCTTTCTTTCCTTCTCTTTTTTTCTTTCTTTCTCTTTTCTTCTTTTTTTTTCCCTTTTTTTTTTTTTTCATCTCTCTTTATCTCATTACCTCTCTCTTCCCTCCATTCCTTTTTTTCTTTTGTCTTCCGTTCTTTTTCCGCTTCTTTGCTCCTTTTGTTCCTCTTACTTCCTGCCTTTTTTTTGCTTTCCCCCTCCTTTTTCTTTTCTCTTCTCCTTTTTTTCCTCCTTTTTTTT
>CM065712.1:10868658-10873658 GCA_017654935.2 Phymorhynchus buccinoides | reverse complement strand
TTATATGCTATGTGCGTGTCTGTGTGCGTGTTGGAAGGGGGGAGGGGCAAGGTTTGTGTGTACGCGCATTACGAACGGATGGATTTCACCAGGCAAGCCTACACTATATTATGGAGCAATAAACAAAGTACAACAACAAAATATATAAAAGCAACAACAAGAACAACAACAACAACAACAACAACAAAAACAACAATAAAAATGTTAATAAAGGAAACCCATGTGGAATTCCATCCGTTTATTTCTTATGTAAGCGTATGGTGTTTCCGTACAAAAACAAGCGCACGAAGCCTTACACACACACACACGCACGCGTGCGCCAAAGCTGTTTCGGGAGGAACATTTAGTTTATCTATATTTTCATAAGTTTATTCAAGCCAACTTTAGTTTACCATAAGTTACTTTTCATAGATAACAGTCAAGAATATGACTGTTGCAGAATAATAATAATAATAATAAATAACATTTATAGAGCGCCCTTTCTCTCTTGAGCTCACGGCGCTTCACAATTGTTTAAATAAATACATAAATCATAAATAAGCTACTACAATATCAACTATCACAAACATTCACACAGCCACAACACGCACGCACGCACACGCCCACACCCACACACGCGCGCACACCCACCCACCCACAATGTGGGGGACATCATTTTAAGGCAGGAAACAGGACAAGGAAGAAATCAGAGGTATTGCCGGAAGAGGTGAGTTTTAAGAGCGGTTTTGAAAGACTGGAAAGATTTAGCAGAACGAAGTTCATATGGTAGGGTGTTCCAGACAGAAGGGGCGCTGAAAGAAAATGAACGTTCACCATATGTCTTAGTGTTTGTACGAGGAATAGAAAGGATAAGTTTGTCAGAAGAGGAACGGAGAGACCTGGAGGGTGAGTACAGGTGAACGAGATCAGAGAGGTAGGCAGGACTAGATGAATGGACAGCATTGAAACAGAGGCAAGCAATTTTATACTTTATTCTTGCCTCGACTGGAAGCCAGTGTAAGGTCTTGAGGTGGGGTTTGATGTGGTCTGTATTAGAATGTGACTAAATTACTTCTATTCAGTGGATGTTGCTAGATTTTCACTCATGGGCAATTTTATTTATGTTTGCGATACTAAGTGTATCGTTCAAGAAAAGTTTCTACTAATTAATGTATGATACTGCTCCACAAAATTAGTTTTTACCATAAATCTGATGGAAAAAAATGTATTAAAAATACAATGAAGAACATACAGCCCCAATATTTGTACGAACAAAAGCTTGGTGCAGTTTTTATCTAAGATTTGTAGATTCAGTCTTTTAACTAAATAGCTTGATTTTGTATGGGATGTAACAGCTGTGGCGCGCGCGCACACGCACACACGCACACACACACACACACACATACATGCGCACACACACACACACACACATACACACAATACATGCACACACATACATACACACACACACACACACACATACACACACACATACACACACACACACACATACACACACACACACACCACACACACACACACCACACACAAACACACACAGACAAAAACAGACACACACACACACACACACACACACACACACACACACACACACAACACACACACACACACACACAAAACACACACACACACTTGACAGCACACATACACACACACGCACACACGCACCACACACACACATACACACACACACACACACACACACACACACACACACACACACACACACACACACACACACACACACAGAGCACACACAAACAGACAGACACACATACACACACACACACACACACACACACACACACACACACACACATACATTCACACACACACACACACACACACACACACACACACACACACACCGGACATACATTCACACACACACACACACACACACAAAGGCTAATGAATTTGTGAAGATTTGTGAAGGGGGGGGGGGGGGGGCCATTTGGGGCCAGGGGGGTATAATCAATGGGGTGTACACCCTTAACTCGTAGACATGTCTACCGCTCGGCGACATTAAAACCCCACGTGGCATAATTTCTACAGCAACGTCATCTACTCTTCTTTTTGCACCCCCACACAAAGTTTGGAGTGATTCTAGACACACCACCACACAACATTTGAAGTGATTCTGTCAAGCGGTTCAGGAGATATCCTTGCGACAGACAGAAGACAAAAAACGAGAAAAAAACACAAACAAACAAAGACACATACACGAACGAATTTAGGCTCCTTTATGATAATAATAATAATAATAGTACATTTATATAGCACTTTACCTCAAATGAGCCCAAAGCGCTTTACAATCGAACAAGTAGACAACAAAAATATAGTTTAAGAATGCACACAAACCAGCAACAACGCATATACAAAGCAACTCTCTCTCTCTCTCTCTCTCTCTCTCTCTCTCTCTCTCTCTCTCTCTCTCTCTCTCTCTCTCTCTCTCTCTCTCTCTCTCTCTCTCTCTCTCTCTCTCTCTCTCTCTCTCTCTCTCTCTCTCTCTCTCTCCCTCTCTCTCTCTCATCTACATTATTGCGCATGTACCCCCTTGGCATAAGGGTTGTAAAACTATTGTCAATAAATAATTGTCATTTGTCATTTGTCATTTTTCTCTCTCTCTCTCTCTTTCTATCTCTCTCTCTATCTCTCTCTCTCTCTCTCTCTCTCTCTCTCTCTCTCTCTCTCTCTCTCTCTCTCACACACACACACACACACACACACACACACACATACACACACACACACACACACACACACACACACACACACACACACACACACACACACACACACACACACACATTTATTGACACCGACTCATTATTCATCTTTCATTCAGTAAGCCATAGCAACTGTGTTGCACGGACTGACCACATACACCAACACAACCGTTAGAGGATACACATACAAACACACCCACACACAGCGTACGCATGCATACAGACACACACATACACGTGCGTGCACGCACAACACACAAAATCAAAACACACAGAAGCACTCACGCACGCATGTATGCACACGTACATGATCACACGCATACACAACACACACACACACACACACACACACACACACACACACACACACACACACACACACACACACACACACACACACACACACACACACACACACACACACACACTACAAAACACAGCACAAACATCATATTCACTCTTCCCTCTCGTGCACACAACGATAGACAACTGATCAAATATTTAGGATGCAGCAGGAAAAGGATGGTTTTTAAGAGATATTTTGAATGAGGAGACTGAGTTGGAGTGTTGGAGAGAAGGCAGAGAATTCCAAAGAGATGGTGCTTGATAGGGAAAAGAACGTTGGTGATTGAACTGGGAGCCAATGTAGGGAACGAAGAACCAGAGTGATATGATCGTACCTAGGGGAGCGAGAAATGAGACGAGCAGCATTATTCTGGACCCGTTGGAGCTTAGAGATGAGAGTTGATGGACAGCCAGCAAGAAGTGAGTTACAGTAGTCAAGGCGAGACAAAACAAAAGCACAGACTAGAGTCTTCACGGCATCTTGAGAGAGGAAACGGCGAATTTAACTTATTCTTCGAAGTTCTAGATAACAAGACTTGCAAACATTGGAAGCATGCTGTTTGAAAGAAAGGGTTTGGTCAAAAGTAACACCTAGATTGCGGATATATGTTGACAGCTTGATCTCAGTACCATCAATGTCGACAGAACCTGGGGGAACCTGAGTTTTAATTGTGTGGTTAGAGGCAATAAGAATCATCTCTGTCTTTTCAGCATAGTTGCAGTTTGTTATAGAACATCCATGTTTTAACAGCAGAGATGCACAACGTAGAAGAAGAAATCATTTGATCTAACTGACTCAGGTGGGCAGAAATGTACAGCTGATTATCATCGGAAAAGCTATGATGTAGAAGAGAATGCTGGTTGATGATGGCGGAGAGAGGTATAAAGAACAAAAAGGATAGGGCCTAAGACTGAACCTTGGGGCACACCGAACTGAAGACCTTTTGGAAGAGATGAAGAACCATTGGCAACAACTGTCTGTGTGCGATCAGAGAGGTAGGAAGAAAACTAGGAAAGAACAGTCCCAGATAGACCAAAGGAGGTGTGAAGTCTAGAAATGAGGATAGAGTGGTCAATAGTATCAAACGCTGCAGAAAGATCAAGGAGAGAGAGAAGAGAAACCTTGTTTTCATCCAAGGCAGTGAGTAGATCGTTCGTTATCTTCAAGAGGGCTGTCTCAGTATTGTGACCTGCTCAATAAGCAGACTGGTTTGGATAGAAAAGACCGTTTACCTGAAGATGGTCAGACAGCTGTTTAAGAACCACCTTTTCCGTGAGTTTAGAAAGGAATGAAAGATTAGAGACAGGCCGATAATTCTTTAGATTTTCAGGATCGAGACTAGGCTTCTTTAAGAGAGGTTTGACAACTGCAGATTTGAAATGAGTTGGAAAGCGGCCAGAACATAGAGACTCATTGATGATGGATGTAAAGTAAGGAAGGAGATCATCAAGACACTGGGAGAAGAGAGATGAAGGTAGAGGGTCTAGTTCACAGGTTTTAGTCTGAGTTTGGGTCAAAATCTTGTTAACCTCTTCAGTAGAAACAGAGCGGAACTCGGACCACATAGATCGGCAAAGGACAACTACAGTGAATGAAGTGATCGTCTCTACACTTGAGCGTTGAAAGGAAACATAACTGCACAAAGGGCACCCAAACCAGCACAATGGAAGAACGAAGGATAAAGAAATATACACCGATCTCCAAGAGAGCCAAAGAAGACTGCCAAGCGTGGGATATAAAATCATAACTTCACATAGCATTATTATCATTTGCGTATTATTAGCCCATAGGCTTAGTGTAAATGCACGTGAGCACAAGGTGTAAGAATACACTGTTGCCAAGTAAATTGATGTCACAGTTATTTATCTTCGCATACCATTATTATCATTACCATATCCTTACCCTGTCTTGCCAACGCGAGCTGT
>CM065712.1:10858658-10863658 GCA_017654935.2 Phymorhynchus buccinoides | reverse complement strand
CAACTCGCCGTTTCCCCACTCGCCGTTTTCTAGCTCGCCGTATAAGTTTTTCAATTTTACATTCTATTGCATTTCGCCGCATAGACCAGGGATACGAAGCAGTAGTAAAATTTTATCTTTTGTGTATTCGACACTAAATTGGACCCTAAACCTATCCCTAACCCTATCCCTAACCCTATCCCTAACCCTATAACCCTAACCCTATCCCTAACCCTAAACCCTATCCCTAACCCTATCCCTAACCCTATCCCTAACCCTACTATCCCCCTATCCCTAACCCTATTCCCTAACCCTAACCCTAATCCCTAACCCTAACCCTAAACCCTATCCCTAACCCTATCCCTAACCCTAATCCCTAACCTAACCCTCCCTAACCCTATCCCTAACCTATCCCTAAATCCTATCCCTAACCCTATCCCTAACCCTAACCCTATCCCTAATCCCTATCCCTAACCTATCCTAACCCTCTCCCTAACCCTATCCCTACCCTATCCCTACCCTACCCTAACCCTATCCCCCTATCCCTAACCCTATCCCTAACCCTATCCATAACCCTATCCCTAACCCTATCCCCTAAGCTCCCTAACCCTTCTAACCCTATCCCACATGCGCATGCGCAGACATGTTGAGAACAAATCCATTTTGAGAACGCCACACCGGCCATACGGCCCAAAGCAAGAAACACAATTCATGGCATCAATTCAGTAAACAGTGAATAAGGCGAAATAACACTGAAAAAAACACGGCGATTTGACACTGCTATGCGGTTTGGACTAAAGACGGCGAGTACGGCGAGTAGACAGCTATACGGCGAGTAGAGAAACGGGCGAATAGGTGGAGGAGGAGAAGGAGGAGGAGGAGGAGGAGGAGAAGGAGAAGGAGGACAAAGAAGAAGAAAAGAAAAAGAAGAATGGGGGAAAGGAATCAAGAAAGAATGAGGAGGAGGAGAAGGAGGACGAAAAAGAAGAAGAAGGAGAGGAAGAGGAATAGAAGAAGAAGAAGAAGAAGGAGGAGGAGGAGGAGGAGGAGGAGGAGGAGGAGGAGGAGGAGGAGAGAAAGAGAAGAAGAATAGAAGAGAAGAAGAAGAAGAGAGAAGAAGAAGAAGAAGAGGAGGCGAGAGGAGCTGAGGAGGAGGAGGAGGAGGAGGAGAAGAAGAAGAAGGAGGAGAGGAGGAGGAGGAGAAGAAGGAGGAGAAGGAGGAGGAGGAGGAGGAGGAGGAGGAGGAGGAGGAGGAAGAAGAAGAAGAAGAAGGAGGAGGAAGAGGAGGATTAGGACAAGGAGAAGAAGAAGAAGAAGGAGGAAGGAATAGGAGAAGAAGAGGAGGAGAGGAGGACGAAAGAGAAGAAGAAGGAGACCCTCCCCTTAACCCTTTCACCGCCAATGTCGCATGTTTAGCACCACAATGGTTTAACACCCATGTCACTAAAAGGCATCAAATCAGGGCCTGCTATCCAAAGACCATTATTTTCTTACTTTTGGGAGGCAAGTATAGGGCCTAATGTTATGTATATGTCACAGAGGAATTCGCAATATTGCAGATACTTTTTGTCTCTACACAATTATTTTTAATGGTATTTGTTGGCTGAAAAATGGCTGGCGGCGAAAGGGTTACTGTCATCTACTATCTTTCTGCCTTACCGGTCCATTCTCCTGCCTTTTTTTCTTTCACGAAACACTTTCAAAAAATGTCCTCCTCCAGCCGAAGTCGGACTTGCTGGGGGCCCAAACTATGTTTCTTAGTTAGGCGCATAACGGCAGCATGACGCATCTCCGCTCATAATAGACAGGAAACTGTCTGAGCGAACGACGAAGAAGAAGAAGAAGAAGAAGAAGAAGAGTGCGCGAGGCGTATACTAATTGTTATGACTGTGTCGGATTAGGCCTAATCTTTTGTGTTAATGGCTTCTGGAATGGGGTTAATTCCTTGATTGTCCGGAAACGATTGGCAAAAATACTATGTCACTGTCATGTGTGTTTTCTTACTGCGCTCTCCCCCTCCCCTCCCCTCCCCTCCCCTCCCCTCCCCCCCCTCCCCCTCCCCTCCCCCTCCCCTCCCCTCCCCTCCCCTCCCACTTCATGTATTATTATTGTACAACACCTCCCACCCACCCACCCCACCCCCCTGCAATTCTTTGTTTGTCTTCATCAGCTACCTATAATATGTATCCCACTGGTTTGGTGTGTCTTTCTAAATAGGCATTCATTCCGCAATGTTTTAGAATATCTCTCTCTCTCTCTCTTCTTCTCTCCTCTCTCTCTCTCTCTCTCCCTCTCTCTCCTCTCTCATCCTCTCTCTCTCTCTCTCCAGGTTGTAAAGAAACTATTGTAGCTTATCATTTTTCTACCCTCAATAAACACATCGTTACTTTCGTTATTTTGTATTTCTCTCTCTCTCTATACTATCCTCTCTCTCTCTCTCTCTCTCTATCTCTCTCTCACTCTCTCTCTCTCTCTCTCTCTCTCTCTGCGTAGTAGTTGAGTATTGATCCATTGATATGATTGATCCACTTGTTTGTTTGTTCGGATTTTTGTTCATTTTTATTTTTAGAGGACCTGATGAAAATAAGTATTGTTACTTATTCAGTTAGCCTCATAACATTCGAGTCGAGTTTGAGTTCTCTACATCTCTCTCTCTCTCTCTCTCTCTCTCTCTATCTCTCTCTCTCTCTCTCTCTCTCTCTCTCTCTCTCTCTCTCTCTCTAGAAAAAAATAAAAAAAAAAAAGGGAATTTGGTGAAGGGGAGGGTGCGCTCTTTCCGCTAGAAGTGTGCTGGCAGAGAGGTGATACAGAGGTCTCACAAAATAATCAGTATAGCGTATCAGGGGGGCTCATCTATCGCTATGCTCCTCTCGTTCTCTCTCTCTCTCCTCACGCACACGCACACGCACTACGCACGCACAACGCCCACACGCACACACACACACATTCACATACGTTGAACATACAGACACACACCAACATACATGCGCGCGCGTTCGCCCGCGAACACAAACGCAATTTGTCCCAAAATCTCCTTATGTGATATACATTACATTGAAGCACGAGTACACACAAAGACACCCACACACCAGACGGACAACACACACACACGCACACTACATACACACACACACACACACTACACACACACGCACACGCACACGCACACTCCACACACACCAACACACACACACGGTCGCGCGCTGCACGCCGAAACTCACACGCACACCACTTGTTTGTTGCAAAATCTACCAAAATTGACTCAAAAACCATGCATGCTTCCAAGACGTGAATAGAAGCTATTTCTAGTAATAACTCTCTCTCTCGCTCTCTATCCTCTCTGTCGCTCTTCTGACCAAGCCTACAGTCAGCTATTCTGATCAAAATCGTGTGCTCCCCCGTCTCTGGCTTCCTTTTATAAGGCTACCCGTTTTAAGAGCTCTCACCACCGCTCATGAGTGACCACCGGCACGCGCGCGCGCGAAACAACAATGACCCGTGACCCCCTTCCTGGAAGCTTTTTTTTTTTTTTTTTTTGTCGCTTTTTGCTTTTGTTTCCTTGCTTTTTTTTTTCTCGCTCGTCTACATATTTTCACTATTTTTTTGTGTGTTTTTTTTTTGGTCAAGGGGCTTTTGGTCTTTGGCTTCGCTTCAGAATCGTGTCGCTGAGTTTGTAAAGGTGTGAATGAGGGCAGGGTCAGGTAGGTACGGTTAGGTAGGAAGGTATGGGGTGGGTGGGTGGAAAGAAGGAGAGGGTGAGAGGGAAGCCGGGTGTGTGGGAAACGGCTGGGGGTGGGGGTGGAGAAGAGAGAGAAGAGGAGATAGAGCAGAGTAAGAGAGAGTAGAGAGGATAGAGAGAGAGAGAGAGAGAGAGAGAACGAACGACGAAACTTCTTTTGATGAGGGAAAGAGCAAGCACGACAATGTGCTTGTTTACATCTTGCCCTGTAAACAATGGGAGATAAGTTTTGAATTATAATTCCAAACAATGAAAAAGAAAGAAAAAAATAAAAGCATAGCACACTAAATCACATCATTATATAAAAGCTAACTGTCCGTCCGTCCGTCCGAAACACAGAACGCGACGGGCCTTATAACTAAAAACCCGCGCCTCCGCTTCTCATTATAACTCCGCCGTTTTTTTTCGACTACTATCAGCCCTAACGTGGCGATTGGCAACGGCAACCGAACCAAGGCGGCCGTGTCCCATTAGCGCAGTTTGGCAAATGCGCGAACCGCGTATCACCGGCCTCTCGCGCCCGTACTTCCGGTATTTGTTATTTTCCTGACGGATTGCCTTCAAATTTGGAAGGTAGATGACGCGGGTACAGTGACCGATAGGTGTGGCCAAACGGGAAGCGAATCAGGATTTATAAACGCGCGCGATATGCGCCGGTTTTCATCACATTTCTGTCAAACTTTTCACACAAACCACAGTGAACGAGACCTGACATTACTCGACATTTGGAACGTGCATGACCAAGGATAATATGTGACAAACCTTTGGTGCAAGGTTTCGAACCAGCATCCATTCATAACCGCGCGGAATTAATATGGAGCCAATTTAAACATTTGGCAGGGCCCCGGCATTCAAGAGCCGTCCACGAACAAACAGTTTACACAGAAAGAACTCATACTGCGCAATAGCGCGTGAGGGCGTCGGGGCAAAAAAAAGGTTGGAGAGCGGATATTACTTTAGAGAGGTACAATATCCAGTATTCAAACCGAGTTAGAGCGAGAATTACCATTAGGGCGAGGGACGGATCGGGTTGGAACGGGATGAGAGAAGAATATTGGAAGGAGGGAGAGACCATAAAAGTAATAATATAATATTTTCGCGGGAGCCCATCTCAAGCGTTACTTCCTACAGCGTTACTCGGTACTTGGCGTTACCGGTACTAGGCCGTTACCGGTACTAGGCGTTGCGCTAGTAATTAGGTAAGTGAAGAAAGAATGCAAAGTTTCCACAACGCCCTGCGCGCACCGGCACTACGACAACACGCACTCGACGCACCTCACCC
>CM065712.1:10793300-10795800 GCA_017654935.2 Phymorhynchus buccinoides | reverse complement strand
TTCACAAACCGCGGCGTAACCAGACCCGACATTGACAGGGATAGTGACTATCGTCGTGCAAATTTTCAACACCATCCGTTCATAAACACGTGCTATAAATCGATTTATTTTGCAGGACGCTAATTTCAACCAACACTTGACACATAAGCAAAGACTCTAAAAGGGGAAGATGGACTACTTAAGAGTTACGGCGAGCCTGGCTGATAGAGTTATCGTTAGTGGGGTAGTTCACAGTGGCGGCTATGCAAAGACTCAGATTGGAATTTGAACGGATAATTCAACTGGCCTATCGACGTGTTATGTCATAAAGATGTTTAAAAGGGACACAACCAGTGTTTCTGTCCTCACTACTCATATAGGGAAAAGGGACCAGATGTTAGTCTTTTCTTTTCAATGTCTTTGGCTCTTTGCTTGCCTCCCGGCCGCGAAGAAGAAGCTTAGGTTTTTACGTCCTCTCGGCCCATAAGGGCACATATGAGACATTTTTACTTGGGTTTGTTTGTGGGACAGAACAAAATATAAAAACGTTACGGGGACGAGGACATACATAGAAAAATATTTAGGGAGATATTTTTTTTAGAGGCGCAAGCTGATTAGAATTTTAATCTGACGAGGTTTTTAGGCTATTTAAAGGAGTCTGGTAATACTTTGTTAAAATTTAGATAGTTTTTATTTTTTATTAAAATCTTTAATAGATAAAAATTTCTTTTGTTGTTTTTGCCTTTTGTGGCCCAACCGAAACCCTAAACTCCCCCCGGGATTAAAATTTCAGGGCTACAAATGTTAAAAGAAGATTTAACTTCGATTTTTAATAATAAAAAACCAATAATGGCCCTTATTTATTTTTAAAACTGTTTATATACATATTTATATTCGACTTTTTACCCCAAAAAAATTGTAAATAAAAGGGAAATCTACCAAAAATATACGTGCCCTACCGGGGGAAGATACATCTACCCCCGGGACTTCCCTATAAGTTAGGGGGAAAATCTACATCACGGGCTGAAAAAAGTTTAGTATGTCCTAGTTTACAGGGGAAAATTTACATCTCGGACTTAAGTTATAATCTTTGATTAAATTTTTTTTTTTTTTTTTAATCTAAGGTAGTAAAAGATTTGTTAAGATATTTATTTTAAGTGAACGAAATATTTGTTGTAATGTATGGTAAAAGATTTATTAAAATATTTATCTTAAGCGAACGAAGCGAGGCTGTTATATAAAACTTGACATTGAACCGAGTAGTGATATAGGGTGCCATGATAAATTTTGGTAGTAGTTTTAAGAATTGGCTTGTGCCAATTAGTAAGCGTCAATCAAGAGATCGTCCTCTCTTAATAGATAAGGTAATCATGTTGCAATTTAAGTATGGGTGGTTAAGTATTAGAGATTAAAAGGAGATAAAAATGATCTAAGTCAAGGTATATATGGTATCCGGGTATAGTTTGTTAAAAATTATGATAAAAGATTAGGAGATAACCTCCCGGCCGCGAATGAATGAATGAAATCGAAATTTTACGTCCTCTCGACCTGGGAAGGCACATATGGGACATTCCTCCTGGCCGCGAGCGCGCTGCAGCTATTTTTATACAGACAGTGGAGAGAGAGAGAGAGAGAGAGAGAGAGAGAGAGAGAGAGAGAGAGAGAGAGAGAGAGAGAGAGAGGGTGAGAGAGAGAAACTGACTGGGGTGTGGGTGGGGGTGGGGGTGGGAGTAGAACACAGCAAGCTTCCCCCCCTAGGGATACTGGGAGGGGGGGGGGTCTTCCGTACAAATAGTTCCCCACCTTCTGGAAGTTATGTGCTTATAACTACCTCTAATCTGTCAGTCTCTTTGATTCTGCCTTTTCCCTTTGCATGCTGTTATCTACTATCGTTCTGCCTTTCCGGTCCATTCTCCTGCCTTTTTTCAAGAAATACTTTCAAAAAGATTTCCTCTACTGGGCCTAATTATTCTTACTTAGGCGCATAACAGCAGCATGATGCATCTACGTTCGTAATTGACAGAAACATGCCTGAACGACCGAAGAACAAGAACTTAGAAGACGAAGAAGAAGAAGAAGTACTACTCTCTCTCTCTCTCTCTCTCTCTCTGCGTGCGCGAGGTCAAAGTCGAAATGATTATGAAACACTCTTTGAGATGATGATGCCCCCCCCCCCCCCCCCCCTGAAAAGAAAGACCTTACACATTTGTGATCCATTTTCTTGGAAGGTGAAATGCTGCCTTCTTCTTAGAAATGTAAAACCGAAAGTTTCACTTTCGTGTGTTTGAGACTGGCTGTCTGTTGAAAGCCACAATAGCAAACAAGTGTGTCGCCGAGTGGCAGATAAGTCCCCGAGCAAGTAGATGTGGGGAGGGGGTAGGTGTAGGGAGGAGATAGCTGCCACAGGGTTAAAACTGCCACGGGGGTTAACTGCTACGGGGCGATTGCTAGTCCTTGTTAAATAAAGCTGTTTTAGTGTTCAGTGTTCTCTCTCTCACTCTCTCTCCCTCACTCTCCCCCC
>CM065712.1:10778300-10788300 GCA_017654935.2 Phymorhynchus buccinoides | reverse complement strand
TCTCTCTCTCTCTCTCTCTCTCTCTCTCTCTCTCTCTCTCTCTCCAGTTAATATGGTCACTCTTTCTTATCATTGTTTGGGTGGTAGGCGGAGTATGGTCTGTAAGTAGAAGGGCAGTTCGTAATGGTTAATAAGTGGTCAATTATTCATAACACTTCGCTCTTTGACCTATGCTATAGTGATTGAGTGTGTGTGTGTGTGTGTGTGTGTGTGTGTGTGTGTGTGTGCGTGTGCGTGCGTGCGTTCGTGCGTGTGTGCGTGTGCGTGCGTGTGCGTGCGTGTGTGTGCGTGTGTGCGCGTGCGTGCGTGCGCGCGTGCGTGTGCGTGTGCGCGCGCGCGCGCGCGTTGTGCGTGTGTGTGTGTGTGTGTGTGCGCGCGTGTGTGCGCGCGCGAGTGCGTGCGTGTGTGTGTGTGTGTGTGTGTGTGTTATGTGTGTCAACCAAAGCCCTTCACCCTTTGTTCCATTAGCCGGCCAGTGAGTGAGTGAGTGACCACTACCTTTACACTCTACTTTGTTTGACCCCCCCCCCTCCCCTAGCTCTCTCATTCATTGACCAATATCTCCAATCTAAGGTCATTGCCATTGAACTTTCTTTTTTTTTAAGTTTGCGAAATATTGGAAAGGAGGAAGTGTGAGAGAGATAAGGAGAGAGAGAGCGGGTGTAGAGAGGGAGAGAGAGAGAGAGAGAGAGAGAGAGACGAGAGAGAGATGAGAGAGAGAGGAGAGAGAGAGAGAGAGAGAGAGAGAGAGAGAGAGAGAGAGAGAGAGAGAGAGAGAGAGAGAGAGAGAGAGAGAGAGAGAGAGAGAGAGATGCCTTGATTGTCAGCGTGTTAAGATTTTAAAAAACTTTTGACAGTAATATCTCTTAACTTTCCCGAAAGAAAAAACAAAACACGATCTTTTAAATGTTTCGATATAACAGTAGAATATTTATATAATTCCGACAGTAAAAGATCTTTAAATTGTCTCGTTAGCACACGAAAGGGACATTAAGTGTCAAAAATGACAATACCTTCAAACAAAAAAAGTCCATCTTAGCTCATCACAAATGTATGAGAGAAGTGACGGGGGGGGAAAAAAAAAAAAAAAAAAAAAAAAAGATAAGAAAAAAGGGAAGAAAACAGAAAAGAAAAGAAAAAGAAACAAGGGCGTCGCCGAGCGGCAGACATGTCCGTCACCAGCAATGCCACGCACTTGCGACACCCCGTAGAGTGTCACATCCTGACACAAAATTGGAAGGTATTCTGTCTTCTAGTTCACGAGATACAGCTTGAAGGAGAAACATATAGCGCAAAGAAGGAAATTTCGGTTTTCAAGGTCACACTTCAAGGTCAAGGTCAGCATGGTGATAATGTATGCTCGGATGTTTTCTTCTCTAGGGTATACAGTACCACACACAATCTGAAGCGCTTCTGTCAAGTACAAATGTGGAAAATATGGCTTAAAACCCAATGTGTAGACCCCTACCACATTCAAGGCCTACCAATCGCCCGAACCGTGACGTTGACCTTGACGTATGCCACCATCAGAACGGGCATAAGCCAAAGTACCTTCATGCCAACTTTGAAGACTCTAACACTAACGGTGTGGGAGTTATGGCCCCTGAAAGATTTTCGGTTTTCAAGGTCGTACGCCAAGGTCAAGATCACGACGGCAAAATGGTTTGCGCGGATGCCTTCCTCTCATGGTGATACACCAGCACACAAAGTTTGACGTGATTAGGTCAACCCGTTCGAAAGATATCCTTGGGACAGACAGAAGGAGAAAAAATGACCCTCCGATTTTCAGGCTCCAGCGATCGTTTTGACCTTGACATTGACCTTGATCGGTATGCCATCATCAGAACGGGCATAAGCCAAACCACCTTCATACCAAGTTTCAACATCCTATGTTGATCGGTACCCGAGATATGGCTAAAGTTTCGGTTTTGAAGGTCGTACGTCAAGGTCAAGGTCACGACGGCAAAATGGTTTGCGCGGATCTCTTCCTATTAAGGTGGCACACCTTCACACAAAATTTGACGCGATTCGGTCAAGCGGTTCGGGAGATATCCTTGGGACAGACAGAAGAAAAAAAGAAGAACCCCCCCCCCAGATAAACCAGCCCATCGCAAAGTCCGATCACCTTCGGTGACGGACAATGAAAAGAAAGGCGGGGACAGTGAAGGGTCAAAAAAGAAAGAAAAAACTAAAGAGTGTCAAAATGACCATTCTGAGAAAATGGCACAGTTGAAACTTCAGGCAATGCCCGTTCTAATGTTTTGTTCCCCAGCTTAAGCGCTCTGGGGGCACACCCAGTGCCATGTGAGCATTTCGCATGGCCTTGGGTGGGAAGACTACGTGTATGGCTGCTCTTAAAGGACCCCGCCACATGGGCGGCCACACTCCGACTTCAGGGGAGACTCGTTCTAATGATAGAACTAGAGGCAAAGCCTTCAAGGCTCACTCGAACAGGAACATGTGGGAAAACAACAAGGATTGAGGGGGGTGTCTAAAGTACAAGATTGACAATAAAATTGTAAAGTACAAATGAAACTATCGTTAATGGATACAACTAAAAAATATTTTAAAAAATGTGCCCGTGCCGAGAATCGGACCCGGAACCATTGGCATGACAGACAGACACTCTACCAATGAGCTATCGAGGCTTTCAGTGTTGATGGGTTTCTTAACTCATGTTGCCTGTTGAATACTCTCTAACCCACTAGTCTAAAATGTTATTTGTTTGTTACCTGTTTACAGTGTTGTTGTAAGTATTGAATTATTCAAATCATTATTGTTTAAAAGCTAGCATAGACATCTATATGCGTGCAAAGTTTGAACAATGTATGCCTTCTATTTCCCGAGAAAATGCCAACGTTAAAGTTTGGAGATTAGACCACAGACGCAACACTAACGCACACGCGCACGCACAACGCACACACACACACACACACACACACACACACACACACACCACACACACACACACACACACACACACACACACACACACACAAACACACAACCGAACAACTATCATACTATAGACTCACTTCGTGTTAACTTCGTTAACACGAGTGAGCCAAAAAACATTCTTGTATCATTTTCCTTTGAAGAGCATTTAAGGTTGGTAAGGTGACTGTCAGCCATTTTGAGAAATCACAGTCTAAAGTACTAGCCTGTCTTAACAAACACTAGCGCAACGCTAGTAACGGTAATGCCTAGTAACAGTAACGCCTAGTAACGATAACGCCAAGTACTGTTAACGCTGAGTACAGCAAATTTGAAACGATTCGGTTAAGAAACGGTGGAGTTATAAGGCCCCTTTTCGCGTTGGCGCTGCTCTGAGAGTGATGCGCTCTCCCTAGTAATGGCAACGCCTAGTAACGGTAACGCCAAGTACTGGTAATGCTGAGTACAGCAAATTTGAAACGATTCTGTTAAGAAACGGCAGAGTTATAAGGCCCCGTTTCCCGTTGGCGCTGCTCTGAGAGTGACGCGCTCTCCCGATTTTCTTCCAATTTGCTGCCAGGCTTTGCCCCGGCAACAGCAAAACCGCGCAAATGACACGACCACCTCGGTTGCCATTGCCATCGCCCCGTTAAGGCTCACAGCAAATTTGAAGTGATTTGGTCGAAAAACGGCGGAGTTATAAGGCCCGTTTCGTGTTTCACACACACACACACACACACACACACACACACACACACACAAACGGACACTTGCTAAATTACTATATGATGCATCAACCTACTCATTTTAAAGTACTTTTAGGCATATTTAGAGACCATAATTAATAAAGATTAATCTTTATGGATACCAAAGATAAGATGTTAGAGAACACAAAAATACTCATAACTCAAAATTGACAACACAACACAAATATATTTTTCACTTTGCAAGCCTGTTTGTGGGAAACCAGCCCAGCGACTTAATGTCCCTTTCGTGGTGCCGGGTCACAATTTATTCCAACTGCGCTGACATTAGAATCTTTAAATTACCCATGACAGTGGGATCTTTTAAAAATAGACACGACGGGGTCTTTAAATTTGCGTAGTAGACAAGCCCCGCTTTCAGCACGTTCAAGAATGCATAGTCATGCGTGGAACAATGACGTTTGCACTCGCACAACTGCTGCACCTATGTGCCATTTTCTCAGAAAACCTAGCCCCTTTTCAGTTGCGTGCTTTATCTTTTTTAAAAATTAAAAAAAAAAATTTAAGGTCTCTGTACGCGTTAACTTTTTCACTCTTTCCTCATGGCAACACAGAGATTAGGCAAAGTGATCTTAGCACTGTGTGTCCATGGGCAAAAGAGTGGGGGAAATGTGAACGTGCATTGAGATCTTAAAGGGGCCCCCTGACGGATGAGTTTTTTGCAAGAAACGCGTCGAGATCACCAGAAAGACAGCCTTTACAAGGATTTGCTCTGGTTTCATAGAAATCAAACCGTCAAATCGGCGATTCCTCCTTGGTGGAGGTGCTGGAAGTCAAATGATTTCACCCAAAGAGAAGGCGTGTATCGTCTCTTTTCTAATGGCCGCCCAATCGTTTGCACGAAATTTTCGCAATAAAAGCCTTTTTATTTTTTTAATTATTTTTAAATCTTATGCAGTTTATCTAAAGGAGTTTCGCTCACAACAAAGGAATTAGCTCCCTTTTTTTTAATTTTTTTTTTTACTGCACTACCAATAAACGAAAACGCTTCAACCACAATGAGTGACCTCCACCCACCCCATCCAAAATGGCTACTCTTTCCGGCATCTCCGCCAAGGAGGAATCGCCGTTTTGACGGTTTGATTTCTAGGAAACCAGAGCAAAGTGAGTGTTCCGAACTTTGAAAAGGCTGTCTTTCAAGGATCTCGACGTGTTTCTTGCAAGAACGCATCCGTCAGGGTCCACCTTTAAGCAGTTCTGATATTAACCTAGACACCGTTCGTATCTGTCTACTCTCTTGACACGGTTTAGTGTGATACGTTAAGTTTATAAGGGTCGAGACAGTTTGCTAAGGGACATGATAGAAAGGCCTCTGTGTGTTGTTGATGCTCTTCAGATTAACGACTGTTAAGCCCTTCCGCGGACATTTGTCCTCTCGTGGATACCATGATTTACAATAAGCCTAGGGTCTCCTAGAGCCATGTATTTTCTTGATCATCATGTCACAAACCTATAATTCAGATCCCGAATTTTGAACCGCCAGTTCAAACCTCCGCCAAGAAAGACTCGCAAAACCGAAATTTCCTTCTTTCTTTTTTTATGTCCAAGCTGTATCTCATGAACCAGTGGGGTAGAATGGCTTCAGATTTTGTGTGGTAATGTAACATGGCGAGTAATGAAATAAATACTTGCAATAAATACCAACAAAACCCTCAGAAACAGAGTCATTTTAAACTAATGTGCGCGTAAGGACAAAATGTGCACGAGAGGATTTAACACACGTCCTTCCACTAAAAAGTCATTCAGACAATATTAGATTGTGATAGTGGTGTGGTGAGTGTGAGTGGGTGTGTCTGTAAGAGAGAGAGAGAGTGTAAGTAGTAAAGCTAGTTAGTTAATCTATTACAGTCAAGTATTAAAGTAAGTAATAGATAAGTGATACA
Source organism: Phymorhynchus buccinoides (assembly GCA_017654935.2). NCBI lineage: Eukaryota > Metazoa > Mollusca > Gastropoda > Neogastropoda > Raphitomidae > Phymorhynchus > Phymorhynchus buccinoides. Next base: position 10,782,719 of record CM065712.1, on the reverse strand, counting down.
GGCCTAATAATAACAACACCCCACCCACCACCACCACCACACACACACACACACACACACCATTAGAAAGGTTAACTTAAATAAAGAAAATATATAACCGAACAATGAACAATGCTAAAGATTAAATACTAAGTGAACTACGTAATAAACATCTACAAACTGAATCAAGAACAGAATAATTGTTCAGTATACATGGTAGAGACAATGATGTCGACCCATCACTAAAACCGTTAATACAGTGGAACCTCCCTTATAAGACCTTCGAAAATCATCCAAAATTTAGGTCTTATTTTTTTTTCTTATAAGGGAGGGGTCTTATTTTATCACAATTTTTGATCGCTTCTCGGCCTTTTGGCTAAAACAGTGATTCAGGAACATAAATTTTTGTTTATACCCTGGTTGGTTTGTTCAGCCCGTCGTACATGGCGAAAGCCGATACGCGACGTTAAACTGAACTTCCATAAGGGAGGCAATTTTTAATACTTACAAAAGAAGGGCGATGTCTCAGAGAAGTAGGTCTTATTTATGTGGGAGGGAGTCTTATAATGGGAGGTCTTATAAGGGAGGTTCCACTGTACCCACATTTTGAAAAAGTTCTGTTGCTTTAGGACAGTGAATCAGTAAATGCCTGACTCTCAAAGATTCACCACTCATACATTTAACATTCTGACAATATTTTGTTTTAAAATGAATTCAACCGAAGTCTATGGATTTAGACTTTCAATCTCCCTGGGCCTGTATTCACGTTGAGATAGCATGAGACTTAGCATGATGCTAACTTAGAAGCTCTTCCAAAAGTCCTATTGGCCTATTGGCCTGGACGAGAAAATAACAGGTTTGTATATAATTAGTTCCCGTTGTGTCTGTCATTAGATTTAATACAGTTATTATAATATTGAACGTCTGAGCCCATCAATACAGTTTTGACATTTTTATGAGATGCTTTGTTTAAATAATTGAGAAACATTCTGTCAGATCTAAGGAACATTAGAGTCGGTGTAGAGTGGCACAGTGGTATCGCGTTCGCTTCGTGTCAAGTAAACCCGAGTTCGAACCTGGGTACAGGGTTTTTTCCCCCTCTCATTCTGCACTAGGCCTTAACGGTCTGAACGTGGAGTCTTTCGGATGAGACGATAAACCGAGGTCCCGTGTGCCCATGCACTTAGCATACGCTAAACCCAGTGGCAACGAAAAAGTTGTCATTTGGTCAAAATTTACACCCCACCCCCTTCCTCATCAGTGACAAAAATCGCATGCAAAAAAAAAAAAAAATGGGTTGGCGCGCCCTCTGGCTGCGACGCGCTCTCCAGGTGGGAGCAACCCGAATTTCACAGAGATGCGTTTGTGACTATAAAGTACCTAATAATAATTAATTGATACTGCTTCGTTAGTATTTTGAGGTGAAGAGGGGGGGGGGAATGGTTTTATATTTTTCCTCTCTCCCCACCCCCCTTTACTCCCACACCCAACTGCCATTTATGACTCACTGTCCCCAACCTCTCTCATCTCAAAACTGTTGGTCTTTTTTTTTATACCTGATTTGTGTTCACACATGCAGGGGCTTGCTCTTTAATTGGTTTCAACTTGGTAAATGTATCATTTACGCACTGGACTGTAGAGGGGAAGTATTGGTTTGATTTTTATCTTGTTGATTTTTTCTCTCTCATTTTGTTGCCTGCGTTTTTGCTCCTTTTGCTATAATTATTTGCTGTTTTGCTGTTTTCTTGTGTGTCTGTGTTGATAAAGGCGCATTCGCCGAAATATCCAGTAGTTTTGCTTTGTCTCTTGTGAAATAAAATAACGTCACTTTACACTTGTCGTGGGCTATATTCACATTAATTTTATGCCCGTCTGCTGGCGTCAGGAACGATAATTTGCAACAGAAAAGAACATAGCGATTGCTTTTCAGTCAACAGATTATCGTTCTTGACCGGGTTGACGGGCCTAAATGTGAATATAGCCGTTGTTTGTGTGTCTATGTTGATAAAGAATGGCGCATTCGCCGAAATATCCGGTAGTTTTGTCTCTTGTGAATAAAATAACGTCACTTTACACCTGTCGTGTAGTTGTTTGTTTGTTGTTATGTTAGTGATACAAAAAAAAGGCGCATTCGCCAAATATCCAGTAGTTTTGTTTCGTCTCTTGCGAATAAAATAGCGTCATCTTTACACATTGTCGTGTAGTGTTTTGTTTGTTGCGTGTATTACGTTTTTTCCTTAACAATAGATATCAATGTAGTAAAATTGTAAAGCGCTTAGAGCTTTAAGGATGTTAAGCTCTATTGTAAATTGCCTGAATAACTAAATAAATAAATAAATTATGATTTTGTTGCATCCTCCACACCCCAATAGCCGTAAAAGGATTAGATTTATCTTGCAGCCAACATTCCCCCGAAGACGGAATGTGGCTGCCCACTTGGCGGGGTAATACTAAATGTTTTCATCCCTAGCTGACGCACTTGTACCACAGTGTTCAAGTGCTTCGGCTGTTGGGATGATCCCTGGAGTCTTTTAGCCAGGGTACGTGAAAAACCACCACCACCACAACACACAAGCAACACAACAACAACAACAACAGCAACACAACAACAACAGCAACAATAACAGCACAACAACAACAATGACAACAACAACAACAACAAAACACAACAGCCAACAGCAACAACAACAACAACAACAACAAACACAAGTGCAACGCCGAGCGGCTGCAAAGTCCCCTCGCAGCATCGCCGAGGTACTCCGAAATCGGAATGTGTCGGCTGTACACATACACATAAAAACGCATCAAAACAGCACGTAACTACATAAAAAGGCATCAAAACAGCCTGCACTTAACTGAATAGTTTTTTTTTTTATATATATATATATAGCCTTGGGGTTCGGACCCGTGATTTGAGCGCGCGCGATCAATGCGCACACGCGCGCACAGAAAAATTCATGACAACTGTGTTATATAGACCATTCATCAAGAAATGTTGTGAAAAAAACTGCATTAAAATACATGCAAAACTTCGCGAGATATTAGCGATTATGTGTTTCGGGGTTTGAACCCCGTAACTGGCGCGACCTTGACCTTAATGTAAAACTAAATACATCAGTGGATAGCTTGCATCCTTGGCAAACTAGTATACCAAATTTGATGATGATAGACTGAATAGTTTTTGAGAAAAACGGACGAATAGCGGACGGACGGAGGCCCGCCGGACGGACGGACGGACGACGGACGGACGGACCAGACAAAAACAATAGCTCCCCGAACCTTCGGCTCGGGGACTAACAACAACAACAACTACACCTACAACATCTTGCAGCTTGAATCTTCAATCTTTTTCAGTCTGGCCATCTGTGTCCGTCCGTCCGTCCGTCGTCCGTCTGTCTGTCTGTCTGATCTGATCTGTGTTTATCTGTTTATAACGGAAAACCCGATTTAAAAAGCCTAGAATGCTTGACAAATTTAAAACACTAGAGCTATTTAAGACGCTAGACCACCAGCCTGCGCGGCAGCATTTTCCGCTCCAGTGACCTTGACCTTTGACCTATGACCTTCATTTTTGAATTTGGCCGAGATACTCTTAGTACCTATCCGCATGCAAAATGTGAGCGTCCTAGGTCCCTCCGTTATCATGCCAGGTGTTCGGCAGCATTTTTGGCGCCAATGACTTTGACCTTTGACCTTTATTGTTTTTTAAAACTTGGCCTAGATATATATTTAGTACCTATCCGCATGCAAAATTTGAGCGTCCTAGGTCCCTCCGTTATCGTATGTATCAGGTGTTCGGCAGCATTTTCGGCTCTACTTACCTTGACCTTAGATCTATGACCTTCATTTTGTCACTTGGCCTAGATATATTTAGTACCTATCCGCATGCACGATTTGAGCATCCTAGGTCACTCCGTTATCGTGCCAGGTATTGGCAGGGAACAGCGTTTTCGGCTCTAGTGACCTTGACCTTAGACGTATGACCTTCATTTTCGAACCTGGCCTAGATATGCGTAGTACCTATCCGCTTGCGAGAATGTGAGCGTCCTAGGTCTCTTCTGGCAAAAGGTTACCGTGTTAAGATTGATAGATAGATAGTCAGCCACATAAATCCACTGAAAACATTACCAGCTTCGCTCACTACTACGTTCGCGGATGGTAATAAACACGTTAATCCACGTATTTTGCCCGTTTCTCTTAAAGACACCGCCCCCCCCCCCCCGTGACGCTATGGTGGGTCTTTACACAGTGCGGGGTATTTAAAGACCCCCCCTTGTCACGTGTCACATTTCTTTGCTTGGCTGCTTCTTGTTGTTGTTGTTGTTGTTGTTGTGGTTGTCTTTTTTTGTTGTTGTTGTGTTGTTGTTTTGTTTGTTGTTGTTGTTGTTGTTGTTTGTGTTTTTGTTGTTGTTGTTGTTGTTTGTTGTTGTTGTTGTTGTT
>CM065712.1:10770800-10773300 GCA_017654935.2 Phymorhynchus buccinoides | reverse complement strand
TACTAATCTTCTTTGACATTCTCCAGCCTTTTTGTTTCAACAAACAAACAAGAATCTTCACAATAATTTGTCTCCTTTGAGCAGCGGAGAGACCAGTGAACACTGAAAACCGGACACATACGTACCTTACCCATTATGGCTGTATGGCCTGGGATTCTTTTTTTTCCTATTTGAGCAGTTTTGTTGCCGGGCATTGTGGTGGAGTTTGAAAAGCTGTGTGTGTATTTAATTGATGATGATGATGATGATGATGATTAATTATTATTATTATTATTAAATAACGATAATATTATTTTAGATTTGGATCTGTATTGTTATTATTATTATTATTATTATCATCATCATCACAAAAATACAATTTCATCATCAGAAGCATATACCGTGATCTCTAAAATGAAAACGTTATTATTATTATTATTATTATTATTATACAAACAAGATTATTATGAACAAAACATATTATGTTAAAATAATAATAATATTAACACACATAATAATTCAATTTTCATTTGTAAATTTGGACCTCTGTATCATTTTCATTTTCAGCCAGTTTTTTTTTTTTCATTTTGCTTTTTTTTTGGGGGGGGGGGGTTGGGCTTTCTCTTCGTTTGTTTGCTTGCTCTTTTTGATGGCTTCCTGGACGTTTGTCCGACGGACATTTGGACGGACACGTGGATATTTCACCCAATCATTCGGACATTTGTCCGAAAGGACTATTATTTTAAAAACCGAAAGTGACATCTAGTTATAAGATTTGTTTTTCTTTCGATCTCGCTAACTCACTCACACAATGCGCGAGAGTCAGTGATGTGATATTCTATGATAATGATAACTAATCGATGATATATATATATATATGTTATGCCCAATCCATGAAATTGCCCATCAAAAATGGTTTGCCCTGTTCGTGAAATAGCCAATTTATAACTTGCAATTGAGAAAAGCAATATGAATGAAAAATAGTTTTTGTTCATTAGCACACAGTGGATCAAGAATTGGTTCAAACGAATGAGAAATCTCATCTGTAGAGTTGAGTTAAAATTATTTTATTCAGACTTAATTTGATAAAACGTTTGATTCAACATGTGGCTCAGGCATGCCCATTTCATGATATAGGGCAATTTCCAGCTTAGCATATCTGGTCGAGTTGGGGAAGGGAGAAGGGGGGGGGGGGGGGGGGGAAATTCGGGTTGCAGGGTAGGGCATGCAAATACAATGTAGAAAAGTGTGATACCATTGAATCAATCTTAATCAATACCTGTGTGAATGGGGATTCAAAAATGTGATATACATTGTCCAATTCATAAATTGGGCAAAGCATTTCACGCCCATCTTCATGAAATAGGCAATTTCTTATTTGGATTGGGCGTAACATATATATATATTTGTGTGTTAACTGATGACCAGATCCTTGATCGTGGGCTCATAGAAGGAAGAAGAAGAAGAAGAGACTTAGAAGAAGAAGCTCTTCCAATGTCCTAAGAAGAAGAAAGAAGAAGAAGAAGAAGAATCTCAAGAAGACCCAGATATCTCCAACATTTCGCAAAACCTTGGTCACGCCACAGACACAACTCTGTATAACGTGTGGGTGTAGAGCAACGAGTTGTAAAGGTAAGTCGATATTGTTGTTAACCCTTTCGCCGTCAGTCATTTTCAGCTAAAAACGACAACGACAGACCTGAATACCGACAAAGTGATTTTTTTTTTTTTTTTTTTTTATAGGTTTGTTTGAACTTTAAACTGGGAAGAGAAAAATAAATGATCTGCAATATTGGGAATTCCTCTGTGACATGCATAACATTAGGCCTATCCTTACCTCCCAAAATTAAGAAAACAGGGTCTTTGGATAACAGGCCCTGATTTGATGACTTTTAGCAGACATGGGTGTTAAACCAGTGTGGTGCATAAATGTGACATTGGCGGTGAAAGGGTTAAAAACGAATTGTATTGTGTCGTGTATTTCATGTTATGAAATGTAAGTGAATAAGTCCACCTGCTTTTGATTTTGTTGTGTAGTGTGTGTTTGTGTTTGTTTGTTTGTTTTATATAGGAAAATTGCAACGACAAAGCACCGCAAAAATAACCAAAGGAGGCATCATTTACATTTACATTTACGCAGTTTTTTTTGGGGGGTTAAATTAACATTGATTGTGAGGAAGGCAGATCAGTGAGTGAGTGGGTGGGTGGGTGAGGATGCAAGACGTTAGAGGGGTATGCATAGTCACGCGATGGTTTGGAGTCAAAACCGGACTATCTTTAGATAGTCCATTGACATATTATTGAACTTATTACGAAAACTAATAACTTGTATAAAAAAAAAGACTGCTGAAATATAAAAAGCAAAACCCCCTTTTTTTTATATTTCTGCAGTCATTGTTTGATACAAGTTATTAGTTTTGTGTAATAAATCCAATAATAGATTACGTCAATGGACTGTTTAAAGATAGTCCGTTTTGACTCCAAGACATCGAGTCTGTGTGTGTGTGTGTGTGTGTGTGTG
>CM065712.1:10763300-10768300 GCA_017654935.2 Phymorhynchus buccinoides | reverse complement strand
AAAGAGGGTCAGAAACTGAACGTAAAGTGCGAGCTGGCGTAGAGAAAAGATTTCGACTGCAATATTGGGGATTCCTCTGTAACCTGCATAAATTAGGGCCTGTTCTTACTTCCAAAATTAAGAACATAAGGTCACTGGATACCAGACCCTCGTTCGATGCCTTTCAGTGACATGGGTGTTCAATCATTGTGGTGCCAAGAGGCGACAGTGGCGATGAAAGGGTTTTAAGCCACCAACAGCTTAACCTATTGTACTAGTAGACTCAACAACAGACCTTTTCTCGTTGATTCTAGTGACCAATGTCAACATGTACAGTTATCGTCTTTCGATCTTCCTGACTGGCCCCTAGACTTTAAAGGTGGACCCTGACGGATGAGGTTTTTTTTGTTGCAAGAAACACGTCGAGATCGAACGAAAATTGTGTTTTACGTCCTCTCCGTCTGGAACAGACACATATGGGACATTTGTAGATACAAAGATGGTGGGAACAATACTGGAGGCAATGCCCGAAGGCAGTGCAACACCAGTAAAGTCCTTTTTTTAAAAAAAACAATACAGATAGGTGTAGCGGTAACCACGCCTCAGTTTAAACCTCATCGGCTATGGTACCGCCACAAGATATAGTATTATATAATGAGGCTGATACACGTCGAGATCACCAGAAAGACAGCCTTTTCAAGGATTGGACACACTCACTTTGCTATGGTTTTTATATAAATCAAAGCGTCAGAAACGGCGATTCCTCCTTGGCGGAGATGCTGGAAGTAAAATTATTTCATTCTAATGGCCGCCCGAGTTTAGACCAAATAGTTTGCACGAAATTCGGGATTCACAGAGACGACATTCAGGACACACAGAGTCAGGGACGCGTAGAGACGAAATTGGGGACACAGAGACGAAATTGGGGACACATAGAGACAGGGACACATAGAGACGCCATCGGGGGGCCATTACATTAGGGACGAGAGAGCGCCATGCTATGTAAACGAGTGACCAATGTCAATATTTTATTAGCTCGTCGTCATTCGATCTTCCAGAATGACCCTAGACTGCTAGACATAAGCCGTGTACACATTAGAAGCGTAAGTTCCGTACGGAAACCCCTAAGTAAGTGGAAGAAAGAAGGGTAAAACATTTACGGATATAGGGGAAATTCGGACACGCGCGCAAATCAATCGTTTCCCCCTTCTTTCTTCTACTTATTTACGGATTGCTTGCGCACTGGGTTTCCGCACGGAATCTCCGCATATATGTGTACACGGCCTAAAGCGAAAAGCTCGTGACTACAATGCAAAAAATACTTTCATTGCGTTTCGTTCGGTGCGCCCCGGTTCGCATATTGCCGTTTCGCATACTGCCGCTTCGCATAAAGCCGATTCACATACTGCCGCTTCGCATACAAAGCTTTGTGGACATGGCATTTCGCATAAAACTCAGAAAGTTAGGGATAGGTTTAGGGATAGGTTTAGGGATAGAGTTAGGGATAGGGTTAGGGATAGGGTTAGGGATAGGGTTAGGGATAGGGTTAGGGATAGGGTTAGGGATAGGGTTAGGGATAGGGTTAGGGATAGGGTTAGGGTTAGGGATAGGGATAGGTAGGGATAGGGTTAGGGATAGGGTTAGGGATAGGGTTAGGGATAGTAAGAAAGTAACAGAAAGTCACGTAGAGTGCATTAGAACCTGCAAGAGTGCATAATATGCGAAATGGCAAACCCGTTTATGCGAACTGCCAGGTTTTTTTGGGAAGAGACACTCGACTTGCGCCCGCGGCTCTGATCAAAGGATTATGCGAAACGCATTATGCGAACCGGTGGGCACCCGTTTCGTTTGCTTCCATAGCTCATATTACTGCCTACTTAACTCAGTACTACTTAAGGCATACTTATCTTATCATTGGTTGTTGGCATTGATTAAAGGTGGACCCTGACGGATGAGGGTTTTTTTGCAAGAAACACGTGGAGATCACCCAAAGAAGACAGCCTTTTCAAGGCCGGATCGGAACACCGCTCACTTTTGCTCTGGTTTCCTAGAAATCAAACCGTCAAAACGGCGATTCCTCCTTGGCGGAGATGCCGGAGAGAGTAGCCATTTTGGATGGGGTGGGTGGAGGACACTCATTGTGGTTGAAGTTGGGTTTTTTTGGTAGTGCAGTAAAAAATAACAATTGGAGCTATTTCCTTTGTTGTGAGCGAAACTCCTTTTGAAAAACTATATAAAATGTTATATATAAAAAAGCTAAAAAAAAAGGGTTTGTATTGTGAACATTTCGTGCAAACGATTTTAGTCTAAACTCAGGCGGCCACAAGAAAAGAGGAGGCACACGCCTTCTCTTTGGGTGAAATCATTTGACTTCCAGCACCTCCGCCAAGGAGGAATCGCCGATTTGAAACGGTTTGATTTCTAGGAAACCGGAGCAAAAGTGAGTGCTGCGATCGCTGTAAAAGGGTGTTTTTTCCTGGAGTGATCTCGACGTGTTTTCTTGCACACAAAAAGATCCATCAGTTCAGGGTGCCCCTTTTAAGCCTGCGCGGTAGGTAGAGTTGGGGTCAACAGTAGCCCGATTCAACACAGGATAAGGGCCGGGGCAAGGGGGTTGGGGTTTTTATCTTGTGGTGTGTGACCGTGAAAAAGAAACCCCGTGAAAAAACAATTGTGTATGATCAAGCAAGAATCCACCCCTAAAAATAACATAGCTTTAAATTTGACCGCATGAGAAAATGATAGGGGAAGACGGGGTAAAAAAAAAGCCCATGGGCGGGTAAGAAGCCCACCCCAATTATCTCATGAAATAAAGAAAATTTCAGTCAAAATTTGCCCATGAGACGAATGCTAGACATTAACGCTCGTCTCATGGGCAAAATGAGACTGAAATTCTGCTTCATTTAATGAGATAATTGGGGTGGGCTTCTATTACCCGCCCATGCGCTGTTTATTTTTTTTTACCACGTCTTCCCCTACGATGCCTTGGACGGGCATTAGGTACTTCTATAGTCACAGAGGCGTCCTGTCAAAATTCGGGTTGCTCCCACTTGTAGAGCGTGTCGCAGCCAGAGGCGCGCGCCACCCAATTTTTTGTTTTTTGGAGATGTTGTTTTTTTGCCATGCGATTTTTGTGTGTAAACTGATGGAAAATGAAAAGAAAGAAAGAAAAAAAAAAAAGAAAGAAAAAGAAAAAAAGGGGGGGGGGGGGGGGGGTTTTTGGGGGGGGGGGTGGGGGGGGGGGTCGGGGAGGGGGGGGGGGGGGGGGGGTTATTAGTTGGGTGTGTGACAGTGGTGAAAAATGCACTGTGTATGATCAAGCAAAGAATCCATCACCCCTCAAAATAACGTAGCTTTAAAAAGCAAGCGCGGATTCGCAATCGTTTGTGGGAGTTTGTGGCGTCGACAATTTTGAAAACGAAACATCATTTAAAGAGCAGCCTCGATTTGAAGTTCGGTCTATTTTTACCACTCCAATCATGTTACATACACGGAGTCGCCTCCCATGGCTTTTCAATAATTTTAATCTGTAACCCAGAATGTTATCTCTGCACCATTTATTTCGTAACTTTTTATATCTTTTGGGAAAACATTTAAAACTATGTATCCTAATTATACTCATCGAAAGAAGCACCGCATACTCGTCGTGTCTGTTGAAGTGTCTGTATTACGTATGTTTATTATTTTTGTACGCTTTAAAATGAAGATTCAAGTGCTCTGTTCAGTATACAATTCTTTAAATACCTAAGGACTGTAGATATGACAAAACTGAAATGTTAGTTTATGCCCAAGCATTTTTTTCTCTTTTACAATATGTGAGACAATTTTGTCAATATGTGCGACAATTTTGGAACGACAGAACGACAGACCGACAAAGTGAGTAATAGGTTTGTGGCTTGAGCCACAAAGCAAAAAATTGAGCCAAACAACATGAGAAAACACGATACTTTAACGCGCCGGTGTTGCATAAAATATTTTTACCCATGAAATAAATACTCTTTTCTTATTTCAAATTATTTGCTGGTTAGGAAAGATTCGCCCCTAAACACATTCAGAGGCATCCTTGTGGCATGCTGGAAGAACAGAAGATTCATCATTAATTAAATACTGAGAAGTCAGGGATATTTTTTCTAATATTTATTATTATTTATTTTAGTTTTGCACGGATGGTTGTTTATATCGACCACCATTTTGAAAAAAATACGAAACTATAAGTGACATGGCTTTGGATATCGATTAATCAGACAAAAATGTAGAATTATACCCTCCAGCCCTATTTCTTGGTTCTTTCCGTACATATTGAGCACCTAAATCTCAATATTAAAAAAAAAATAGTTGACTTATTTATCACATGAAAAAATAATGGCTCTAGTGCGCTTTTGAAGGGTACTTATTTCACGGTATGTACTTATTTCTCATGACAGACTCGCTGCACGCGATTCGATTCACTAACAATCCGATTTTAACATTTGCGAGGCATGATAGATAACCCCCCTTTTTTTATATTTCTGCAGTCATTGTGACAGACTCGCTGCACGTGTGTGTCATTGTTTAATACAAGTTATTAGTTTTCACAATAAGTTGTTTTGTTGTTGTTGGTTTTTTTTTTGCTGTCCCATCTTCTGAGCCGTACAGTGGCGATGCTCCCACGCCGCTCATTCCAAATCCCAATTTCGCAGCCACACCCCGGCTTGTTCAGGTCGCATAATACGAGACCAGCAATCAAAGGGGAGCGAATCTATGTTAGGCCAACAGGAGGCAACAACTGGAGGAGACACTGCACGGCTGCTGAGTCACCTAGGTGGAGTTCAGTGAGCCTGTCAGGACAAATACCTACTAATCCCCCTACTGACTACCAATATTATCTTAGTCGCGGAGACACGTGAGTGAGGTCCTCCTCCTCGAGGGCTGCCACCACGACGTCCACCGACAGGCTCCCCAGAACACATGCCCCCCCTAGACTTGACCCCGAACGCACCAAGGCAGTGTCCGCAATTAAGTTCAGTAATACGTCAATGGAA
>CM065712.1:10754851-10762800 GCA_017654935.2 Phymorhynchus buccinoides | reverse complement strand
CTCTGCTTTAAAACCACTTTCAAAAATCCATAACGTATCTACACCTTGTCCACCATCCAACAAGCCCAAATCAAATTTAAATAGACATAATCTTAACCTGTGTAACCCAAACGATGGTTTTCCTGGCATCAAGATCACTAAGACCATAGTGTAAGCTTTCCTAGGTAATCTTCATTTGTCATTGAGTTATTCTAAACAGTAACGGATACATGAACAAAACTAAATCACAGTGATCGCGATACCTATTATCATTGTAAACAACCATTTTGGAGTACGTAGACTTACACCTAAATATTTCTTCAATGCATATAAATGCACTTTCTCCACAATGCAGAAACTGATTTAGCAAACGCCCATATCTCACACCCATACTGCAGAATAGGAAGAACTTGTCGATCAAACAATGTAATAGCACATGCAGGAACTCACAGGTTAAACAAACGTAATCGTTGTAAAATACATAAAACGCCTTCTTGGCTTTATGCGAAATCCTCGACATGCAGAGTGAAACTCCCCAGTTTGTAGTAAAACATAACTAGGTTAATTTATAACAATAACTACAGGCATAATTTGTCCCAATCAAAAAAAAAACAAAAAAAAAAAACAAAAAAAAACAAAAAAACCCCATCTTTCCCTTGCCCCAAAGATAACCCCCTCCACGAAAAACGACAATATTACTTTGTCTAAATTTACTGTTTTAAAATCAATGCGCAGCTGTCTTTGCAAGCTGTTCAGTTGATTTTGTAACCAAATAAACTGTTCTAGAAGCAAAAAACAAACAATCGACTAATAATAGGAAAACACTCAAAGCATCCAGTGGGAACGTAAGACTCCATGCTACCATTTCTAATTACAATTCAAGAAGCTAATCATAATAAATTGAAATAAAAATCGGACTGCACGCATCCACTGCTTTACCCCTGAGGAACAAATAATAGACGGGTCAGTTTAGCCCCACACTCTAACAGGCTTTACACTTCATACATGCTTCGCACGCAACGAAAAAGCTTACCTTTCACAACCGTTCTGCAAAAAGAATAGGCCACAGGGAAGATTTATTTATAGTGTCAAAACACTTCTGAAAAATCAACAAAGAAACATAAAGCTGCGGTTGGGGATTCTACCGAATTGATCTGCACCACATGCTTAATAATGTAAATAAGTGATCTATGTGGAGTAGGCCTTTTTTTAAATCCTGCTGCACCCCTGTCAAATATTTCTCAACCCGACTGCAATCGTGTTATATACAGAGCCTACACTACTGCAAACATTAACAGACTACATACCTCTATAGTAACCAGGGTGTTACATCACCTTTTCTTGTTGCAATGGCTTAGAATAATGGAATTCTGCCAGCGGTCTGGATACAGCCTTTGTTAAATACAGTATGAAAATTTTACAAAGAAAGGCAAAATAAAGTCACCAGAATATTTCAAAATTTCTCAACTATTCCATCTGGGCCACTTGCTTTGTTTGGTTTAACTTAGTAATGTAGCAAAAAATTTCCTCCTCAGAGATAGGAGAAAGACAAGATCTTATCGAAGCAATCGTCAGTGTCATCATCAATAACATCAACATTACATCTTTCCTACAAAAGCATCTTAAAAATGTTCAAAGACCATTGTTCAACAGTTATTGACTTTTGACGTATTTCTTGTAGTATTATTTTATGAAATCGAGGCCCAGAACTCCTTTTGATTGTTTATAGAATCCATCAGATGTCAACCCTTCTGGATATGTTCTTCTTTTACATGTAGGAGATTTTAGACTATGTCCCCTTTTTTGCCTGACAGAAGTTTAAACCTATTCCTGTTCATCTAAAGTACGACGAAATTTCTCAAAAGCGTCGCACACGCTTCCTTCATTCTCACACAGTAAACCAATCTTGCGGCCTTCTCTTTTTCCAATTCACACAAATCTCTATCATTACAATCTGCCGCTTCTTTCAGTAGCTTCATAAACATATTAATAGCCTGCATTAACATTTCACACAAACGCCTAAATGACTGCTTCTAAATTTCATTTTACTGATTCGGAATCAATGTAGTATTTTAAAGGACAAATGCGTGATTCAGAGTTCCAAAGTAAACTTATCAATATACCCTTCTCATATGATCGCTAATAACAGGATATCAGGAAAAAACAGAGAAAACAACAGCATGTGGTAAATCCAGTTGTGATCACACACACTATAAAACGACATCGTCTTAACAGTAGCAAAACAAATCACTCGACATCAAAAAATATCAATACAAGCACCAAATCACATAGTACGTGAGCGTCGTAGTGACAGAGAGAGAGAGAGAGAGAGAGAGAGGAGAGAGAGAGAGACTGAGAGAGAGAGAGAGAGAGACGAGAGAGAGAGAGAGAGAGAGAGAGAGGGGAGAGAGAGGGAGGGAGAGAGAGAGGGTGGGGAGAGAGAGAGGGAGAGAGAGAGAGAGAAGAGAGAGAGAGAAGACAGACAGAGAGAGAGAACAGAGATAAGACGAGGAAAGGGGGGGGGGGGGGATGATAGAGGGGGGGAGAGAGGGGGAGAGGAGAGGGAGGGAGAGAGATGGCAACAGATAGACAGACAGACAGAGGAGACAGAGATAACAATCAAACAGAGTGAGAGTGAGACAGAGAGAGAGAGAGAAGACAGACAGACAGACAGAGGTGAGAGAGAGAGAGAGAGAGAGACGAGAGAGAGAGAGACGGAGAGAGAGAAACAGACAGACAGACAGACAAACAGACAGGCAAAGCAGAAATAGTTATCAAAGGACAATGCAACTTCTCTTCTCTTCAAAATCAAGGGACCATCATATCTCTGTCATTACCCTCTTCCATCCGCCCTCCCCTCCGCCACTCTCACACTCCCCCCCCCTCCTATTAAAGAATCCCACACGTCACGTGTCACATACCTCGCTATGCTGGAAGATTTCGTTACCAGATAATAATGGGAAAAAACGTGAAAAACCCCTGAATTTGGACACGTGACGTGGGGGGTCTTTAAAAGTGCCAGTATTCTCAAAAATTATCATTTGTATCAGAATTGTCTTGCTCTTCTTCTGTACTCAATTTAAACCACCAACAAGTTCAGCATTCTCATTGTAATACATGTTTGCTCTTAATCCCAGTTTTGATTCAT
Organism: Phymorhynchus buccinoides; assembly: GCA_017654935.2. Lineage (NCBI taxonomy): Eukaryota > Metazoa > Mollusca > Gastropoda > Neogastropoda > Raphitomidae > Phymorhynchus > Phymorhynchus buccinoides. The sequence goes on along the minus strand of CM065712.1, from coordinate 10,759,673 downwards.
TCTCTGACAACCTTTCATGCGCCAATTTTGTTTCATTTTCTGGATTGGCTGTATTTGATGTCAATTGGATCTTTGCTTGATGCATGGTGTAGTGAGGTGTGAGTGACGAGGGCAAGGGCAAAGAAGCTATGGTAGTTATCGTTTGCCCTCAATAAGCATTCGTATTCGCATTCGTCCCGTCTCTCGCTTCTCTCTCTCCTCTCTCTCTCTCTCCTCTCTCTCTCTCTTCTCTCTCTCCTCTCTTCTCCTCTCTCTCTCTCTCTATCTCTCCCTCTCTCTCTCTCTCTCTCTCAAGGACAGATTGAAGAATAGGATTGCCCTAAAACTTCATCATAATTCATATAGTAAAACGCCAACTGTCCGTCCGCGCGCGCGTCGCGTCGTGTGGTGTGTGTGTGTGTGAAAACAAAACGGCCTTAAACTCCAGCCGTTTCCGACCGAATCGCACGTCAAATTTGCTGTGAGCCCTAACGGGGCAGATGCAACGGCAACCGAGGCGGCCTTATCATTTGCGCGGTTTCGCAAATGCGCGAAACGCGCATCAGCCTGCCCTCTCGGCGCCCGTATCCCGGGTTTCGGGGCGATTGCCTCGAATTTGGCAGGAAGATGACCGAGGCCGGGGAATACCGTGTGCCAACGGAAGCAGAAATGCCGGAGATACAGGGCCGACAGGCCGTCACCGTTTCCACAAACCGCGGCGTAACCAGACCGACTTGACAGGGATAGTGACTATCGTTCGTGCAAATTTTCAACACCATCGTTCATAAACATCGGCTAAATCGATATTTTGCAAGGCGCTACATTCAACCAAACACTGACACATAAAGAAAAGACTCGAAAAGGGGAAGATGGACATACTTAAGCGTTACGGCGAGCCGGCTGATAGAGTTATCGTAGGGGGTATTCACAGTGGCGCTATGCCAAGACTCAGATTGGAATGAACGGATAATTCAAACTGGCCTATCGACCGTGTTAGTCATAAAGATTTGACAAGGGACACAACCAGAATGTTCTGCGTGTTCCTCACTACTCAATAGGGAAAAGGGAACAGATGTTAGTCTTTTCTTCAAGGTTGGCTCTTGCTGCCTCCCGGCCGCGAAGACGAAGCTAGGTTTTACGTCCTCTCGGCCCATAAGGGCACAATATGAGACATTTGTACTTGGTTTGTTTGGGGACAGAACAAAATAATAAAACCGTTACAGGACGAGGACATACATAGAAAAATATTTAGGGAGATATTTTTTTAGAGGAGCAAGCTGATTAGAATTTTAATCTCGACGAAGGTTTTCAGGTATTTAAAGGGAAGTCGAGTTAATACTTTGTTAAAATTTAGATAGTTTATTTGTATTAAATCTGAATAGATAAAAATCTTCTTTTGTTTGTTTTTGCCTTTTGTGGCCCAACGAAACCCTTAAACTCCCCCCGGGATTAAAATTCAGGCTACAAATGTAAAAGAAGATTTGAAACTCGATTTTAATAATAAAAAACAATAATGGCCCTTATTTATTTTAAAAACTGTATCACATATTTATATTCGGACGTTTTACCCAAATAACATTGTAAATAAAGGGAAAATCTACCAAAAATATACGTGCCATACGGGGGAAGATACATACCTACCCGGGGAAACTTCAGATTAAGTTATGGGAAAATCAATCACGGGCGGAAAAAAGTTAGTAGGTCAGTTTACAGGGAAAATTTACATCTCGGACTTAAGTTATAACTTATGATTAAACTTTTTGTTTTTTTTAATCGAAAGGTAGTAAAAGATTTTGTTAAGATATTATTTTAAGGAACGAAAATATTTGTTGAATGTATGGTAAAAGATTTATTAAAATATTATCTTAAGCGAACGAGCGAGGCTGGATATAAACTGACCATTGAACCCGAGTAGTGATAATAGGGTGCCATGATAAATTTGTAGAGTTTTAAGAATGGCTTGTGCCAATTAGTAAGAGTCAATCAAGAGATCGTCCTCTCGTAAAAGATAAGGTAATCATGTTGCAATTTAAGTATGGTGTGTTAAGTAATAGAGATAAAAGGAGATAAAATGATCTAAGTCAAGGTATAATGGTATCGGGTAAGTTGTTAAAAATTTGATAAAAGATTAGGAGAATAACCTCCCGGCCGCGAATGAATGAATGAAATCGAAAATGTTTACGTCCTCTCGACCTGGGAAGGCACATATGGGACATTCCTCCTGGCGCCGAGCGCGCTGCAGCTATTTTTATACAGACAGTGGAGAGAGAGAGAGATGAGAAGAGAGAGAGAGAGAGAGAGAGAGGGTGAGAGAGGAGAAACTGATGGGGTGTGGGTGCGGGGTGGGGGTGGAGTAGAAACACAGCAAGCTTCCCCCTAGGATACTGGGAGGGGGGGGGTCTTCCGTACAAATAGTTCCTCCACCTCTGAAGTTATGTGCTTATAAACCTATACTCTGCAGTCTCTTGATTCTGCCTTTTCCCTTGCATGCTATTATACTACTATCGTTCTTGCTTTCCGGTCCATTCTCCTGCCTTTTTCAAGAAATACTTTCAAAAAAGATTCCTCTACTGGGCCTAATTATTCTTACTTAGGCGCATAACAAGCTAGCACGAGCATCTACGCTTCGTAATTGCAGAAACATTGCCTGAACGACGAAAAGAACAAGAAACTTAGAAGACGAAGAAGAAAGAAGAAGTACTACTCTCTCGCTCTCTCTCTCTGCGTGCGCGAGGTCAAAGTCGAAATGATTATGAAACACTCTTTTGAAGATGTGCCCCCCCCCCCCCCCCCCCCCCTGAAAAGAAAGACCTTACACATTTGAGATCCATTTTCGGGGAAGCGTGAAATGTGCCTCTTCTTAGAAATGTAAAACCGAAAGTTTCACTTTCGTGTTCCTGTTTGAGACTGTTGCTGTCGGTTGAAAGCCAAAATAGCAAAACAAGTGGTCGCCGAGTGGCAGATAAGTCCGAGCAAGTAAGATGTTGGGGAGGGGTAGGTGTAGGGAGGAGATAGCTGCCACAGGTTAAAACTGCACGGGGTTAACGCTCGGGGCGATTGCTAGTCCTTGTAAATAAAAGCTGTTTAGTGTTCAGTTTCTCCATCTCACTTCTCTCCCTCACTTATACCACCCTCTCTCTATGTGCCATCCCTCCCACCCCCACCCACCCCACCCTCCTTTACCCAAACTATGACATTGTTCCTCTGTCCCTATCCACCCCCACCCCCCTCCCCTATCATCCCTACCCCTATGGACTATCACGGTGTTTGTTGTTTGTTTGTTTGCTGCCTTCTGCTTCAAGATTGAGCCAATCCATTCATTTGGTGTGAAATCCAAGAGCTTCTGTTTCGCATTACATCCATTATTGCCAAAAACCTAATTCAAAAAACACTAATCAGCAACGCTAAACATTATCAGCTACCCCTAAGCCAAACGCTGATTTCTTTCTTTCTTATTGAGGCCCTTTGATGGTCTTTTATGCACTCCCACATTTACACATGGGAAGGTGAGAGTGTTGGGGTGTGGGGGGGGGGACAGGGTGAGAAACACACTTGGAAGACCTAGCTATCAATTGGCAAAATACCAGCCCAGCGGGAATGGCCCCTCCTCTTAACGACTTTCAACTGCCGTTGGATCGTCACGTGCGTATAAGCGCACGGGTCTTTAGACCAGCTCCAAGTCCCCCATCAGAAGGACTGGACGTTCAGTCGATTTCTTCCTGCAAGTAGAAAGACAGGGCGAGGCAGTGCAGGGATTCGAACCTGGGTCACTCATGCTGCAGTCACGATCATTTTAAGATCCAAAAGCCTTACCCCACGCTTAGATCACACCGCTCTCAACCTTCCCATCTACGATCAGGTACCGAGCAGAGCTCTGCCTTGACATGCAAACTAAAATGCTTCTTACAAGATGGAGCCAATACTGTGTCGCACAGAACGATGTTGCCTAAACCGAAAAGGCAAGCGTGGCAACGATTAATTGTGAATCTTTCGAAGGATGTGTGGGTGGGGTGGGGGGGGGCCGGTGTGTGTGTGTGGAGGAAGCCATGTGTTTAGCGAGTGTACTGTAGGGCTGTAAGTGAGCTATTAGGGCCTTTCAATCTCTTCACTGTGTGTGTGTGTGGTGTGTGTTTTGGCCGTGTGTTAGTGGAGAAAAAGAAAAAAAAAATATACAGAGAGAGATAGAGACACTTGCACTGACACTGAAAAACTCTATTACGCAAGGATTGATATTTTTAGGCCAGGCTGTTCTTACAATTGTCTGAGCGCGAGGAGAAGAGAGAGAGAGAGGAAGAGAAATTAGAGAGTAGAGGAGAGAGAGGGAGAGATGAGAGAGAGAGAGAGAGAGAGAGAGAGAGTGATGCGATAGGAAGAGAGAGGAGAGAGAGATAGAGGGTGGGGGGGGGAGAGGACAGAGAGAGAGAGAGAGGGGACATTGTTGGGGAGAGAGAGAGAGAGAGGGAGAGAGAGAGAGAGAGAGGGAGGGGTGAGAGAGACAGATGAGGAGAGAGAGAGAGAGAGAGAGGAGGAGAGAGAGAGAGTAGAGAGAGGCGAAGAGAGAGAGAGAGGGACACAGAGAGAGAGAGAGAGGAGAGAGGGGGGAGAGAGAGAGAGAGAGGAGAGGGGGGGAGAGAGAGAGAGAAGAGAGAGAGAGAGAGAGGGGGAGAGAGAGAGCGAGAGGGAGAGAGAGAGGCGAGAGAGAGAGAGGAGAGAGAGGGGGGAGAGAGTGAGAGAGAGAGAGAGAGATTCGGATGAGAGAGAGGAGAGAGAGAGAGAGGACCAGAGAGAGAGAGAGAGACAGAAGAGGAGTGAGAAAAGAGAGACAGACAGAGAGACGAGAGAG
>CM065712.1:10742351-10749851 GCA_017654935.2 Phymorhynchus buccinoides | reverse complement strand
ACCATCAGAACGGGCATAAGCCAAAGTACCTTCATGCCAAATTTGAAGACTCTAACACTAACGGTGTGGGAGTTATGGCCCCTGAAAAGTATTTTCGGTTTTTCAAGGTCGTACGTCAAGGTCAAGATCACGACGGCAAAATGGTTTGCGCGGATGCCTTCCACTCTCATAGTGACACACCAGCACACAAAATTTGACGTGATTCGGTCAACCCGTTCGAAAGATATCCTTGGGACAGACAGAAGGAGAAAAAATGACCCTCCGATTTTCAGGCTCCAGCGATCGTTTTGACCTTGACATTGACCTTGATCGGTATGCCATCATCAGAACGGGCATAAGCCAAACCACCTTCATACCAAGTTTCAACATCCTATGTTGATCGGTGCCCGAGATATGGCTAAAAATAGATTTTCGGTTTTTGAAGGTCGTACGTCAAGGTCAAGGTCACGACGGCAAAATGGTTTGCGCGGATCTCTTCCTATTAAGGTGGCACACCTTCACACAAAATTTGACGCGATTCGATTCGGTCAAGCGGTTCGGGAGATATCCTTGGGACAGACAGAAGAAAAAAAGAAGAACCCCCCCCCAGATAAACCAGCCCATCGCAAAGTCCGATCACCTTCGGTGACGGACAATGAAAAGAAAGGCGGGGACAGTGAAGGGTCAAAAAAGAAAGAAAAAACTAAAGAGTGTCAAAATGACCATTCTGAGAAAAATGGTACAGTTAGAAACTTCAGGCAATGCCCGTTCTAATGTTTTCGTTCCCCAGCTTAAGCGCTCTGGGGGCACACCCAGTGCCATGTGAACATTTCGCATGGCCTTGGGTGGGAAGATTACGTGAATGGCTGCTTTTAAAGGGCCCCGCCACATGGGCGGCCACACTCCGACTTCAGGGAAGGGAGACTCGTTCTAATTGATAGAACAAGAGGCAAAGCCTTCAAGGCTCACTCGAACAGGAACATGTGGGAAAACAACAAGGATTGAGGGGGGTGTCTAAAGTACAAGTTTGACAATAAAATTGTAAAGTACAAATGAAACTATCGTTAATGGATACAACTAAAAAATATTTTAAAAAATGTGCCCGTGCCGAGAATCGGACCCAGAACCATTGGCATGACAGACAGAACTCTACCAATGAGCTATCGAGGCTTTTCAGTGTTGATGAGTTTCTTAACTCATGTTGCCTGTTGAATACTCTCTAACCCACTAATCTAAAATGTTATTTGTTTGTTATCTGTTTACAGTGTTGTTTTAAGTATTTAATTATTCAAATCATTATTGTTTGAAAGCTTGCATAGACATCTATATGCGTGCAAAGTTTGAACAATGTATGCCTTCTATTTCCCGAGAAAATGCCAACGTTAAAGTTTGGAGATTAGACCACAGACGCAACACTAACGCACACGCGCACACGCACACGCACACACACACACACACACACACACACACACACACACAGAGACACACACACACACACACACACACACACCACACACACACACACACACACACACACACACACACACACACACACAACACACACACACACACACACACACACACAACCGAACAACTATCATACTATAGACTCACTTCGTGTTAACTTGAGTGAGCCAAAAAACATTCTTGTATCATTTTCCTTTGAAGAGTTATGAGCATTCAAAGTTGGTAAGGTGACTGTCAGCCATTTTGAGAAATCACAGTCTAAAGTCTAGCCTGTCTTAAAGAAAATGCATCAACCTACTCATTTTAAAGCACTTTTAGGCATATTTAGAGACCATATTAATAAAGATTATTCTTTATGGATACCAAGGATAAGATGTTAGAGAACACAAAAATACTCATAACTCAAAATTGACAAAAAAAGATTATATTTTTTGACTTTGCAAGCCTGTTGTGAGAAACTAGCCCAGCGACTTAATGTCCCTTTCGTGGTGCCGGGTCACAATTTATTCCAACTGCGCTGACATTAGAATCTTTAAATTACCCATGACAGTGGGATCTTTTAAAAATAGACACGACGGGGTCTTTAAATTTGCGTAGTAGACAAGCCCCGCTTTCAGCACGTTCAAGAATGCATAGTCATGCGTGGAACAATGACGTTTGCACTCGCACAACTGCTGCACCTATGTGCCATTTTCTCAGAAAACCTAGCCCCTTTTCAGTTGCGTGCTTTATCTTTTTTAAAAATTAAAAAAAAAAATTTAAGGTCTCTGTACGCGTTAACTTTTTAACTCTTTCCTCATGGCAACACAGAGATTAGGCAAATTATCTTAGCACTGTGTGTCCATGGGCAAAAGAGTGGAAAAAATGTGAACGTGCATTGAGATCTTAAAGGGGCCCCCTGACGGATGAGTTTTTGCAAGAAACGCGTCGAGATCACCAGAAAGACAGCCTTTACAAGGATCGGAACACTCGCTTTGCTCTGGTTTCCTGGAAATCAAACCGTCAAATCGGCGATTCCTCCTTGGTGGAGGTGCTGGAAGTCAAATGATTTCACCCAAAGAGAAGGCGTGTGCCGTCTCTTTTCTAATGGCCGCCCAATCGTTTGCACGAAATTTTCGCAATAAAAGCCTTTTTATTTTTTTAATTATTTTTAAATTTTATGCAGTTTCGGAGTTTCGCTCACAACAAAGGAATTAGCTCCCTTTTTTTTTTTTTTTTTTTTTTTTTTACTGCACTACCAATAAACGAAAACGCTTCAACCACAATGAGTGACCTCCACCCGGCCCATCCAAAATGGCTACTCTTTCCGGCATCTCCGCCAAGGAGGAATCGCCGTTTTGACGGTTTGATTTCTAGGAAACCAGAGCAAAGTGAGTGTTCCGAACTTTGAAAAGGCTGTCTTTCAAGGATCTCGACGTGTTTCTTGCAAGAACGCATCCGTCAGGGTCCACCTTTAAGCAGTTCTGATATTAACCTAGACACCGTTCGTATCTGTCTACTCTCTTGACACGGTTTAGTGTGATACGTTAAGTTTATAAGGGTCGAGACAGTTTGCTAAGGGACATGATAGAAAGGCCTCTGTGTGTTGTTGATGTTCTTCAGATTAACGACTGTTAAGTCCTTCCGCGGACATTTGTCCTATCGTGGATACCATGATTTACAATAAGCCTAGGGTCTCCTAGAGCCATGTATTTTCTTGATCATCATGTCACAAACCTATAATTCAGATCCCGAATTTTGAACCGCCAGTTCAAACCTCCGCCAAGAAAGACTCGCAAAACCGAAATTTCCTTCTTTTTTTTAATGTCCGAGCTGTATCTCGTGAACCAGTGGGGTAGAATGGCTTCAGATTTTGTGTGGTAATGTAACATGGCGAGTAATGAAATAAATACTTGCAATAAATACCAACAAAAACCCCCAGAAACAGAGTCATTTTAAACTAATGTGCGCGTAAGGACAAAATGTGCACGAGAGGATTTAACACACGTCCTTCCACTAAAAAGTCATTCAGACAATATTAGATTGTGATATTGGTGTGGTGAGTGTGAGTGGGTGTGTCTGTAAGAGAGAGAGAGTGTAAGTATTAAAGCAAGTTAGTTAATCTATTACAGTCAAGTATTAAAGTAAGTAATAGATAAGTGATACAGGCCTAATAATAACAACACCCCACCCACCACCACCACCACCACACACACACACACCATTAGAAAGATTAACTTAAATGAAGAAAATATATAACCGAACAATGAACAATGCTAAAGATTAAATACTAAGTGAGCTACGTAATAAAATTTACAAACTGAATCAAGAACAGAATAAGTGTTCCGTATACATGGTAGAGACAATGGTGTCGACCCATCACTAAACCCGTTAATACAGTGGAACCTCCCTTATAAGACCTTCAAAATTCATCCAAAATTAGGTCTTATAAGGGAGGGGTCTTATTTTATCACAATTTTTGATCGCTTCTCGGCTTTTTGGCTAGGACAGTGATTCAGGAACATATTTTTTTGTTTATACCATGGTTTGTTTGTTCAGCCCGTCGTACATGGCGAAAGCCGATACGCGACGTTAAACTGAACTTCCATAAGGGAGGCAATTTTAATACTTACAAAGAAGGGCGATGTCTCAGAGAAGTAGGTCTTATGTGGGAGGGAGTCTTATAATGGGAGGTCTTATAAGGGAGGTTCCACTGTACCCACATTTTGAAAAAGTTCTGTTGCTTTAGGACAGTGAATCAGTAAATGCCTGACTCTCAAAGATTCACCACTCATACATTTAACATTCTGACAATATTTTGTTTTAAAAGGAATTCAACCGAAGTCTATGGATTTAGACTTTCAATCTCCCTGGACGAGAAAATAACAGGTTTGTATATAATTATTTCCCGTTGTGTCTCTCATTAGATTTAATACAGTTATTATAATATTGAACGTCTGGGCCCATCAATACAGTTTCGACATTTTCATGAGATGCTTTGTTTCAATAATTGAGAAACATTCTGTCAGATCTAAGGAGCATTAGAGGTGGTGTAGAGTGGCACAGTGGTATCGCGTTCGCTTCGTGTCAAGTAAACCCGAGTTCGAACCTGGGTACAGGGTTTTTTCCCCCTCTCATTCTGCACTAGGCCTTAACGGTCTGAACGTGGAGTCTGTTTCGGATGAGACGATAAACCGAGGTCCCGTGTGCCCATGCACTTAGCATACACAAAACCCAGTGGCAACAAAAAAGTTGTCATTTGGTCAAAATTTACACCCCCCCCCCCCCCCCCCCCCCCCCCCCCCCCCCCCCCCCCCACCCCCCCTCCTCATCATTGACAAAAATCGCATGCAAAAAACAACAACAATTGGGTGGCGCGCCCTCTGGCTGCGACGCGCTCTCCAGGTGGGAGCAACCCGAATTTCACAGAGACGCCTCTGTGACTATAAAGTACCTAATAATAATTAATTGATACTGCTTCGATAGTATTTTGAGGTGAAGAGGGGGGGGGGAATGGTTTTATATTTTTCCTCTCTCCCCACCCCCCTTTACTCCCACACCCAACTGCCATTTATGACTCACTGTCCCCAACCTCTCTCATCTCAAAACTGTTGGGTGTTTTTTTATACCTGATTTGTGTTCACACATGCATGGCTTGCTCTTTAATTGGTTTCAACTTGGTACATGTATCATTTACGCACTGGACTGTAGAGGGGAAGTATTGGTTTGATTTTTATCTTGTTGATTTTTTCTCTCTCATTTTGTTGCCTGCGTTTTTGCTCCTTTTGCTATAATTATTTGCTGTTTTGCTGTTTTCTTGTGTGTCTGTGTTGATAAAAGGCGCATTCGCCGAAATATCCAGTAGTTTTGCTTTGTCTCTAGCGAAAAAACAATAACGTCACTTTACACTTGTCGTGGGCTATATTCACATTAATTTTATGCCCGTCTGCTGGCGTCAGGAACGATAATTTGCAACAGAAAAGAACATAGCGATTGCTTTTTCAGTCAACAGATGATCGTTCTTGACCGGGTTGACGGGCACAGATGTGAATATAGCCGTTGTTTGTTTGTCTATGTTGATAAAGAATGGTGCATTCGCCGAAATATCCGGTAGTTTTGTCTCTTGTGAATAAAATAACGTCACTTTACACCTGTCGTGTAGTTGTTTGTTTGTTGTATGTTGATACAAAAAAAGGCGCACTCGCCCAAATATCCAGTAGTTTTGTTTCGTCTCTTGCGAATAAAATAGCGTCACTTTACACTTGTCGTGTAGTTGTTTGTTTGTTGCGTGTATGTATGTAGGTAGGTAGGTAGGTAGGTAGGTAGGTAGGGACAAAACAAGCCGTAAAGCTTTTCCAAACAGTCCCATCTTTTATGATTTTTCTGGTAAATGTATCTTTTTGGTCAAGGTTGATGCGGCATAAATTTTCCTCATAAATCATTATTCGTCATAGCTTCTAAAAACTTCTAAAAATTTTGGTAATGTATCCAGACGATTTTTAAACATATTAGTATGAGGTGCACATTTTACGTCAGTAGGCAATTCGTTCCACATGTTAGTAATTCTGTTACCAAAACAATTTTTTCTTATGTTAGTATTATATCTTTTAACAAAAACTTTCCCACAGGCGTTTCTAGTCATATTGTATTGAGGAGATGAAAAGAAATTACTCCAGGACAAATCCACATGATTGTTGAATATTTTATAAGTTTCTATAAGATCTCCCCTTGTTCTCCTTCCTTTAAGTGAAAATAAATTAAGGTACTGTAATCTGTGGTAATAATCCATGTTTTTGCATGCTTTAACAAGTTTTGTAGCTCTACGCTGCACCCTTTCAATTGCTATTTACTGGTACTTAAATTTTGGAGCCCAGATAATGTTGCCATATTCTCTAAGTGCGGTCTAACTAAAGCTTTGTATAATTTAATAATGTACGTTTTCTTAACAATAGATATCAATGTAGTAAAATTGTAAAGCGCTTAGAGCTTTAAGGATGTTAAGCTCTATTGTAAATTGCCTGAATAACTAAATAAATAAATGTATTATGATTGTGTTGCATTCTCCACACCCCAATAGCCGTAAAAGGATTAGATTTATCTTGCAGCCAACATTCCCCCGAAGACGGAATGTGGCTGCCCACTTGGCGGGGTAATACTAAATGTTTTCATCCCTAGCTGACGCACTTGTACCACAGTGTTCAAGTGCTTCGGCTGTTGGGATGATCCCTGGAGTCTTTTAGCCAGGGTACGTGAACAACACCACCACCAACAACAGCAACAACAACAACAACAACGACAACAACAACAACAAGTGCAACGCCGAGCGGCTGCAAAGTCCCCTCGCAGCATCGCCAAGCTACTCCGAAATCGGAATGTGTCGGCTGTACACATACACATAAAAACGCATCAAAACAGCACGTAACTACATAAAAAGGCATCAAAACAGCCTGCACTTAACTGAATAGGTTTTTTTATATATATATATATAGCCTTGGGGTTCGGACCCGTGATTTGAGCGCGCGCGATCATGCGCACACGCGCGCACAGAAAAAATCATGACAACTGTGTTATATAGACCATTCATCAAGAAATGTGAAAAAAACTGCATTAAAATACATGCAAAACTTCGTGAGATATTAGCGATTATGTGTTTCGGGGTTTGAACCCCATAACTGGCGCGACCTTGACCTTAATGTAAAACTAAATACATCAGTGGATAGCTTGCATCCTGGCAAACTAGTATACTAAATTTGATGATGATAGACTGAATAGTTTATGAGAAAAACGGACGAATAGCCGGACGGACGGAGGCCCGCCGGACGGACGGACGGACACCGGACGGACGGACGGACCAGACAAAAACAATAGCTCCCCGAACCTTCGGCTCGGGGACTAACAACAACAACAACTACACCTACAACATCTTGCAGCTTGAATCTTCAATCTTTTTCAGTCTGGCCATCTGTGTCCGTCCGTCCGTCCGTCCGTCTGTCTGTCTGTCTGATTGTCTGTGTTTATCTGTTTATAACGGAAAACGCGATTTAAAAAGCCTAGAATGCTTGACAAATTTAAAAA
>CM065712.1:10727351-10729851 GCA_017654935.2 Phymorhynchus buccinoides | reverse complement strand
TACTTAAGGCATACTTATCTTATCATTGGTTGTTGGCATTGATTAAAGGTGGACCCTGACGGATGAGGGTTTTTTTGCAAGAAACACGTGGAGATCACCAAAAAGACAGCCTTTTCAAGGCCGGATCGGAACACCGCTCACTTTGCTCTGGTTTCCTAGAAATCAAACCGTCAAAAACGGCGATTCCTCCTTGGCGGAGATGCCGGAGAGAGTAGCCATTTTGGATGGGGTGGGTGGAGGACACTCATTGTGGTTGAAGTTGGGTTTTTTTTGGTAGTGCAGTAAAAAATAAAATTGGAGCTATTTCCTTTGTTGTGAGCGAAACTCCTTTTGAAAAACTATATAAAATGTTTATATAAAAAAAAATAAAAAAAGGCTTGTATTGTGAACATTTCGTGCAAACGATTTGAGTCTAAACTCAGGCGGCCACAAGAAAAGAGGAGGCACACGCCTTCTCTTTGGGTGAAATCATTTGACTTCCAGCACCTCCGCCAAGGAGGAATCGCCGATTTGACGGTTTGATTTCTAGGAAACCGGAGCAAAAGTGAGTGCTGCGATCGCTGTAAAGGGTGTTTTCCTGGTGATCTCGACGTGTTTCTTGCACACAAAAAACTCATCCGTCAGGGTGCCCTTTTAAGCCTGCGGTAGGTAGGTTGGGGTCAACAGTAGCACGATTCAACACAGGATCGGGCCGGGTGTGTGACCGTGAAAAAGAAACCCCGTGAAAAAACAATTGTGTATGATCAAGCAAGAATCCACCCCTAAAAATAACATAGCTTTAAATTTGACCGCATGAGAAAATGATAGGGGAAGACGGGGTAAAAAGCGCATGGGCGGGTAAGAAGCCCACCCCAATTATCTCATGAAATAAAGAAAATGTCAGTCAAATTTGCCCATGAGACGAATGCTAGACATTAACGCTCGTCTCATGGGCAAAATAAGACTGAAATTTGCTTCATTTCATGAGATAATTGGGGTGGGCTTCTTACCCGCCCATGCGCTTTTTACCCCGTCTTCCCCTACGATGCCTTAGGTATCAGGCATTAGGTACTTTATAGTCACAGAGGCGTCTCTGTCAAATTCGGGTTGCTCCCACCTGGAGAGTGCGTCGCAGCCAGAGGCGCGCCACCCAATTTGTTTGTTTTGTTGGGTGTTGTGTTTTTGCATGCGATTTTTGTGTAAACTGATGAAGAAGGAAAAAAAAGGGGGGGGGCCCCGGGGGGGGGGGGGGGGGGGGGGGTATGTGGGGGGGGGGGGGGGGGGGGGGTGGTGCAGTGAAAAAGCACTGTGTATGATCAAGCAAAGAATCCATCACCCCTCAAAATAACGTAGCTTTAAAAAGCAAGCGCGGATTCGCAATCGTTTGTGGCGTGCGACAATTGAAAACGAAAAATCATTTTAAAGAGCAGCCTCGATTTGAAGTGCGGTCTGTTTTTACCACTCCAATCATTACATACACTGAATCGCCTCCCCTGGCTCTTCAATCATTTTAATCTGTAAACCAGAATGTTATCTCTGCACCATTTCGTCACTTTTTATATCTTTTGGAAAACATTTAAAAACTATTTATCCTACTTATACTCATCGAAAGAAGCACCGCATACTCGTCGTGTCTGTTGCAGTGTCTATTTACGTATGTTTATTATTTTGTACGCTTTAAAATGAAGATTCATGTGCTCTGTTCAGTATGCAATTCTTTCCATACCTAAGGACTGTACATATGACAACTGAAATGCTACTTTAGGCCCAAGTATTTTTTCTCTTTTACAATATGTGCGACCATTTTTTCAATATGTGCGACAATTTTGGACGACACAGACCGACAAATTGAGTTATAGGTTTGTGGCTTGAGCCACAAGCAAAAATTGACCACACAACATGAGAAACACGATGCTTTACGAGCCGGTGTTGCATAAAATATGTTACCCATGAAATAAATACTCTTTTCTTATTTCAAATTCTTTGCTGGTTAGGAAAGATTCGCCCCTAAACACATTCAGAGGCGTCTTGTGTCATGCAGGAAGAACAGAAGATTCATCATTAATTAAATACTGAGAAGTCAGGGATATTTTTTTCTAATATTTATTATTATTTATTTTTGTTTGCACAGATGGTGTTGTTTAGATCGTCCGCCATTTTGAAAAATACGAAACTAAGTGACATGGCTTTGTATATCGATTTATCGGTAAAGATGTAGATTTACATCCTCCTGCTCTGTTTCTTGGTTCTTTCTGTGTAGATTGAGCTCTTAAATATCAATATGTTAAATAATAGTTGACTTATTTATCACATGAAAGAAGAATGTATCTAGTGCGCTTTTGAAGGGTACTTATTTCACGGTATGTACTTATTTCTCATGACAGACTCGCTGCACGCGATTCGATTCACTAACAATCCGATTTTAACATTTGCGAGGCATGATAGATAACCCCCCTTTTTTTATATTTCTGCAGTCATTGTGACAGACTCGCTGCACGTGTGTGTCATTGTTTAATACAAG
>CM065712.1:10714851-10722351 GCA_017654935.2 Phymorhynchus buccinoides | reverse complement strand
AAGTTCGTTATTATTATTATATTAGGTTTTTTAAAATAAAAAAAACAACAACAACAACAACAAACAACAACAAAACAACAACAACAACAACAACAAAGCCAAAAAGACACACACACACAGAAAGAAAGAAAGGAAATCATGCCCCCCCCTCTTTCAATTTGTACGTCTCCGCCTTAATATATATATATATATTTTTTTTTTTTTTTTAGGGTGTCCTCTTCATACGTGAATACTTACGGCTCGGGATATGTCTTGTTTTTCTTGTTCTTGGTCTTCTTGTTCTTCCTGTTCTTGGTTTAAACAAGAATTTATTCAAGAATAGAAAATCATAACAAAGCAGCAATACATTTATGAACTTGGAGTACAACAAGCTAAGAGCTTATAAAGCGTACTCTAATATTTAAGTTGCACAGTAAGGACTGCACACGCAAAACTAATTTAACATTGAAAAAAAATATAACATAAAATCAACAACAGTAGTAAACACATTATATACAAAAAAGGAAAAAAAAAAAAACAGAAAAAAAAGAAAATACACAACAAAATTAAAGTAAATCCAAACTACATGAATTGTAGGGGCAATATAAAACATTATGTCAGCTTGCATTGAATCAGAGTCATCACAAAGCTTCTTGTTCTTCTTGGTCTTCTTGTTCTTGTTCTTGTTCTTCTTGTTCTTGTTGTTGTTGTTTGTTGTTCTTCTTCTTCTTCTTCTTCTTCTTCTTCTTCTTCCTTCTTTTTTCTTGTTGTTGTTGTTGTTGTTCTTCTTCTTCTTCTTCGTCATTCTTTCGTCTTCTTCCTTTTCTTCTCCTCCTCCTCTTCTCCTCTCTCCTCATCCTCCTTCTACTCTCCTCCTCGCTCCTCCTCTTCTTCTTCTTCTCCTCCTGTCGTCTTCACTCACTCTTCTTCTTCTCCTCCTCTTCTTCTTCTAATCCTCCTCTTCTTCTTCTTCTCCTTCTCTTCCTCCTCCTCTTCTTCCTCCTTCTCTTCCTCCTCCTCCTCCTCTTCTTCTTCTCCTCCTCCTCCCCCTCCTCTTCTCCTCTTCGTCTCTTCTCCTTCTCCTCCTCCTCCTCCTCCTAAGCTCTTCTTCTTCTTCTTCTTCTTCTCCTCCTCCTCCTCCTCCTTCTCTTCTTCTTCTTCTTCTTCTCATCTTCTTTCTATTTTTCTCCTCCTCTTCCTCCTCCTTCTTCTTCTTCTTAATCTCCTCCTCCTCCTCCTCCTCCTCCTCATCTTCTTCTTCTCCTCGTCATCTTCTTCTTCTCCTCCTCCGTCTCTTCTTCTTCTTGCTCCTTCTCCTCTTTTTCTTCTTCCTCATCCTCCTCCTCCTCTTCTTTCTCCTCCTCCTTTTCCTTCTTCTTCTCTTCCTCCTCCTCCTCCTCTTCTTCTTCTCTTCTTCTCCTCCTCCTCCTCCTCCTCCTCCTCCTCCTCCTCCCCTCTTCCTTCTCCTCCTCCTCCTCCTCCTCCTCTTCTTTCTTCTTCTGCTCCTACTCTCTCCTCCTCCTCTTCTTCTTCTTCTTCTTCTTCTTCTTCCTTCTTCTTTCTTCTTCTTCTTTCTTCTTCTTCTTCTTCTTCTTCCTCCTCCTTCTCCTCCTCCTCTTCTCTTCTTCTTCTTCTTCTTCTCCTCCTCCTCCTCCTCTTCTTTCTTCGTCTTCTTCTCCTCCTCCTCATTACTTCTTCTTCTCTCTTCTTCCTTCTTCTTCGCTCTTCTTTCTTCTTCCTTCTTCATTCTTATTCTCTTCCTCCTCCTCCTCTTCTTCTTCTTCTTCTTCTTCCTTCTTCTCTCCTCCATCCTCCTCCTCTTCTTCTTCTTCTTCTTGTTGTTTCTTCTCCTCCTCCTCCTATTTCTCCTCAGACAGAAGGAGTTCGTCTTCTCCTCCTCCCTCCTCCTCTTCTTCTTCTTTTTCTCCTCCTCCTCCTTCTCCTCCTTTTTCTGCTCCTCCTCCTCCTCCTCTTCTCGTCTTCTCCTCTCTCCTACTTCCTCCTCCTCTCTCTTCTTCCTCTCTCCTCCTCTTTTTCAGCTTCCTACTCCTCTTCTTCTCCTCCTCCTCCTCCTCCTCTTCTTCTTCTTGTTCTTCTTCTCCTCCTCCTCTTCTTCTTCTTCTTCTTCTTTTCTTGTTGTTGTTGTTGTTGTTCTTCTTCTTCTTCCTCATTCTTTCGTCTTCTTCCTTTTCCCTTCTTCTCCACTCCTCTTCTCCTCCTCCTCCTCTTCTCCTCCTCCTCCTCCTCCTCCTCTTCTTCTTCTCCTCTCCTTCTTCTTCTCCTCCTCTTCTTCTTCTTCTCCTTCTCTTCCTCCTCCTCTTCTTCTTTTCTTCTTCTCCTCCTCTCTCTTTCTTCTTCTCCTCCTCCTCCTCCTCCTTCTTCTTCTCTCTCTTCGCTCTTCTCCCCTCCTCCTCCTCCTCCTCTCCTCCTCTTCTTCTTCTTACTCCTCCTCTCCTCCTCCTCCTCTTCTTCTCCTCCTCTCTTCTTCTTCTCTCTCTCCTCCTCCTCCTCTCCTCTTCTTCCTCTTCTTCTCCTCCTCCTCCTCCTCCTCATCTTCTTCTTTCTCCTCCTCCTCCTCTCTCTCCTCCTCCTCCTCCTCCTCCTCTTCTTCTTCTCCTCCTTCTTCTTCTCCTCCTCTTCCTCTCTTCCTCTCCTTCTTCTTCTCCTTCTTCTTCTCTCTCTTCTCTTCTTCTCCTCCTCCTTCTTCTTCTTCTCCTCCTCCTTCCTCCTCTTCCTCTTCTCTCTTCTCTCTCTTCTCCTTTCTCTCCCTCCTCCTCCTCCTCCTTCTTCTTCTTCTTTTCTTCTCCTCCTCCTCCTCCTCCTCCTCTTCTTCTCCTCCTCATCTTCTTCTTCTCATTCTCCTCCTCCTCCTCCTCTTCTTCTTCTTCTTCTCCTCTCCTCCTCCTCCTCCTCCTCCTCATCTTCTTCTTCCTCTTCATCTTCTCTCTTCTCCTCCTCCGTCTTCTTCTCTTTCTTCTCCTTCTCCTCCTTCTCCTCCTCCTTCTTCTTCCTCTCCTCCTCCTCCTCTTCTTCTTCTCCTCCTTTTCGTCTTCTTCTCCTCCTCCTCCTCCTCCTCTTCTTCTTCTTCTTCTCCTCCTCCTCCTCCTTTTCTGCTGCTTCTCCTCCTCCTCTTCTCTTCTCCTCCTCCTCCCTCCTCCTCCTCCTCTTCTTCTTCTTCTGCTCCTCTCCTCCTCCTCCTCTTCTTTCTTCTTCTTCTTCTTCTCTTCTTCTTCTTCTTCTTCTTCTTCTTCTTCTTCTTCTCCTCCTCCTCCTCCTCTTCTTCTTCTTCTTCTTCTTCTTCTTCTTCTCCTCCTCCTCCTCTTCTTCTTCTTCGTCTTCTTCTCCTCCTCCTCTTTCTTCTTCTTTCTCCTCCTCCTCCTTCTCCTCCTTTTCTGCTCCTCTCCTCCTCCTCCTCTTCGTCTTCTCCTCCTCCTCCTCCTCCTCTCCTCTTCTTCTTCTTCTTCTCCTCCTCCTCTTCTTCTCCTCCTCCTCTTCTTCTCCTCCTCCTCCTCCTCTTCTTCTTCTTCTTGTTCTTCTTCTCCTCCTCCTCCTATTTCTCCTCCTTTTCGTCTTCTCCTCCTCCTCCTCTTCTTCTTCTTCTTCTTCTTCTTCTCCCTCCTCCTCCGCCTCTTCTTCTTCTTCTTCTTCTTCTTCTTCTCCTCCTCCTCCCTCCTCCTCCTCTTCTTCTTCTTCGTCTTCTTCTCCTCCTCCTCTTCTTCTTTTTCTCCTCCTCCTCCTTCTCCTCCTTTTTTTCTGCTCCTCCTCCTCCTCCTCCTCCTCTTCCGTCTTCCTCCTCCTCCTCCTCCTCCTCCTCTTCTTCTTCTTCTCCTCCTCCTCTTCTTCTCCTCCTCCTCTTCTTCTCCTCCTCCTCCTCTTCTTCTTCTTGTTGTTCTTCTTCTCCTCCTCCTCTTCTTTCTCCTCCTTCCTCTTCTTTCTTCTCCTCCTCCTCCTCTTCTTCGTCTTCTTTTTCTTCTCCTCCTCCTCTTCTTCTTCATTCTTCTTCTTCTTCTTTTCTTCTCCTCCTCTCCTTCCTCCTCTTCTTATTCCTTCTTCTCATCCTCCTCCTCCTCCTCCTCCTCCTCCTCTTCTTCTTCTCATCCTCCTCCTCCTCTTTCCTCTTCTTCTTCTTCTCCTCCTCCTCTTCTTTTTTCTCCTCCTCCTCCTCCTCCTCCACTTCTTCTTCTTCTTCTTCTCCTCCTCCTCCTCTTTCTCTTCTTCTTCTCCTCCTCCTCCTCCTCCTCCTCCTCCTCCTCCTCCTCTTCTTCTCCTCTTCCTCCTCCTCCTCCTCTTCTTCTCCTCCTCCCTCCTCCTCTTCTTCTTCTTCTTCTCATCCTCCTTCCTCCTCTTCTTCTTCTCCTCTTCTCCTCTCTCCTCTTCTTCTCCTCCTCCTCCTCCCCCCCCCCCTTTCTTCTTCTTCTTCTTCTTCGTTTTCTCTCAATCTTCTTCTGCCATCAATTGTGTCCTGTTTAGCATTCCATCTCAACTGTCATCACCGTCATTACTAAAGGAAGGCAAAACTGCACGCTCATCCCCATAGGTAAGGAACGTTTGACGTCTTATCTTGTGTTGAAATATCATAATTGTACACAAACAAATAAAAGAAGAGGGCGTGGCGGGTGGGGGTAAGCAGGGACGGGAAAGATAATGTGCGGGGGGAGGGTGGGGAGGGTGGTGGGGATAGGGGGAGGGGCTTGTATAAATTAAAATTTACTTCACCTTACAACTGAGTCCGTGACCTGTTTTTTGGTGTGTGTTTTTTTACCCTGAAAAGACGTTGTTTTTGCAACGCTCGAGTCTATGCTTTTTACATCTACCCACCCACTCTCTCTCTCTCTCCCCCCCCCCCTCCTCTCTCTCTCTCTCTTCTCTCTCACTCTCTCACTTTCTCGCTTGCCTCCCGCCCAATCCTTGCTTATCTTTCATAAAATAAGTTTTCCCAAAAAAAGATAACACTGTCCACACAAAAAAAAGAAAGAAAGGTTTTTAACAAGCTTTGCGCTGGGTCTGCGAACCAACCAAAACTCGCGACACAGATAAGACGCTTACCTCTACCCCCCACCCCCACCCCACCCCTCTCTCTGTACAAGCGTAGTAGATAGAACATCCTACACCAATCAAAAGCCTCGTTGCGTGCGTTTATTCTTATGTTAAATCGAGAAACGTTCCCATGCCCCACGAACCTAGTTCTATATCTCTCTCTTGTTGGAGCCCAGTTCATCATCATCACTTCTCTCACGCGCCAGGCAAGTTCTAATAACTGAACTTCGCACGCTTTTTATTTCAATATCAATTTCCTCTACCCCTTTTAATGAAACCAACCTCGCCCGGGTGTCTTTTACTACTGTACTTGTCTAGCTTTACCCGTTTATTCTTCGTTCTTGAAACTAAATCAAAAACCGGGTATTCATTCTTATTTCGTGTATCGTGCGAATGAGATAACAGCGAGAGACAGAGAGAGAGAGAGAGAGAGAGAAGGGACGAAGTGTCATTCAGTTGAAGGCTAAGGTCCTAGACACTCCTTAACAAGACTGGTATTATTATTTTATCTTCAATCGCTGCATACCAATTGGCAGCCAGTCAGTCGTCGTGTGTGTTATCCCGGATATCATTTCATTCATTGACTTACTAGTCGAGGACTCTTCGGAAATAGTTAGTAGAAGCCGTCAGCCAAGAAAGACGCAAAGGTGTGGTGGTGTCATGTGTTGCTGAAAGTATTGTTTCAAGGAAAAGCTGACAGAAGCGAAAGTACAATGAACAAATAATGCAACGTTCAGGTTTTCTTTGACGCTGTTTTAGTTCTACTAAGAGACTCCTCCCCTACAACTTCGACTACTACAGTGAGAAGGAATTCGTGTTTTGAACATTGTTGGGGTTTTTTTGTTGTTGGAGAAAAATTGGAACTTTTGTGTTGTTTGGAGGGAATAGGCTTTTTTCACAAAGTCGCTTGAGTGTCGTGGTTGCAGAAGAAAAGAGACGACTTCGTTGGAAATTGAGATTCGCCCGAGTGACTTTGAGTGACCGTGGGCTAGTTTGTCTTAGAAATTGGTCAAGCGTTACTTCTTTTATTTTATTTATAGAACTACGGGGTGGCTAGTGTGTGTGTGTAGCTAGTACAAGAGTACCCCCCCCCCCCCCCCCCCCCCCCCCCCCCCCCCCCCCCCCCCCCCCCCCCCCCCCCCCCCCCCCCCCCTCTCCACATTTTAGGCGTCTCGGCTGCGTGAGAGTTATACACCGGCATAAAACGTCTGCTCAGACGTGAATTTTTTGCTTTTCTTAAAGAGGTGAGTTTTTTTCTTTTGGTATGTACGTGTGTGTGTGTTTGTGTATGAGGGTTGGGGATGGGATGGGGTCGGGTGTTGTTGTTGTTTGTGTGTGTGTGTGTGTGTGTGTGTGTGTGTGTGTGTGTGTGTGTGTGTGTGTTCAAGTCAAGTCAAGTCAAGTCAAGTCAAAATGATCTTTATTGACGATAAAAGAATATGCTTGATAAAGCTTTTTTTGCATCCTGTAAAAAAACAAGTGTGTGTGTGTGTGTGTGCGTGTGCGTGCGCGTGCTCATTGGAATGTGTGCTCATTTGTGTGAGTTTGAGTGAATGTGTTGGAGAGAGAGAGAGAGAGAGAGAGAGAGAGAGAGAGAGAGAGAGAGAGAGAGAGAGAGAGAGAGAGAGAGAGAGAGAGAGCGCGCGCGCGAGAACGAGAGAGAGAGAGAGAGAGAGAGAGAGAGAGAGAGAGAGAGAGAGAGAGAGAGAGAGAGAGAGAGAGAGAATGTGTGCGTCTGTGCATACACGTACGTGTACGCTTCTTCCAAGCTATTATGTATGCGTGCTTGTGAGTAAATGTATCTAGGCCTGATGCATATTATGGCAGATAGTATTCTCTCACACATGCATACACGCACGCGCGCGCGCATGCACACACTTATGCGCAATACACGCATGCACATACACACACGCGCACACACACACACACACACGCTCGCGTGTGTGTACGCGTATGTCCGCGCGCACGTGCGTGCATGCGTGCGTTCTTTCCTTCTCTTAAATCTCTTCGCTATTCGATTCATAATAATAAAACCGACACTATAACAAAAAAAGGGTGCTCATAATAATTATGTGACCCAGCACCACGAAAGGGACATCAAGTCGCTGGGCTAGTTTCTCACAACAGGCTTGCAAAGTCAAAAATCTCGTGTTTTTTGTTGTGGTCAATTTTGAGTGAGGGGTATTTTTGTGTTCTGTATCTTAATATCTTTCATATTTTGGGGTGGGGTTTTTTTTTGTTATGAAGAAAAATCTTTAATACGATCTCTAATTAATGGTCTTTTTAGTGTCTTAAAAAACGAGTAGGAAAATGCTAGGCTTGTGACTTGTGTTTTCTCAAAATGGCTGACGCTCACCCTACTGGTTTAACCCTTTCGCCGCCAGCCACTTTTCCAACGAAAAATAAGTGTTCATTGACCTTTTTTTCCATTGAAGATTTCATTTGCAATACCGGGAATTGGCTCATTGAGTTGTGTAAAATAAA
>CM065712.1:10697351-10709851 GCA_017654935.2 Phymorhynchus buccinoides | reverse complement strand
GACTCCCACTCTCATCAGTCTGACCAAAGGGTTCAGGATTATTTGACACTTGTATTTTATTTACTCCCAAAATCTGCATAAGATTATGCAACAATAATAATAAAGCAGCTCAATGGCGCCAAAACAAAATATGGATAAAAAACAATGAAATCCGAAAGGATTCACAAGACTTTTGTCTTTCTATAAGGTTCGCCCCATGCCGGAAGGGTTACTAATTATCTTCAGTGTCCGTAGGAAAGTTCAAATGATTGGCGCAGTCAGGTAGACTTAGCTGTTTGAAGTTCTGGGCTTGCTCGTCAGGTGAGAGTAGCTCCCAGTCGTTCCTATTACGGCTTCGCGGGATGGCACGGTTCAAGCGTGGTCTCCTCGCGGATTCTGGGTGCAGGTTGTCTTGGCGACGGACCCGTCTTGATGCTTGGTGGAGTCCGGGGTGATCGTCCGGCCCAAGATGCCCTGTAGTGGGCTTATGATGACTGGTTGTGAGTGTTGCTCTAGCTACGTTTCAGCATCTTGTGTGACAACTTTTTCTCACCACTCCAATTATAGCCTTCACTTTCAAACAATGAAAGCCTGCTATTGGTGTATTACAGTCCACACGTCACAAGATTGCTGTTCTAAATGTACCGAACAATCACGCGCCTATTACATCCTTATCACGTGCCGACATTCAAATCCTTCTCGTGCTCAGAAAGGAAGGGGTTGAAAGGGGCCGACTGTGGTGGTCACTTTCTTGTGATGTGACGGTAGAAAAGGGGGGGGGGGGGGTGAAGGGAGATAACCTCGGTAGGTGGTACGTGCCGACCGGGGAGAAAGAGATAACGCCCTTCCGCGGCTTTCGTTTGAAGCAGCGGGGCAATTAACTTGGTGGCTGGACAGAGAAATGAAAAGGCGAGGGGGGGGGGGGGGGGGGGGGGGGGGGGGGGGGGGGGGGGGGTGTAGATAATAAAAGAAAGCGGGTCGCGCGGGACACTTACGTCACAGAGGCCCCCCGAAGAAAAGATTCTGGTACCGGAATCTTCCTGTGGAACGCCGACTCCACTTTCGACTTGGGCGACAGGGACAAATTAGTGGGGAGACTGGGTCGGCTGGAATGGTGGAACATCTGGTCGCAACACAGAGTTCAAAGGAGCAGGTGGGTTAGAGATCAGTGGAATGGATTCCGACTGAGGTTGGTGCGGCAATCCTGTGTTGAGTTGTCCCAAGGTTGATTGCAGAATAGCAAACACCTCTTGCCTGAGTTTCCCCTTTAGCCTGGATTCATCATTGCTGATGATGTGGTTTGGTAGGCCGATTCGGGCGAAAATGGCTTTGAGTGCCGCAGCTATCTGACTAGCATCAAGTGAGGAGATTGGGGCGGCATCGCACTGCATGGTACATATGTCGACCACGGTGACTATGTACCGGAATTTCTTCTTCCGTTGAGGTAGAGGCCCGACCAAGTCGACTGCCACTCGCTGAAAGGGAGGGGTAGGTGACGGCTGTACGTGCGGCGGCCTGTCCCGATAGTACCTTCGGTGGGTGTTTGTGCGGGTACAGTGCTGCCTTTCACCTGAGGTACCTGTGGCGAGTGGTCTTGGGTCGTTAGGCGGACATTCCTTGGGAAGGATTTTCCAAGTTGTGGCGGACTTGGGGACTTGGGACAATCTGGATTTGCTCGCGCGGCAATTTGGTTTGCCGCGTTGAGAGGTTTCTTCCCCTCTGAGGGAGATTTGCTCTTTGGGAAGGAGGGAGGGAGTTGGTTTGTGGATTGGGGAGAAGGGAATGCTGCTGACACAATAGCAGGTTGAGAGGGGTGCCCTAAAAACACATACTGTGATCCCAGTATGAGGTCATAGACAGGACTGTCCATGAGCACTGCCTTGATGGGTCCCTTAACATATCTGGTGTCGACATTGATTATGGCGACTGGCAAAGTGGATGGGGGGATTGCAGCATCAGGGCCTTGCAGAGAGATGAAGTCTCCCGTGTATGCTGACGCGGGGACTAAGGATCCGCAGACAATGGCGTCGCATGACAGTCCAGTGTCATAGAGACACTGAACAGGGATGTTGTTGACAGTCGCCTGTCCAACGACTGACGGTGTGCCTGGACACTGTACTGGGGAGGGGTTTGTGCAGTTCTGCGAAGTCGAGACGACTTGCATAGTTGCAACATTTTGCCGCTTGTAAGCAAGTTTCCTGCAGTCATCCCGATTGTGGGTGTTCGACTTGCAGTATGAGCAGAATAAGGGTTGTCCCAGTGGTTGTCGTTCATGGGTAGAACTGTTTGACCCACTGTTGGAGTTGGGGTTACCCCTGCTCTGCTGTGAAGCAGTGGACCCAACTACTTGCTGTAGTTTTGGCCTTTTAGGGGCGCTAGGTTCATCATGGGCTAGAGTGTACCGGTCACTTAGCTGGATGAGGTCAGCCAGAGTTGTGGCACCTTGTTCGGCAGTAAAGGTGCGTAACTCTGGGGACATGGTTTCGCGCAGTTGCTCGCCAACCATCAGTTCCCGGAGATCCTCATAGGACTCAGTTTTGGCAGAAAGGGACACCCATTTAGTCAGATAGTTCCCCAGTCTATCTGAGAATTGGGCATAGGACTCTCCCCTACCTTTTCTGGTTGACCGGAACTTTTTCCGGTAGGCGTCCGCTGTCAACTCGTATCTGTTGAGCAGGGCTTCTTTCAAAGCTGGGTAGTCAGTAATTTGGCTTGACGGAAGTTTACTGTATACCTCATAAGCCACACCCCTGAGACTTTGGGCAAGCTTGAGGTTGAACTTTTCCGGAGCAAGCTCAAATTCCTGGGCCAGTCTTTCAAATCTATCGAGGAATGCATCGATAGACTCTGTTGCCTCATTGAATGCCTCCAATGTGAAGGTCATGGCTGAGGTATGAATGGGAGGGGGAAAATTTTGAGGGGCAGCAGTCTCAGAGTCTGCTGAGTTTTCAAGCTGCTTCATAGCTAGTTCATGGTCTCGCGCCTTTTCTCGCTCAGTGGCCTCAAGTTCGAGTTCTTTATTTTTGGCATCCTGCACTAGTTGTCTCTGCCTTAACTCATGAGTACGGATTTGCTCTTGAGCGTCGCGATCTTTATCTGCCTCTTGAGCCTCATGGGCTCTCTGTTTGTCTTTCTGAGCCTCCTCGCGAGCTTTATCAGCCTCTTGAGCCTCATGAGCTCTCTGTTTGTCTTTCTCGGCCTCCTCACGAGTTTTCTCTTTGTCATATTCAGATATGACAAAATTTGCTAACTCTTGGCCTGACATTCCTAGAGATTCTCCCCATTCTTTAAGTTCCCTCCTAAGTTTAACAATCTCAGCCATGGTTGTAAATACAACTATTCAAAATAAAAACAAAGCTGCTGAGTTGAATGTATCAAACAACACTTAACTATTTCAGCATAAACAGAAATAGCATGCACATCAAAATAAAGTCATAAATAGCATTCAAACAAATCAAATCAAAACACAGTGAACCAAATCACAATAACTTTCCCAGTGGACACAAGATCAGTTTTGAAAAGGAACTACCGTTTGAATTGAAATTTGTTAGACTTTATGAAAAAAAATATCCCGGACGCGAGCCCCCAATTAGATGTGACGAGGTAATGGGTTAAAAGGCTAAGTCTCTAGGGAAGACTTTAGATAATTTGCCTTTAGCCCACTTCTCTAGGGTATGGGAGATGAGCAACTTTCCCGGCCCCTTTTCATCTAATAAATTTATATTTGTGCCCGGGTTCTGGCTCGTATGGTGGTTGTAAGAAATACAAGTGGTTGAATTGCTCTAAATGGCAGACAGAGAGAAGTAGGGTTTTACATGAAAATTACAAGACTCCCACTCTCATCAGTCTGACCAAAGGGTTCAGGATTATTTGACACTTGTATTTTATTTACTCCCAAAATCTGCATAAGATTATGCAACAATAATAATAAAGCAGCTCAATGGCGCCAAAACAAAATATGGATAAAAAACAATGAAATCCGAAAGGATTCACAAGACTTTTGTCTTTCTATAAGGTTCGCCCCATGCCGGAAGGGTTACTAATTATCATCGGTGTCCGTAGGAAAGTTCAAATGATTGGCGCAGTCAGGTAGACTTAGCTGTTTGAAGTTCTGGGCTTGCTCGTCAGGTGAGAGTAGCTCCCAGTCGTTCCTATTACGGCTTCGCGGGATGGCACGGTTCAAGCGTGGTCTCCTCGCGGATTCTGGGTGCAGGTTGTCTTGGCGACGGACCCGTCTTGATGCTTGGTGGAGTCCGGGGTGATCGTCCGGCCCAAGATGCCCTGTAGTGGGCTTATGATGACTGGTTGTGAGTGTTGCTCTAGCTACGTTTCAGCATCTTGTGTGACAACTTTTTCTCACCACTCCAATTATAGCCTTCACTTTCAAACAATGAAAGCCTGCTATTGGTGGATTACAGTCCACACGTCACAAGATTGCTGTTCTAAATGTACCGAACAATCACGCGCCTATTACATCCTTATCACGTGCCGACATTCAAATCTTTCTCGTGCTCAGAAAGGAAGGGGTTGAAAGGGGCCGACTGTGGTGGTCACTTTCTTGTGATGAGACGGTAGAAAAGGGGGGGGGGGGATGAAGGGAGATAACCTCGGTAGGTGGTACGTGCCGACCGGGAAGAAAGAGATAACGCCCTTCCGCGGCTTTCGTTTGAAGCAGCGGGGCAATTAACTTGGTGGCTGGACAGAGAAATGAAAAGGCGAGGGGGGGGGGGGGGGGGGGGGGGGGAGAGAGGGGGGGGGGGGGGGTGTAGATAAGAAATAAAGAAAGCGGGTCGCGCGGGACACTTACGTCACACAAAGCCATGCACTTATACTATTTTTTTTGCTGGAACCATTCCTTTTTTGGGTTGATAAATTGATCGGCCAAAAGAGACATTCAGGTTATAGTAGGTGCTACAATGTGACAGAAATGCTACGACAAAACTGAAAGAACATAAATCAAACGTGTGAAACGAGATGATGCCAACCAAATAATTATGATTTATTCAAAAAATTTCTTCAAGGGTTATTTATTCATTCCATAGATCAGGGTCAAGTTTCAAGTAATATTTTAATATCGTCCAAAAGAGAAATTCAGGTTAGGTGACAGAAATGCTACAGCATAACTGAAAGAACCACAAAATGAGTCGCTTTGCACCAATGGTCCATTTTGAGTTATTAAGAAATCATTAATCTGCATTGAAAGTGCTGTCATAAAAACCAAACATTTTGTAAATCGGATATTTTGTTGCGAAGTTATGGGTGTTTGAAGTCGTAAAGTCAAAGAATCAGCTAAATGAGAAATCGCAGCCTAAAATATCTCAAAACATGTCCCTAGTAACCACTAGGTGTCTGAAAAAACTTTTTTAATGTGGAAAATGTTTTTTTTTTCATGCTCTAAACATTTTGATTAATTTAGAAAAATGCTTAAAATATAATAATAAATCAAAATATCAAAATCGAAAATTTGACCCCCATCCACCTAAATCGCCTCTACCGGCAAAGCCAGCCAGGGGCAAAGCGACTCATTTTGTGGTGACGGGTCACTATAATAATAGATCAAACGTGTGAAACGAAATGATACCAACCAAATAATTATGATTTATTCAAAAAAATTCTTCAAGGGTTATCTGTTTATTTATTCCATAGATCAGGGTCAAGTTTCAAGTAATATTTTAATATCGTCCAAAAGAGAAATTCGGGTTAGGTGCAGCAACGTGACAGAAATGCTACAGCATAACTGAAAGAACATTACAAATCAAACGTGTGAAACGAAATGATACCAACCAAAATAATTATGATTAAGATTCATTACATTAACTTAAGAGATGTACACATTAAAAAAAAAATTAAAAACACGCACGCACGCACACGCGCACGCACGCACGCACGCACACACACACACGCGCACACACACACACACACACACACACACACACACGCACACACACACAATTTTCAAAGCAAAAATGTGAGAGAGGGAAAGTGGGGAGGGTGAGAGGTTAATGGTGTTTTTCAGTGATATTAAAAAGTTCCCTGTGGGGATACCGGGGGGGTCTTTCGCATAAAAATAGTTCCCCCACCTTCTGGAAGTTCTGTGCTTGTAACTTCCTCTAATCTGCCACTCTCTTTGATTCTGCCTTTTCCCTTTGCTTGCTGTCATCTACTAAATAAAATTAAAGAAAAACAACCTTGAAACCTTGAACTATCTTTCTGCCTTACCAGTCCATTCTCCTGCCTTTTATGTTTGTGGTTCAAGCCACAAACCTATAACTCACTTTGTCGGTCGGTCGGTCGGTCGGTCTGTCTGTCGGTCTGTCGGTCCAAAATTGTCGCACATTTTGACAAAATTGTCGCACTTCAAATCGAGGCTACACTTCAAATTGAGGCCGCTCTTTAAAATGATGTGTTTTAAAAGCGTACAAAATCATAAACATACAGACACCACAACAGACACGACGAGTATGCGGTGCTTCTTTGGATGAGTATAAGTAGGATACATAGTTTTAAATGTTTTCCAAAAGATATAAAAAGTTACGAAATGGTGCAGAGATAACATTCTGGTTTACAGATTAAAATTATTGAAAAGCCAGGGGAGGTGACTCATGATTGAGTGGTAAAAATAGACCGCGTGCCACAAACTATTGCGATTTCGCGCTTGTTTTTTTTTACGACACATTGTCAAAAAGATGTCCGGCTCCAGCCGAATTCGGACTTCTTGCTGGGCCTGACTATTTCTTAGTGGGGCGCATAACGGCAGCATGACGCATCTGCGCTCATAATCGCTACGAAACTGTCTGAGCGATCGAAGAATAAGAAGGAGAAGTGATATTAAACACGTATTCATTTGATTGCGAGATTTTTAGGTGGATCACTAAGGTTTAAAAGATAGTCGTTATTCGTAGTTTCTGGTCTGTCTGCATAATACGTCGTTCTGTCTGACCAGGTGGCTGGGAGTCTATCTGTCTGTCTACATTCCTATCCATCTCTTTCTCTTTGTCTGTCTCTTGTCTGTCTGTCTGTCTCTCTCTGTTTCTTTGTTGTTTCCCTCAGGGCTGAGTGTTTAAAAGCTGTAACTAAGTAGCTTCTCTCATTACCTTGAATAAATAATATTTCGTTCGTTCGTTCGTTCGTTCTCTCTCTCTCTCTCTCTCTCTCTCTCTCTCTCTCTCTCTCTCTCTCTCTCTCTCTCTCTCTCTCTCTCTCTCTCTCTCTCTCTCTCTCTCTCTCTCTCTCTTGTTGTTTTCCTCAGGGCTGAGTGTTTAAAAGCTGTAACTAAGTAGCTTATCTCATTACCTTGAATAAATAACATGTCGTTCGTTCTCTCTCTCTCTCTCTCTCTCTCTCTCTCTCTCTCTCTCTCTCTCTCTCTCTCTCTCTCTCTCTCTCTCTCTCTCTCCTCTCTCTCTCTCTCTCTCTCTCTCTCTCTCTCTCTCTCTCTCTCTCTCTCTCTCTCTCTCTCTCTCTCCTCCTCTCTCTCTCTCTCTCTCTGTGTGTTGTTTTCCTCAGGGCTGAGTGAAAAAACTGTAACGTAATTAGCTTATCTCATTACCTTGAATAAATACCATTTTGTTCGTTCGTTCGTTAGTTAGTTCTCTCTCTATGTGTGCAAAGTGCAAACTCACACTCTCTCTCTCTCTCTCTCTCTCTCTCTCTCTCTCTCTCTCTCTCTCTCTCTCTCTCTCTCTCTCTCTCTCTCTCTCTCTCTCTCTCTCTCTCTCTCTCTCTCTCTCTCTCTCTCTCTCTCTCTCTCTCTCTCTCTCTCTCTCTCTCTCTCTCTCTCTCTCTCTCTCTCTCTCTCTCTCTCTCTCTCTCTCTCTCTCTCTCTCTCTCTCGTGTTGGACATGAATTCACTCTCATGAGCACCCAGACGCACGCACGCACGCACGCACGCACGCACGCACACACGCGTGCAAACAGACACAGACACACACACGCGTGCTCGGGCGACAACAAATCACACCCACATAAACACACGAACATACTCATTGTGTGACTAACAAGGAACGGAATGCCAGAGAGAGAGAGAGAGAGAGAGAGAGAGAGAGAGAGAGAGAGAGAGAGAGAGAGAGAGAGAGAGAGAGAGAGAGAGAGAGAGAGAACGAGAGACAGACAGAGAGAGAGGGACAGAGAGAGAGAGAGACAGAGACAGAGTGAGTGAGAGAGACAGAGAGAGACAGAGAGAGAGAGAGAATGAGAGAGAGAGAGAGAGAGAGAGAGAGAGAGAGAGAGAGAGAGAGAGAGAGAGAGAGAGAGAATCTTTAAATAGATACATAGACACGCACAGGGATTAACAGCAGTAAATCCGTTATTTCTAGTGTAGAAGAAAAACAAAACACCGCAGCCACACACGCACACACACACACACACACGCACGCACGCACGCACACACACGCACGCACGCACGCACACACACACACACACACACACACACCCCCCCCCGCCTCCCGACACACTCACATACGCACACGCTCTCACACACACACACACACACACACACACTTACACCCCCCCCCCCCCCCCCCCCCACACACACACACACACACACACACACACACACGTCGTGTCGATTATCTCGCTTTCTGTTGTGTTCAATCCAACACTAAAGGAATTGACGCGTGCTGTGATTGGCTCCTGCCAGCATACGGTATAGCCTACCCGGATGTGCCTGTTTTCTTTGAAACGACGTGACGACATTCGAGTTTTAGTCAAACATAGACTTTTGCATTCCATTTTCTTAAATCCTTTGTATGTTGCGAATTATTGCTCGCGTTCTGGCGGCGGTAGTGGTGAATGAATGTGGCTGTTAAATTTTCACATCAGACTCGACCTGTGTATCAGTGTGTGTGTCGGGGTAGTGATCAGTGGGCGGATGCCTCGTGCCTCCATACGGGGAGCTGGACGACCCCCGCCCCCTCCACGAGGCTCTCCCCTGTGGGGATACCTCTGTCCGTCTCTCTCTCTCTCTCTCTCTCTCTCTCTCTCTCTCTCTCTCTCTCTCTCTCTCTCTCTCTGTCTCTCTCTCTCCCTCTCTCTCTCTCTCTCTCTCTCTCTCTCTCTCTCTCTCTCTCTCTCTCTCTCTCTCTCTCTCTCTCCCTCTCCTCTCCCCCCTCTCTCTCAATCTCCCTCTCTCAATCGCGTTCTCTCTCTCTCTCTCTGTCTCTCTCTCTCTCTCTCTCTCTCTCTCTCTCTCTCTCTCTCTCTCTCTCTCTCTCTCTCTCCCCCTCTCCCTCTCTTTCACAATCTCTCTCTCTCAATCTCTCCCCCTTTCCCCATCCCCCCTTTCTCCACATATACTTCCACACCATTGTCTCTTGACATCAGAGGTAGCAGGCTATCTCCCCCCCTCTCTCCCCACCCCCCTCTCTATCTCTATCCCCACTCCATTTTCTCTTGACATGAGAGTAGCCAGGCTGTATCAGATGTAGCCGGACATTCACTTGATTGTCACCTAGCTTCTAGCCCCCCCCGACCCCCTGACTCGACCCCCATCAACATAATCTCCCCCCTTTCATCTCCCCCCACCCACCCACCCCGACCCCCAATCCTTCCTTCTTGATGAAAGCGGGAATGTTTGGGGGTGGACACGAACGTTGCAAAAAGACTGATACCTGGGCTGGGGTGGGGGTGGGTGGGTGGGGTGGAGTTCGGGTGGGGATTGGTCTTTCGTACAAATAGTTCCCCCCACCTTCTGGAAGTTCTGTGCTCGTAGCTCCCTCTATAATCTGTCACTCTCTTTGACTGCCCTTTTTTCCTTTTAATTACTGTCGTCTACACGATCTTTCTGCCTTCTACTAACAACAACAACAACAACAACAACAACAAGTGCAACGCCGAGCGGCTGCAAAGTCCCCTCGCAGCATCGCCGAGCTACTCCGAAATCGGAATCTGTCGGCTGTACACATACATAAAAATGC
This sequence comes from Phymorhynchus buccinoides, assembly GCA_017654935.2. Classification (NCBI taxonomy): domain Eukaryota; kingdom Metazoa; phylum Mollusca; class Gastropoda; order Neogastropoda; family Raphitomidae; genus Phymorhynchus; species Phymorhynchus buccinoides. The sequence continues at coordinate 10,699,958 of CM065712.1, read as the reverse complement.
ATCAAAACAGCACGTAACTACATAAAAACGCATGAAAACAGCACGTAACTGAATAGTTTTTGAAATATAGCCTTGGGGTTCGGACCCGTGATTTGAGCGCGCGCGATCATGCGCACACGCGCGCACAGAAAAATTCATGACAACTGTGTTATAGACCATTCATCAAGAAATGTTGTGAGAGAAAAAAACTGCATTGAAATACATGCAAAACTTCGCGAGATATTAGCGATTATGTGTTTCGGGGTTTGAACCCCGTAACTGGCGCGACCTTGACCTTAATGTAAAACTAAATACATCAGTGGATAGCTCGCATCTTGGCAAACTAGTATACCAAATTTGATGATGATAGACTGAATAGTTTTTGAGAAAAACGGACGAATAGCCGGACGGACGGAGGTACGCCGGAGGCACGCCGGAGGCACGCCGGAGGCACGGACGGATCAGACAGAAACAATAGCTCCCCGAACCTTCGGCTCGGGGGACTAACAACAACAACAAATACATTTTGTGGCATTGAAAAAAACCCACAACAACAACAACACGTAACTGGCGATTGATGGGAGCAGGGATGGGTAGGGGAGAGGGGAGGGGGGAGGGAGGGTACATGGGCGTTGAAGGGTGTGTGGGGTGGTGGTGGTGGGTGGAGGGGGGGGGGGAGTTAAGGGTTGGATTTAGGCAGGTGAAAAACAAACTTGCCATTGAAGTGACATTCATTGAGTGACCATTAAGAAGAGTTGAAATGGGGTGGGGTGGGGGGGGGGGGGAGAGGGGGACAGAAATGAAAGTGGTGTAGAAGGGAGGGAGGGGGGGGGGGGGGGGGGGGTTGTCACCGTTTTGAGAGTCCTGGTACCGTAGCAAAAAGCCTTTAAAAAACCACACTGACCCACCACGATTAAGTCCCTTGGTGGGTTGTTTTTTCTGGGTAGCTGTGACCCACATACAAATAAATGCCCCCAACTTCAAATTGAGTCTGCTCTTTGAAATGATGTTTCGTTGTCAATTTGGGGGCATTTGCATGGGAGTCAAACCTGGTCTGAACAAGATTTCTTACCAGCTATAAGGGAGAAAACCCGTGAAACCCGTGATTTTAACACGTGATCTGGTGGGTCTTTATAATACAAAAAAGTGATTACCTGACTGACAGAGAGAGAGAGAGAGAGAGAGACAAAGACAGAGAGAGAGAGAGACAGAGACAAAGACAAAGACAGAGAGAGAGAGAGAGAGACAGACAGACAGACAAAGACAGAGAGAGACAGAGACAAAGACAGAGACAGAGAGAGAGAGAGAGACAGAGACAAAGACAGACTCTGCGTTAGCATCTAGAGCGTGACAAAAAACACGCCAAAATGATGAATGAAAGAGAGAGTGACGGGGTCTTTTTTTGTATGTAGATAGAAATCCCTTCGTGAGAAGTGAAAAGAAAACAGAATTTAACACCCCAAAAAACCGAGGAAAGAAAAAAATGGTTAGGACCACATAGAAACAAGCGCGAAATCGCAATAGTTTGTGGCACGCGGTCTATTTTTACCACTCCAATCATGAGTTACCTCCCCTGGCTTTTCAATCATTTTAATCTGTAAACCAGAATGTTATCTCTGCACCATTTCGTAACTTTTTATATCTTTTGGAAAACATTTAAAACAGTGTATCCTACTTATGCTCACCGAAAGAAGCATCGCATACTCGTCGTGTCTGTTGTAGTGTCTGTAGTACGTATGTTTATTATTTTGTACGCTTTTAAAATACATCATTTTAAAGAGCGGCCAGAAGTGTAGCCTCGATTTGAAGTGCGACAATTTTGTCAAAATGTGCGACAATTTTGGACCGACCGACTGACAGACCGACCGACAGACCGACCGACCGACAAAGTGAGTTATAGGTTTGTGGCTTGAGCCACAAACAAAAAGATCGAGAGGGAAAAGAGGAATACCTTATAATTATGTGATTCAGCACCACGAAAGGGACATTAAGTCGCTGTGCTAGATTATCACAACAGGCTTGCAAAATTTTCAAAAATATCTTTTTTTTTTCTTCAGTTTTGAGCTATGGGTCTTTTCGTGCTCTCTAACATCCCAACTTTCATAGTTTATAAAGGACAATCTTCGTTGAGGTCTCTAAATACTCCCCCAAAACGTGCTTTAAAACGAGTAGGTTAGCCCTTTCACCGCCAACGTCGCATTTTAGCACCACAGTGCTTTAACACCTATGTCACTAAAAGGCATCAGATTGGGGTCCATTATCCAAAGACCCTATTGTCTTAGTTTTGGGAAGTAAGGATAGACCTTATTTTATATATGTCACAGAAGAATTCCCAATACTACAGAAGGATTTTGTTCACTACCCAGGTAAATGTAATGGAATTTGTTTGCTGAAATACGGCTGGCGGTGAAAGGGTCAATGCATTTTCTTCAGCTAGGCTAAACTTCAGACTGTGATTTGATCAAAATGGCCGACAGTCACCCTACCAAAAACTTAAATGCTCATAACTCTAGAACGGAGAAAGTTGCAAGAACGGTTCTTATATCATTTGAAAGAGAATGTGGTCTGAAGTTGTCTTAACTGTGCCATTTTCTTAGAATGGTCATTTTGACACTTAAATGTCCCCCA
>CM065712.1:10669851-10684851 GCA_017654935.2 Phymorhynchus buccinoides | reverse complement strand
GGACTCCTTCACTTACAGTATAGAGGGTCTCCTCAGGGCTCCCAAATCGTCCCGCAAAACAAGGGGTCCCAGCGTCTCCTTCACTTACAGTATAGAGGGTCCTCAGGGCTCCCAATCGTCCAGCAAAACAAGGGGTCTCAGGGACTCCTTCACTTACACTAGTTACAGTATAGAGGGTCCTCAGGGCTCCCAACCGTCCCAGCAAAACAAGGGGTCCCAAGGACTCCTTCACTTACAGTATAGAGGGTCCTCAGGGCTCCCAATCGTCCCGCAAAACAAGGGGTCCCAGGGACTCCTTCACTTTCAGTATAGAGGGTCCTAGAGGCGGGATAGAGGGTCCCAGTGGCATTGCGAATGCTACAAAGAATGTTTCTAGTGTATCCCTGGGACCCCCCTGCACATTCTTTGAGAGGGTCCTTTAGAATGTTAGTGCTTCATAGACCCCCAAATGGGGGTCCCTGGTCTCCGATTCCGTCTCTACGTGTCCCCGTCTCTATGTGTGTCCCCGTCTCTATGTGGGCTAAATCAATCCCACGAGCGTATCCGAAATTGCAGGAGCCTTTTTGGTTTTTCGCTCTCAACTTTTGTACATAGGGTTAGAATCAGCTTAAGGCTTATTTTTTAATGGTTTGGATTCTAGAGTGAGTGAAAGGGGGGGGGTGGGGGGACGTAAATGTAGTTATCGTTATTTCGTTTCGGGTTGTTCCTTATGATAAGTGCGTTGTTTTGTTCAGATTTGTAACTTCTTTGTGAAGCGCTTAGAGCCCCCATAAGGAGAATAAGCGCCATAAAAATTGTCATTTTTTTTTTTTTTTTTTTTTTTTTTCTCTCTCGTAAGAATGAAAGACTGATTAGTAATTATAATTTAAGGAAGTAAACTGATAACGGATCAGCGCTGTAAGCGTTACCGATATGCGAACTTGGCATTAGATGGTCGCCATTTTTACATGAATTTCCCATGCTTTACGGCAACATTGATAGGCGACGCTGAATTAGAAATGAGAGGGTTTGCGTTCGTTTTTCCTTGATGATTTTTTTTATTTTTTTAAATTTCAAACTGTCCGTGGCATGAAAATAATCATACTCTTATTCTAACCCTAACCCTATCCCTCACCCGATGAAGTACTAAAGGTTGGGCGAAAAAAAGGCTCAGGCAATTTGGGATACGCTCGTGGGATTTAACCTTTATGTGTCCCCGTTTCTATGTGTCCCTAACTGTATTGTGGCCACGTCTCTATGTGTCCCCGTCTCAAATGTGTCCCCACCAATGTCGTCTGTGCGTGTCCCCGGTTTCTTCTCTATTTCTCCCCCGTCTCTTGTGTGTCCCCGTCTCTGTGTCCCCGGCTCTATGCGTCCTCAATTTCGTCTCTATTTCTCCCCGACTCTTGTGTGTCTCCGTCTCTAAGTGTCCCCGTCTCTCTCTATAATATTATTATGTTTCCGTCTTACTATCTCTCCGTGTCTTTGTTTATTGTAACCTTAACCTTATCCCTAACCCAAACACTAACCTTAACCCCGACCCTGAATCCGCATGGGGCACATGGAGACGGGGACACATAGAGACGGGGACACATAGAGACGGGGACACATAGAGACGGGGATACATAGACTGATAGAGACGGGGACACATAGACTGAGACGGGGACACATAGAGACGGGGATACATAGAGACGGGGGCAGATAGAGACGGGGACACATAGAGACGGGGACATAGAGAGACGGAGACACATGGAGACGGGGATACATGGAGACGGGGACACATAGAGACGGGGACATAGAGAGACGGAGACACATGGAGACGGGGATACATGGAGACGGGAACACATAGAGACGGTGATACATGGAGACGGGAACACATAGAGACGGGGATACATAGAGACGGGGGACACATAGAGACATTGGGGACACACAGAGACGGGGACACACAGAGACGGGGAGACATAGACACATTGGGGACACATAGAGAGTTTGGGGACACTTAGAGAGACGGGGGACACATGGAGACGGGGACACATAGAGACGGGGACATAATTGTGAAAACGGGGATACATAGAGACGGGGGCAGATAGAGACGGGGATACATTAGAGACGGAGGATTCAATGGTGGTGGACACATAGAGACGGGGACAGAGTTATGAAAACGGGGATGCATAGAGACGGAGGCAGATAGAGACGGGGACACATAGAGACGGAGGCAGATAGAGACGGGGATACATTAGACTAGAGACGGAGGATTCAATGGTGGTGGACACATAGAGACGGGGACAGAGTTATGAAAACGGGGATACATCGAGACGGAGGCAGATAGAGACGGAGGCAGATAGAGACGGAGGCAGATAGAGACGGAGGCAGATAGAGACGGGGGATTCAATGAGGGTGGACACATAGAGAGATTGGGGACACATAGCAGACGGGGACACATTGCAGACGGGGACACATTGCGTTGATCTCTTAATCTCCTACTATCCCAGTCGACCTGCTCTGAAGATGAGGGGGAACAAATTTTGCTGAGTCCACGAAGTTATGCGCTAACTAGTCCGACATTTTTTTTCTCTCCATTAAATAGCATTTTTATTCTCGAGCGCCCAAAATGGATACGATAATAACGAGATAGTGTGTGTGTGTGTGTGTGTGTGTGTGTGTGTGTGTGTGTGTGTGTGTGTGTGTGTGTGGTGTGGTGTGGTGTGGTGTGGTGTGGTGTGGTGTGGTGTGGTGTGTGTGTGTGTGGTGTGGTGGTGGTGTGTGGTGTGGTGTGTGGTGTGGTGTGGTGTGGTGTGGTGGGTGTGGTCAGTCCGTGCAACTCGGCTGCTATGGCTTACTGAATGAAGTATAAATAATGAGTCGGTGTCGATGAATGTGTGTGTGTGTGTGCGTGTGCGTGTGTGTGTGTGTGTGTGTGTGTTGGTGTATGTGGTCAGTCCGTGCAACTCGGCTGCTATGGCTTACTGAATGAAGTATAAATAATGAGTCGGTGTCGATGAATGTGTATGTGTGTGTGTGTGTGTGTGTGTGTGTGTGTGTGTGTGTGTGAGAGAGAGAGAGAGAGAGAGAGAGAGAGAGAGAGAGAGAGAGAGAGAGAGAGAGAGAGAGAGAGAGAAGCAGAAAAAGAGAGACGGAGAGCTAGAGAGAGAGAGGAGAGAGAGAGAGAGAGAGAGAGAGAGAGAGAGAGAGAGAGAGAGAGAGAGAGAGAGAGAGAGAGAGATATATATATTTATTTTTCATTCTGTAATGTATAGTAGGGGGTTCAGATCCCAAAGTACTGATTGCTTTTATTTTTAATTAATAACCTAATGTATTTGTTTATTTATTGATTGATTTATTAATGTATTTGTTTATCTATTTATTCATTCATTAAAGACCCCCCACGTCACATTCCCTCTTATGCTAGGAAGACCTCTTAAGAATCATTACTAGATATAAGAGGGAAAACACGTGAAAACCGTGATTTTTTTTATGCCCCACATGAAAGGCCGAAGAGGGCGTAAAGCCTTATTTTGTGAACCGTGATTTTGACACGTGACGTGGTAGGTCCTTAATTTGATTTGCCAAAGACCTTCTTTGTTATTCAGCTCTCCCTAGAGTTTCTTTCAAACGTTTGGATTCTGTCGCAGGAAAGAACAGAAACTTGCTCGCCCTCCCAAGATGGCGTATCCTTCCCGTCAGACCTTGCTCCCCAGGGTGTGTTCCTGGTGTTGCGTCGTCACCTTGTGTGTACAAGTGTTTCTGTGCGTCACATCCGCCACTGACGTCATCAGATTTGGTGAGATGGTTTTTTTCTTTGGGGAATGAAAATTTGTTTGCATTGATTATTGTAGTACGTCCATATTGATTGCTATGCATTATATTGATTGTGAATGATTTGGCTGTAGTTTATCTGTGTTATCAGAAGGTTTTTTTTCAAGCCAACTTTATTACCATAAGTAACTTTTCATAAATAAGGTAAAGATATGCCCCCCCCACCCCCCCCTCCTCCATTTCTCGGTTCTTTCCACTTTTTCAGTCTTGCCTTTCTTACTGCAGATTGAGAACTTCGTCCTCTATCGCTTGCTATAATTATTTAACACTAATTTGTTTATCCATTACAAAACAAGCGCGAAATCGCAATAGTTTGTGGCAGCGGTCTATTTTTACCACTCCAGTCATGAGTCACCTCCCCTGGCTTTTCAATAATTTTAATCTGTACACCAGAATGTTATCTCTGCACCATTTCGTAACTTGTTTATATCTTTTGGAAAACATTTAAAACTATGTATCCTACTTATACTCATCGAAAGAAGCACCGCATACTCGTCGTGTCTGTTGTAGTGTCTGTATTACGTATGTTTATTATTTTGTACGCTTTAAAATACATCATTTTAAAGAGCGGCGTCAATTTGAAGTGCAGCCTCGATTTGAAGTGCGACAATTTGGTCAATATGTGCGACAATTTTGGACCGACCGACAGACAGACAGACAGACAGACCGACAAAGTGAGTTATAGGTTTGTGACTTGAGCCACAAACAATAAACACATGCTAGTAGAAGATAAAGGCAAGACGGGAAAACACCGCAATGAACCAGGACTGTGACAAATGCTCCGCGGCTGTTGTGTGTACTGCACTACATAGGGGGGGGGGTTCCTATTAGATAATGGCCTTTATCATGACTGCGATTCATTATTCAACAAAGGTCATTAGCTCAAAAAGTTGATAACATACAGCTTAATGTTTGGAAAGAAAGGCAGGTGTGAGAATGTGGGGAGAGCTGAGAAATGTAAGAGGGGTGTGGGGGGGGGGGGTGGGGGGGGCACATCTTTACCTTTATCTTTACATATGGCCTACATGCTTGTTATAAATATGTCTTTTGATTTCTCCTTTTGGGGGGTTTGATCCAACCAACAGATCAAGACGGTAAAATGGACAGCGACAACATTTACGATATTCTCGAGGATGAGCAGCTGGTGATAGTGGACTCGAAACTCGCCTCCAAAAAAGCCCACCTCCGCAATACTAACACTAACCACCACAATACCCCCCAAAGAACTTCACCATCAGAAGGCAACGCCTCCCTCTCCCAACATCCCCCTCCCCCTGAATCCGCCTCTTCCTCCTCTTATTACTTCCCGCCAAAAGATTCTCTTCCTCACGCCCAAAGCGCAAGCGCAGCGACCGGAACTGAGCTAGCGTCATATCCGGTGCAACAACATGAAGAACAACAACAGTCAAGGACTTCGAAAACTGCCGATCCTTTCACCGGATACAGTCACAAATCTCGCGCAGGCGCAGTGACGGCTGGAGGAGGAGGAGGAGGAGGAGGAGGCGCGTTCGCGTCCGAGTTGGCGGAGGAGTTGGAGGAGGACTTCCTCATCTTCAGCCAGGACAGGGAGCGGGTGGAGAGGATGGAGGATCAGCGGAGGGAGGAGGAGCGGCAGCTGGCACGGCGCGTGCGCCGCGCCACCACGGAAGGAAGCGGCGTCAACGTCGGTGAGTGGAGATTGGTTGAAATACTCAAATAGCATTTTATTTGTGAAAGTCACCAATGAAAATCAACAATGATCATTATTAGAAAGGGGGCGACACGAAAACTTATATTGTGTTATAATATAAATAAAGCCCTATCTTAAAATTTAAAAAAGTGCACAGACAATAATAGTCATGGATGGCCAATTGGATTGGATATAATATAATACCCCCCCCCTCCCCCGTGGGGATACCGGGGGGTCTTTTGTGCAAATAGATCCCCCACCTTCTGGAAGTAGTTCTGTGCTTGTAACTTCCTCTAATTCTGTCATTCTCTTTGACTCTGCCTTTTCCCTGTGCTTACTGTCATCTGCTGTCTTTCTATCTCACTGGTCCATTCATTCTCCTGCCTTTTTTTCCCCTATAAATTTCTTACAAAGATTTCTTCAGCAGCCGAAGTCGGACTTGCTGGGCCTAACCTATTTCTTAGTTAGGCGCGTAACGGCAGCATGACGCATCTACGCTCATATGACAGGAAACTGTCTGAGCGAAAGAAGAAGAAGAAGAAGAAGAAGAAGAAGAAGAATATAATATTTCGATAAAGGTAGTACACACGGGGAGAGACGCATGGGAGGGGTTGTGGGGTGGGGTGGGGTCGTCCAGCTCCCCGTATGGAGGCACGAGGCATCCACCCACTGCCCCTGATCGAAGGTCATAAATTAATACAGCCCGTAGTCTGGGCCCATAGTAAAATGACAGCTGTTACAATCATTGACCAGATCCTCTTTGTGCTATTCTTTTTAAATTGTCTTGAGGTCGTTTTTGTTGTGTTTTTTATTTACTTTGAGCATGTATCCCACTTAAATGCATTGCATACAAGAAAATAAAATAGCCCGTTTGGACTCCATCGCTATAATTATACTCTATAAAAAAAAAAACAACTGGCACTTGATTATTTTGTTCATGAAAGACATACCTTGCCCAGAACAGCTTCAGCTCTTCCCTTACTGTTAGCCCAAACTTAAATTAAAGCAATTTTTTTAAATTAAAAAAAACACAATAAAAGACCCACTAAAAACAAAAGCAAGCTCCCTTTAGTGTACGACTAAAGGTAAAGGTAAAGACCTCAGTTACTTACCGAATGGGGTATGAACGAGTTGGCGTCAATAATTGTGTGTGTTTATGTGTGTGTGTGCGTGCGCGCGTGTGTGCGTGTGTGTGTGTGCATGCGTGTGCGTGTGCGCGTGTGTTAGAGAGAGAGTTGCTTTGTATATATATATATATGCGATGTTGCTGGTTGGTGTCACTCTTGAATGCTGTTTTTCTTGTCTGTTGATGAATCATTGATTGTAAAGCGCTTTGGGCTCATCTGAGGTAAAGCGCTATATAAATGTACTATTATTATTATTATTATTATGATTAAAAGGGTGAATGCCGTTCCATTATTTGGGGATATTTTTGTTTTATGCAAGTCGGTAGACATTTTTAATTTTGTTTTCTGTGAATCGACCAGTGGCACGGTTCTTATAGAGTAATAGGTTAATCCTGTTTGAAGTTAATCTGCAGTTAATCTGCTGTAAGGCCTAATCTTCGTTTGATTTGGGGCCTTTGCTTCCGTGTCCTGAATACCTTGACCCTGTTGTAACTGAAAGATCCCACACGTCACGTGTCAAAATCGCGGTTTTCACGTGGTTTCCCCCTCTTATAGCTAGTAAGGAGTCTTAAGAAATATTCCTAGTATAAGAGGGAATGAAACACGTGACGTGCGGGGTCTTTAAAGAGGTTTTTTTGTGGTGTGTGTGTGTGTGTGTGTGTGTGTGTGTATGTGTGTGTGTGTGTGTGTGTGTGTGTGTGTGTGTGTGTGTGTGTGTGTGCGTGCGTGTGCGTGTGCGCGTGTTTGCGCGTGTAAGTAGTTGAAGTTTGTGACTTTGTAGACATTATCATAGTAGGTCAGTTTTCTTTTTCTTTCTTTCTTCCTTTCTTTCTTTGCATTCTTCTTCTTTTTCCTCTTCCTTTTTGTCCTTATCATCTTTGTTTTCTTGTTCTTCATGTTTTGTTGTTGTTGTTGTTGTTGTTGTTGTTGTTGTTGTTGTTGTTGTTGTTGTTGTTGTTGTTGTTGTTGTTGTTGTTGTTGTTGTTGTTGTGGTTGTTCTTTTTCTTCTTCTTCTTCTTCTTCTTCTTCTTCTTCTTCTTCTACTACTACTACTACTACCACTACTACTACTACTACTACTACTACTACTACTACTACTACTACTACTGGTGTTGGCGCGCGCGCGTGTGTGTGTGTGTGTGTGCGCGCGGGCGTGTGCATGTGCATGTGCGCGTGTATGTGCGTGTGTGTGTGTGTGTGTGTGTGTGTGTGTGTGTGTGTGTGCGCGTACGTGCGTGTGTGCGCGCGCCTCCGCGCGTGTATGTGGATGTGGATGTGTGTGCGTGCACGTCTGGATGCATGTGTATGTGACATTGTCGTCATCATCGTCATCATATCGTCATCATATCGTCATCATCATCATCATCATCATCATCATCATCACCATCACCACCACCACCACCACTATTGTTGCTGTTCAGTTGTCCTCATCATTCATGAACATTATTGATCTATTAATTCGTTCATTCATTAATGAGCAGCTTAGGACGCGCATTTTACCGCCAGGGGGGCAATCAAACCAGTAGGGGATTAACGCGTGATATTCTTTGTTGGGGGTAGTGAGAGAGAGAGAGAGAGAGAGAGAGAGAGAGAGAGAGAGAGAGAGAGAGAGAGAGAGAGAGAGAGAGAGAGAGAGAGAGAGAGAGAGAGAGAAAACGAAAACGAAAACGAAATTTTATTTAACCAGGGAAACATGAGATAAGCAATACAATGCTTTTTTCCACCCAGCCCTGGGGCAAATAGAACATTCAATAACAAAGTTAACTAAGTTAACTAACGCATGCAAAAGTGAAAAGGCAAATGGGTTACACAAAAAGAAAGAAACGCTTGGGGTAATTACAGATGAGGGGGTAAGGAAGGGGGGGGGGGGTAAGGAGGGGGAATAAGGGGGAAGGGAGGGAGAGAGAGAGAGAGAGAGAGAGAGAGAGAGGGGGCGGAGAGAGGGAGATGAGTCCCTGGCGGTCAAATCAGCGTCCTAAGTTGACTGGGATTTTTTAATCCTTTTTCGTGTGTGGTTTGGTTATGTATTCAGTCTGTTTGATTGTTTGTATATACTATGTTTATTGATTAATTAATTATTATGATTATGGTGATTCTTCTTCCAGTGAACGGAAATCTCGTTACAAATGTTCCGTGGAGTCAGGATTTCTCCAACCCCAATTCTCAGGGCTACGCCAACTTGGCAGCGGCTGCTCAAACGGCTGTAGGTGTCTGTCTGTCCGTCTGTCTGTCTGTCTGTCTGTCTGTCTGTCTGTCTGTCTGTCGTCTTCCGTCTGTCTGTCTATGTCACTGCACTGTCTGTCTGTCTGTCTGCCTGCCTGTCTTTCTTTCTTTCTTTCTGTCTGTCTGTCTTTCTGTCATGTTTTTTTGTCTGTCTTTCTGTCGTCTTTTTGGGGGGTCTGTCTCTCTGCCACGTCTTGTTTGTCTGCTTGCCTGTCTGTCTGTCTGTACCAATCTGTCTTCTGCCTTGTCTGTCTGTCTGTCTTTCTTTCGGTCATGTCTTTTTTGTCTGTCCGTCTGTCCGTCTGTCTGCCTGCCTGTCTCTCTCTCTCTCTCTCTCTCTCTCTCTCTCTCTCTCTCTCTCTCTCTCTCTCTCTCTCTCTCTCTCTCTCTCTCTCTCTCTCTCTCTCTCTCTCTCTCTCTCTCTCTCTCCCTCCTTTCTCTCTCTCTCTCTCTCTCTCTCTCCCTCTCTCTCTCTCTCTCTCTCTCTCTCTCTCTCTCTCTCTCTCTCTCTCTCTCTCTCTCTCTCACTCTCTCTCTGTAGGACCTACTGACTCTCTGACCCTCTGTCTGTCTCTCTGTCACGTCTTGTCTGTCTTGTCTGTCTGCTTGCCTGTCTGTCTGTCTGTCTGTCTGACTGTCTCTCTGTAGGGCCTACTGACTCTCTGTCTTTGTTGTGGTCTGTCTGGTATATTTACATTTATTGCAATATCTTGGACTTCGTGTGGGTGGATGTCTGTCCGACTGTCTGTCTGTTTTAGTGTTTATCTGTCTGTCTGTCTGTCTGTCTGTCTCTACGTTGTACAACTGACTTATAAGGGTTTATAATGAATTATGTATTGATTTACTGTCTGTTTACCTCTCTTCCCTTTTCTCTCTCTCTCTCTCTCTCTCTCTCCATCTCTCTCTCTCTCTCCCTCTCTCTCTCTCCCTCTCTCTCTCTCTCCTCTCTCTCTCTCTCCTCTCTCTCTCTCTCTCTCTCTCTCTCTCTCTCTCTCTCTCTCTCTCTCTCTCTCTCTCTCTCTCTCTTCTCTCTCTCTCTCTCTCTCTCTCTCTCTCTCTCTTGTTCTTGTTCTTGTTCTTCTTGTTCTTCTTCTTCTTCTTCTTTCTTCTTCTTCTTCTTCATTTCGAAGGTCATTCTTCTTCCTTTGCGTTCCCAGGGCCTCCATATGGCCATAATGGGTAAGGTACATACGTGTCCGGTTTTCAGTTTTCACTGGTTTCCACCACCACCACCACCACCCCCCCCCCCCCCCCCCCCTCGCTGCGTATACATCCGACACATTCCAATTTCGGAGAGAGCGCAAAGGAGAAACATTATTTGGAAGATTTGTTTTTTTTTGAAAAAAAAAGTCAGGAGAATGGGGACAATAAGTCGGAAAGATAATAGATAATAGAAAGAAAGCAAAGGGAAAAGGCAGAGTCAAAGAGAGTTGGCAGATTAGAGGAAGTTACAAGCACAGAACTTCCAGAAGGTGGGGGAACTATTTTTTTACGAAAGACACCGAACGCCCCCCCCCCCCCCCCCGGTATCCCCACGGGGAATCATCCTTTGCAGTTCTCTGTTTTTCTTCTTTTTTTTCTTCTCTTTTTCTCTCTGATGTTCAGTTTTGATTTGTTGATTGATTGATTGATTTGTTGATTGATTGATTGGTATATCATCGTTTGGTTGATTGATCGATCGATTGATTGAATTGTTGATTGATTAATATATGATTGATAGATAAGTTGATTGATTGATTGATTGATTGATTGATTAATTTGTTTGATTGATTGATTGATTGATTTGATTGATTGATTGTTTGATTGCAGATCCAAAACGCTCTGGATAATGGAAATGTTGCGGCCACCGCGTCGATCACCGCTTTTACGTGAGACGTCGCATTTCGTTTTTTCGTTTTTTCGTTTTTTGTAGTTGTTCGTTCACTCATGCGTTCGTTCGTTCGTTCGTCTCTTCGCTCATTCATTCATTCATTCATTCACTGATTCGTTCGTTCGTTCGGTTATTTCGCTCATTCATTCATTCATTCATTCACTGATTCGTTTGTTCGTTCGGTTATTTCGCTCATACATTCATTCATTCATTCACTGATTCGTTTGTTCGTTCGGTTATTTCGCTCATACATTCATTCATTCATTCATTCACTGATTCGTTTGTTCGTTCGGTTATTTCGCTAATTCATTCATTCATTCATTCACTGATTGGTTTGTTCGTTCGGTTATTTCGCTCATTCATTCATTCATTCATTCACTGATTGGTTTGTTCGTTCGGTTATTTCGCTCATTCATTCATTCATTCATTCACTGATTCGTTTGTTCGTTCGGTTATTTCGCTCATACATTCATTCATTCATTCACTGATTCGTTTGTTCGTTCGGTTATTTCGCTCATTCATTCATTCATTCATTCACTGATTGGTTTGTTCGTTCGGTTATTTCGCACATTCATTCATTCATTCATTCACTGATTGGTTTGTTCGTTCGGTTATTTCGCTCATTCATTCATTCATTCATTCACTGATTCGTTTGTTCGTTCGGTTATTTCGCTAATTCATTCATTCATTCATTCACTGATTCGTTTGTTCGTTCGGTTATTTCGCTAATTCATTCATTCATTCATTCACTGATTCGTTTGTTCGTTCGGTTATTTCGCTCATACATTCATTCATTCATTCACTGATTGGTTTGTTCGTTCGGTTATTTCGCTCATACATTCATTCATTCATTCACTGATTGGTTTGTTCGTTCGGTTATTTCGCTCATTCATTCATTCATTCATTCACCGATTCGTTTGTTCGTTCGGTTATTTCGCTAATTCATTAATTCATTCATTCACTGATTCGTTTGTTCGTTCGGTTATTTCGCTCATTCATTCATTCATTCATTCACTGATTCGTTTGTTCGTTCGGTTATTTCGCTCATTCATTCATTCATTCATTCACTGATTCGTTTGTTCGTTCGGTTATTTCGCTCATTCATTCATTCATTCATTCATTCACTGATTCGTTTTGTTCGTTCGGTTATTTCGCTCATTCATTCATTCATTCATTCATTCACTGATTGGTTTGTTCGTTCGGTTATTTCGCTCATTCATTCATTCATTCATTCACTGATTCGTTCGTTCGTTCGGTTATTTCGCTCATTCATTCATTCATTCATTCACTGATTCGTTTGTTCGTTCGGTTATTTCGCTAATTCATTCATTCATTCATTCACTGATTCGTTTGTTCGTTCGGTTATTTCGCTCATTCATTCATTCATTCATTCACTGATTCGTTTGTTCGTTCGGTTATTTCGCTCATTCATTCATTCATTCATTCATTCACTGATTCGTTTGTTCGTTCGGTTATTTCGCTCATTCATTCATTCATTCATTCATTCACTGATTGGTTTGTTCGTTCGGTTATTTCGCTCATTCATTCATTCATTCATTCACTGATTCGTTTGTTCGTTCGGTTATTTCGCTCATTCATTCATTCATTCATTCACTGATTCGTTTGTTCGTTCGGTTATTTCGCTAATTCATTCATTCATTCATTCACTGATTCGTTTGTTCGTTCGGTTATTTCGCTCATTCATTCATTCATTCATTCACTGATTCGTTTGTTCGTTCGGTTATTTCGCTCATTCATTCATTCATTCATTTATTCACTGATTCGTTTGTTCGTTCGGTTATTTCGCTCATTCATTCATTCATTCATTCACTGATTCGTTTGTTCGTTCGGTTATTTCGCTCATTCATTCATTCATTCATTCATTCACTGATTCGTTTGTTCGTTCGGTTATTTCGCTAATTCATTCATTCATTCATTCACTGATTCGTTTGTTCGTTCGTCTCTTCGCTCATTCATTCATTCATTCATTCAATGATTCGTTTGTTCGTTCGGTTATTTCGCTAATTCATTCATTCATTCATTCACTGATTCGTTTGTTCGTTCGGTTATTTCGCTCATTCATTCATTCATTCATTCACTGATTCGTTTGTTCGTTCGGTTATTTCGCTAATTCATTCATTCATTCACTCACTGATTCGTTTGTTCGTTCGGTTATTTCGCTCATTCATTCATTCATTCATTCACTGATTCGTTTGTTCGTTCGGTTATTTCGCTAATTCATTAATTCATTCATTCACTGATTCGTTTGTTCGTTCGGTTATTTCGCTCATTCATTCATTCATTCATTCACTGATTCGTTTGTTCGTTCGGTTATTTCGCTCATTCATTCATTCATTCATTCACTGATTCGTTTGTTCGTTCGGTTATTTCGCTCATTCATTCATTCATTCATTCATTCACTGATTCGTTTGTTCGTTCGGTTATTTCGCTCATTCATTCATTCATTCATTCATTCACTGATTGGTTTGTTCGTTCGGTTATTTCGCTCATTCATTCATTCATTCATTCACTGATTCGTTTGTTCGTTCGGTTATTTCGCTCATTCATTCATTCATTCATTCACTGATTCGTTTGTTCGTTCGGTTATTTCGCTAATTCATTCATTCATTCATTCACTGATTCGTTTGTTCGTTCGGTTATTTCGCTCATTCATTCATTCATTCATTCACTGATTCGTTTGTTCGTTCGGTTATTTCGCTCATTCATTCATTCATTCATTTATTCACTGATTCGTTTGTTCGTTCGGTTATTTCGCTCATTCATTCATTCATTCATTCACTGATTCGTTTGTTCGTTCGGTTATTTCGCTCATTCATTCATTCATTCATTCATTCACTGATTCGTTTGTTCGTTCGGTTATTTCGCTAATTCATTCATTCATTCATTCACTGATTCGTTTGTTCGTTCGTCTCTTCGCTCATTCATTCATTCATTCATTCACTGATTCGTTTGTTCGTTCGGTTATTTCGCTAATTCATTCATTCATTCATTCACTGATTCGTTTGTTCGTTCGGTTATTTCGCTCATTCATTCATTCATTGATTCACTGATTCGTTTGTTCGTTCGGTTATTTCGCTAATTCATTCATTCATTCACTCACTGATTCGTTTGTTCGTTCGGTTATTTCGCTCATTCATTCATTCATTCATTCACTGATTCGTTTGTTCGTTCGGTTATTTCGCTAATTCATTCATTCATTCATTCACTGATTTGTTTGTTCGTTCGGTTATTTCGCTAATTCATTCATTCACTGATTCGTTTGTTCGTTCGGTTATTTCGCTCATTCATTCATTCATTCATTCACTGATTCGTTTGTTCGTTCGGTTATTTCGCTCATTCATTCATTCATTCATTCATTCACTGATTCGTTTGTTCGTTCGGTTATTTCGCTAATTCATTCATTCATTCATTCACTGATTCGTTTGTTCGTTCGGTTATTTCGCTCATCCATTCATTCATTCACTCACTGATTCGTTTGTTCGTTCGGTTATTTCGCTAATTCATTCATTCATTCATTCACTGATTCGTTTGTTCGTTCGGTTATTTCGCTAATTCATTAATTCATTCACTCACTGATTCGTTTGTTCGTTCGGTTATTTCGCTCATTCATTCATTCATTCATTCACTGATTCGTTTGTTCGTTCGGTTATTTCGCTCATTCATTCATTCATTCATTCACTGATTCGTTTGTTCGTTCGGTTATTTCGCTCATCCATTCATTCATTCACTCACTGATTCGTTTGTTCGTTCGGTTATTTCGCTCATCCATTCATTCACTCATTCACTGATTCGTTTGTTCGTTCGGTTATTTCGCTCATCCATTCATTCATTCACTCACTGATTCGTTTGTTCGTTCGGTTATTTCGCTCATCCATTCATTCACTCATTCACTGATTCGTTTGTTCGTTCGGTTATTTCGCTCATCCATTCATTCATTCACTCACTGATTCGTTTGTTCGTTCGGTTATTTCGCTCATCCATTCATTCACTCATTCACTGATTCGTTTGTTCGTTCGGTTATTTCGCTCATCCATTCATTCATTCACTCACTGATTCGTTTGTTCGTTCGGTTATTTCGCTCATCATTCATTCATTCATTCATTCATTCATTCATTCATTCATATATTGATTCGTTTGTTCGTTTAATTGTCAGCTCAGTCATTCACGCAATTACTACTGACATTTCTTTGTTTGTTTAGGTGTGTATGTATGTATGCATGTTTAATGCGCTTGTTTACTGATAATTATGCGTGCGTGTGTGTATGTTTGTGTGTGTGTGTTTGTGTGTGCGTGCC